>VZRS01003340.1:120513-132185 GCA_013398055.1 Ifrita kowaldi | reverse complement strand
AAAAAAAAAAAAAGTGAAGAAACTTTCCAGCTTTAACACATTGCACTGATCTAGATGCTGCTTACCATGACACACTGCAGAACTACCGTCTAGGTTCTTAACAGAAACAGACCATGTGAAGGAAAATTAGCATAAAATCAAAGATTCAAGATGTACCAATTCCTTCCTAAAAACAAACAATCCAGTGACTTAGAGTTTAAGAGGAAGGTTTCCAAAGTCCTCCCCAAGGAATTTCTCCTCCCTACCATATGTATTGAAGAACTCCATTATCATTAAACAAATGGTTCCACAATCAGAATCATAGGATCTTTTAGGTTGGAAAAGACCTTTGAGTCCAACCATTAACCCCAATTCCATCACTAAATCATGTCCCTAAGTGACACATCTACACATATGCCTGACTTTCCTGTGATCAGCATCTTTTGTTTAAAGAGTGTGGGTTCAGCTTTGATTACCTCTGTGCTGCCTCTCTATGGTCTGCACCAAGAAATAACCCCGTCCCTGAGCAAACCAGCCATCTGTTTGTCTCCGTTGGCTTGTAGGGTGCAAGTCCTGAAGCTGCAGAAAAGTATTCTCACTTCTGCACCAGGAGCACCTCTTATTTCACTCCAGAATGGTGCCAAATAAACTAGTGTATGTTGCATGGACAGCTGTGCATTGTGCTCCAGATCCTTACAGCAAAATAGGAAGAGAAGTGATCTGACATCCTAGAAGTCTTCAGATTGTTGGGAATATATGTAGTTCTGTCTTGTGAATGTGTACTCGAGCAAGAACATTCAGATGATTTCTTCTTCCCTTCTTCTGGCATCTGCTTCCACAAAATTCATTGAAAGACAATCCTATTTAAGACTTTCACTCCTCTTTCAAATTAGTTTTTATTAATCAGTTGGGACAAAATTTATGGGTGGAGAGGAAAAAAAATGAGGGAAAGGCACAAACGTGGTCACAGAAGACTTATTTCCTTAGGAAATAAGTAAAAAAACCTGCCTATAAAAGTGCAGAATAAATATCCTCTGGGGTTTTTTTCCCAGCTGCTCACCAATACAGAAATGTAATTCTTCTATGACCTTGAACAAGTCACTCTGCCACAGAAAAATAATTAAGTCAGTCAGGAAAGGTCCTTCTTTCCCTCCCTGGTCCCTGAGGATTTTTTATTTCAATTGCCAAGCAGAATCTTCCTTTTACTATGTGGTTCTTCAGAATTCAACGTAATACAACCTTGATTTTGTTTGCAGCTTCTAAGTACTACAGTGATCCAATCATAACATGGTATTAAAAAACTAAACTATAAGCAAATTATGGCCTTTAATTAATAAATGGCAAAATACAGATAAAACCTCAACTCTAATCTTTTAAATCCATATATCATTAGTCTTTTAATAAGATGATCTCCAAATGCAAGCTTTTTGCTAAGTAACCAGAAGATAAAAATCATATGTTCCTATACCTACTTATTAGAATTATAGTTAAAGTCTTGGGCTTTGTAAAAGCATGGTAAAAATTATGACATTAGAAGAGATCCAGAGCTGCATATCAATCTGGCTTATTTGGAGATCAATCCACCATTTTTATATAATTCTCAGAATCTGAATGTGAAGATATAACGAACTAAAACAGAATTCTCACATGTGGCTAGCAGGAGCATCATGTGTAGTCACCATGTACAAATAAATTGTGACATGATTTAACTTCAACTGTACTGTCGTACACTGAGAAAATACCATGAGGGTGCTGAGGGTGCGTGTGTAGTCACAACAACAGAATAATGTGTACCTGGAAATACGTGCACCAGATGGCTTTAAACTGGCTGCAAAAGTATTATAGAGAAACAGCTGTATAAGGCTTCACTATCATAACAAGATTATAAATATATGATGCTTGTGACAGAGTCATGATTTAAGCAGTTTGGCAGGAGATTCATTAGTACTTCCCAGGGTCCTGTTTTGCAATGGATTTACCACAGTACTGGTTTTGTCTTATATAGCAGAAATTATTACTTAGCAGACAGTTTTATGGACCCAGGTATCTACTTTGGTGGGAATGGAGCAGTAAATGAATCACAAGATTTTCTTCCAGATAGTCAGTGATGGAGTTTGCATAAAAAAAGCACCAGCAAAGTAGCTGGCTATCAGTCACAGGGGTACAGAAATTCCAATCCTCCTTCAGCATTTTGAGGAATGCAAAACTAACTTGTATGTTGATTTGTGTGCAAACGATTTTTATAGTGGATTTTTACACCCTTGCTAATTTTAAACCTGTAGATTATCTATCTCTCTTTCCACAGTGGATAAATGAAGTTTCTACTTAATGCTACAGCAATACCTCAGGTTTCCAGGGAAGTTTGTCTTGAGAAGGTGCAAAATACACCAAATGGATGGATAGTCCTGCATTTCTCCATCCAAACTGATTCTGAAACTTTTTCTAATACAATGTAACATTCTACTATGCTATGTGATAATTAGAGTGGCTGAATTCTTTAAATAAACTGTATACTTAAAAGAAAGTCCTATGTCTAGGCTTCTGCAAAAAGATGTATACAGGATGGCTATTAAAACAACTCAGTAGTTAGCAAGCCAATGTAGAGCCAGTCTCCCTAGAGCTGAAAGTGGCCGAAAGTGCAGTCCCTGTACTATTTCTGACCTCTTTGTAATTTCAGAAGGTGTCTCAAACACTATGTGAGTACCATCATAGATGATTTGAGCTAGAAAACTGTATTAAATAGACATTTATGGCAGAGAAATCTATTTTTAATGTCCTCTGAAATAACACAAGAAAAAAAATCTGAATTATGCTTTCGGTTCCATCTTAGCCAACGAAGCTAGCACTTAAAAAAGAAACAGTCAGAAAAAATGGAGAACTGAAAAAGAATTTCGAAGTGAGATACTCTTGTATCCCAACAAAAACATGTTTCTCAAAAAAGGGTTGCAAATTGCTTCACACAAAGCAAAGCAATGCTTGAAACACCACAACAGCACTAATCAGATGAGATGGGAAATCTAAAGAGAGGTGTACCACACAGGTTTATGAACAGACAATGCATAATTAGGTAACTTATTACATTGAACTCTGTGAAGTTTAAATAAAAAATTCTACCAAAAAAAGGCTATGAACTAGAGATGGAAATCAACAGTTACTGCACATTTCGAACCCAAGAGAGTTAGGCAAGTGCTGTGAAAAAAATTTTAGGTCCTTTGGCTCCAGTGCCTGAAAGTTTGTTCTAAACAATTTTTCTCGAGTGGTGGTTGTCATCTAAATGCATTACCCTACTACTGTACTGTCTTTTCAAGGGGATAAATTTTCTTCTCTGCTTTATTACCATTGCTGGAGTATTTGTGATACCAAAGCTGGCAATGGCAACTATCAGTGTACCACTGGGCTTTGTGCAGTGCAGACATGTATCCTCACTAGACATGAGGTCTTACCAGTTGCTTCTGAGAAGCAAAACAGCTTCATTTTTTTTTCTGCAACAGTTTCAGGTTTCAGTCAGGAGCCTCTGAGAATTCAGTTTCAGACCCATCTTAATTGCCAGTTTTCTCTCCCTCAAAAACATTCCCCATGTCCTGACCTCCACCAAACACCTGAACATCCAGTCTCAGTGCTATAGTATAAACTGTATGAAACATGGATCTCAAACTCCCTTCTTAAAACACACTACCCTGAGTCCCTGCTCTAACACTTCATCAGCTGCTCTTCTGGCAAGAAACTGAGGATTAGACCAGGTCAGAGGGGTGCATTCACTGAAGAAGAGTGAGGACTAGTGCGTATGTTTTGGAAATTGGAAGATGTGAATGACAGGTCAAAGAGTGCTTGATAGGCTAAAAATTCAGTTTTCCTGTATTGGCAGGTACTCAGAAAAGATCACAGAAAAATTGTTTTAAAATATCATCACTGCATGTTTCTTACTGTTTCTTAAATTTATTAAACATATCTACCACTGGTGCAGCAAATCACTTGCATTATACTTACTAAATATTTATCAGTTTTGTTTGTTGTTTGGTTTGTTTGTTTTTTTTAATTTGAAAGAGGTTTTTTGGTACATAGTAGTAACAATAATATTTTCAAAGGCCATATCCAAATTTTAGAGGAAGGCTCTTAACCGTCCAGTTGAGACAGAAAGGAAGAAACTTGTAGGAGTTCCCTGCATTTTTGAAAGACACAGTGAAGTTCTTTAGATTTTGAGATATAAAATGACTTGGGGATGGAGAAAGTTACCTTGCCTCAGTATGAAGTCTGCATTCAAATAGCGTGCTGCTCTCCCGTGCTTTGCTCTCTCACAATGCCCATGTGAATAACCAAAACCACAAAACATGAGTCCCCGAAGATCTTCACACATTTCTCGTGAGGTAGGCATAGAAATATTCTTTCATTAAAAATTAAGTTTGCCCTGATGAATAATGTATATTATAACTTTCCATTCACCAGCCACGTTTGCGTGTGTTGGCAGCACACAACAGCAGCTTCCTGCCTTTCCCTCACTGCTTTGTAACCAATTTTCTCCTGTGCCTTCTCAACATAGGTGCCATATTTGTCCTGTTTGTATCCCTCCTTCTCTGAGACGCTTCCCTTTTCTGAATTTTGTTCCCACTTTTCTGTCACTTTACCCTATCCCTGCATGGTGCACTTTCATCTCCTGCCGGGTTACTCCACTGAAACACCAGTTTGGGGCCTGTTTTTCACTCTCAGCTGCTCTCACCACCCTCCCACTTGGGCCCAGCTGCCTCACCAGAGGCGACCATGTCTTTCAATTTACACTGCCTTGTTTTTTATCCCCTACTTTGCAGTTAGGAGACTTTCCTCTCCTTTCCTCCTCAGCTGAGGACAGGTGTCTCCCAGTCCTGAGTCTCCTCTCCCCCTCCCACCAGTGATCTACCTCTTCCATCACAAAGCTGTTTGGAGTTGCCCTCTTTTCCTCTCTAAACGATTCCTCACCTCTTGGAGCAAGTCCCCTTTCTTTCTCCCCTCCTCTCAGCAGCCAGCTCTCCTTCCCAACCTTGCCCTGGCCCTGGCTGGAGCCCCTTGGCCTCAGCACAGGGGTCTGCCTCCACTTCCTTAATTTTCCACAAGTGCTGGTGCCCTGGCTGTCCCCCTCTCCCAGCAGCTCACTGATCCCCACTGTAAACAGGGACTCATCTCTGGCAGGGCCAGGCGCCATGTGTGAGTGGGCTGAGGGCAGGCACCCATGGGCTGCTAGAAGATTTCAGCCTGGGAGGGATGTCCCTCGGTGTTTGGGAGTCACTTGAGTGTCCTTCAGCCTGGCTGTGAAAGTTTGGGGCCACCCAGAAAAGAGGTTTGAGTAAGAGTCATACTGCTACGCCTTTGGTAAGGTCACGTTTGGTCCCTGGATCAGCAGAGAGCAGAGAGGGCCCAGCCTGCTCACATGGCTCCCCAAGCCCTTGCTGCTTCCAGAAGCTGGCTCCAATCACACCTTACTCGAGGTTCTGAAATGTTTTGGCTGTTGTTACAGTATGTCCTACTTCCAACTTGTACAGGAAGAAGACATGTTGAAATCACAGAAGAAAGCAAGCCTGTTCATCTTGTATTTCTGGCTGAGGCTGCAAGTCGAGTGCCAGAAATCAATTGTGTCTCATCTATTGTACAGGGAATTCTCTTGTAGCTCCTTGCATCAATGTGCTAACTTTGCAAGGGGCTTTGTCCTAATAAGAATCCCATTGCAACCTGGAAGAGTTAAAGGTGGTATCTTCTGATAAGCACTGCAAGTCCTGTACTCAGTCAAAATGGATCTCTAAGGCCTTAGCAAGAACTGGAGTATAGTTAGTGATGTGCTTGACAGCTAAAGGCACCCAAAGTAAAAAATATGTGTGATATTTAAGCATTGACTTACATGTATAAACCTCTCATGGGCAACCTTGAATTTCTGTCATCAGACTTAACCAGACCTTTTACAAAGGCAATGTGGTTGCAGAGACCAGATGTGGATGGTCCTCAGTTATGGTCTCACAGATCAAAAAATTTTTTTAATTAAGTCCTCCTCTTAATGATAAAAATACGTTGTCCTTTGCTAGTCTATTTTTTGGAAACCTGTGGTTGATGAGTGTTCCTGAGGCACTATTTCCTTTAAGCAATCCAAGTATAAGCATACTACTCATAATACTTCAGGTTTAAAGGGAAACCATAGCTGGTAAAGAAGACGAAAGTTCAGACATTATTAAAAATACCCCATATTACTTATGAAGGGTGCAAACTTCTGAAATGCCTGTGAGCTAAGACTGCAAATTTGCAGGCTCAGATTAAGAGAATCTGTGTACATCTATGGCCATCAAACATTTTAACTGGCTAATATCATCCAGTGGTGCAGATCTGTGCATGGAATCAAGTCTTGTAGATACTCAGCATGTGACATCTGGTATATGCAAAAGTTACAAGACCGATGAAAAGTGAACAATAGTGGTTTAGGGAAAAAAAATTAACTAAAAATCATGACAAAATTAGCATTTGAGAATCTTGTAATTCAACTTCAGATACCCATTTGATCCAAGATTATAAACAGAACTGGCTGTTTTTTCCCAAATCTTTCAATTGACAGATAAAAAAGTGGTTTTCCTTTAGGAGACAGCAGGCATCTGTGGATTCCCACTGTCTGTGTTTAATTCTGCTGAATAGTATATAACAATAATAATAGATGATTTGAAAATATTCAAATTCAAACCATTAACCATCCTCTTCCTCCTTATATGGAATTGGAATCTTATTCTGTGTATGCTAAATCTGAGCTCTTACAATTTTACTTGCATTCATATTGACATTCAAGGACTCTCTAATAATCTGATAATACAATGCCTGTTTTTCCTTCTGCACTAAGAAGAGTATTGGCACTGCAGCTACTGGTGACTTCAAAATATTATTACAATTGTGGCCTGTGATATATGAAAGATGGCAAAATCAGAATGCTTTATGTATAGTGGGCTGAAACTTTTTGCAGTAGACTATTTGTCTAAGTGTATATTGACTGTCAGTTCTCTATGAAAAGAAATGTTTACTCTTCTGTTTACAGGAGCAGTGGAGCCCTTTTTCTGTGCCCTCACACATCATCACAATTAGCACAATTGATACAACTCACTCAAATCTATTAGCATAAGCAGTGGCATTTTACTGAATTACGTGTTCATGTCACAGTAGAGTTGGGCACTTCTGAATATTTCTAAAGTTGTTTGTAACCAATGGAGCAAAACTTAGGTCATGCTCTTATAAACAAAGTTAGAGGTTGTATGGAAACAAAGGGAGTTTGGTGGCGAAAAGACCTAAAACCAGTGCCTTGATAACACAATATTTAATAGCAGTACAATATGAATTTAAATTGAGAGATAAGTCTACATTGGAGGGGTTAGAAATGGTCTTGTCTGGAGAACTTACAGGTGCACAGAGCCATGAACCTGTGTCTTCTGGATTTGTAGAGGGAAAACTTGAAGGGCATCTCTGGGTTCTGAAAGTGCTCATATGTGGGTTAATTCCTCCATTTATTCAGGGTTTAATACTTTTGTCTATGGAAATTTTTATATCAGCTAACAAAACCCTCTCAGTCTGTCTTTGGCAATCTGAATCTTAATGTAGCCAACTGTTCTGTTCAGTTCTCACACTACATTTGTGGTGTAAGAGTCTAAGAGCATGCTGTGTCAGCCATGGGATTATTGGTCCTAGATTTTGTAAGATTTCCCATACACATTTTTAAAACAACAGCAGATAATTATGAGAGTTGGCAGATGCCACAGACATAATTGTTTTCAGCAGCTACAATAGATGTTTTAAAAACATTTCCATATTCAAACCTTTAGTTAGTTCAGGGCTAGTGAAATACAGTCCTTCTCATTGTCTCCTGGCCTTGGGGCATCCTCTAGGGATTGCAGCCAGCAGGACCTCCCTCTTTCTCGCTCCTCATTGCTTTTCACCTGCCTGGCTCACCTTTTAGGTCACTGTTCCAGGTAATTTGCTGGACTGCCTCTCTGATTTGCCTCTTCAGTTGTCTGGACTTTGCAAAGGCTTCAGAAAAATCATGCCTCAAAATGACTATTCCATCAAAATGGAACAATGTCTGGAAAGATGGTTGAACTCATCAGCATTTTATTTCAAAAAGTAACATGGATAAGAAGTTCCATTGGCAGCAAAATATTATGTGTTAGTATTTAAGGCATGATGATGATGTCACTGTCACTTTCCTTTTCTCTTGTCCTTCTCTCAAACTTGACCTGACCTGACCTGGGAGTAAACAATCAGAAGTGTTGTCCCCGAAATTTTGTTTCTCGTGCTCAAAAATCACAGTTGGGCTGACCTCAGCACACAGCAGAGATGGTTGGAGTGGCAGAAGGTAAGCAGTGGTTCACGTGATCTTGACCGATGCATTTATACCCATGCCCTGCCTGCAGCACATGTGGCCACACAATAGTGACATGATGAAGTTTTCCTTTCTTTGTATTCTTTCACTTCCCTACTCTGTTTACCTAAGCAGCAGGAGTCATCCTAACAGTTGTTAGTGGGAAAAGATACAGAATGTAATACATCTTCTTGTCCCTCAGGAAAGACATTTGGTAAATTTGGAATGAGCATCTAATTCTCTCCAGGATGCTCTGAATGTAAATTTGGAAAGAGGAATTTCTCCAAATAATTATAGTCAAAATGCTGAATTCCAAATACATTTATTTTCTTTGCTTTTTTGTTGGCGTGTGTTGCATACATGCTGGAAGAGATTTCTTTTTTGTGGTTGCTATGGTAAAAAGCAGTCCCCAGTCCTTTTACTTAAAACCCATGAACTGCAATTAACTGTTTAATGTTGTAACAGACAACAGCTCTAGTAACACCTTAACAGCTTTGAGCATGATACTCCCATCATCTCAGCAGATGGTGATTTTTGGCATTCTGTGTTTTCAGTTTATCCTTCTCCTTTATAATCCTTGCCATTATATCTTCTGACAAATGCTTCTGGACTGACTTAATTGCAATTTGATTATACTGAAACAGCCCTCAGATCTCAGATCTTTTTGTATTTCTGTTAAAGGTGACCAATATATGAAAAAAAATTGTGTGTGTACCCTTGTCAGCAATTATAAAATCAGATTTTAAAGTAAGAATCTATTTCTTCTCATCTATAACCATAAAAATACACTCTTGAAACATGCTTAGTGTGCTATAGGAGCCCTACATCTGAACAGAAAAGGAGACATAAATGATTCTTTTGTGAAGAAGGAGTAACCCTGAATGTTTGTCAACAGTCTGAATTAAGTAAGAGTTACCAATTTCAACTAGTTTTACTACAGGGGATTGCCCTTCATTATTATTTCCATAGAGATGGAGACTGAATTCCTCATGAATTTTGCTCATTGTTTTAAAGATTTATGATTAATATAAATACTTTTAAACAGGGAGTTTCAATTAAATTTAGAAAAAAATTCAGCTTTGCCAAGGCATTATCGAAAGCAAGATTGCCTTGTGAAACTGTTTTTCAGCTACTCTCCCTTTTTCTCCCATATAATGCAGTTGTATTCCATCTCTAATTTTTTTTTTCACTTAGAAATAAATTCTTTGGATTTAAAATCAGGACTGTTCTCCATTTTGCTCTTTAAAGGGGTTTTATGTATTAAGCAGGCAGAACACTTCAGATGTTTAATTCTGTAATACAAGACCAAATAAGCTTTTTTTAGTACCTTTAGCAGCAGTATTAGCATTTCTTCTTTTTTAGGAAAAGAAAACAAGAGGGGAAAAGGAAAAGAATAGTTTTCCCAGAATCATAACAAGATAATATTGCAGTTTCAGGTTTTAAAATATGAATGTCTCATTCACAGCTATTTCCTGGCTGACTCCAGGTTTCTATGATTATTATTTATTCAGTGCTGATAGTGTGCTTGACATTGTGCAAATATAGAAAGAGATATTCATGTGGACTATCTGCCAGGATTTCCTAGTTGTCAGTGGCAGTGTTAGCCTCTTTAAGCAAAAGCTTGAGGCTGTCTTTAAAGCAGAGATGCTTATCCATCCTGCCAACATGCAGCTTCATACGTATGACCGTGGGAAACACTGCTCAAATGCACAAGGCTTTGGAAGAATGGACCCAGTGGAGTTTAATTTAATTAGTACAGCAGCAGTGTGTGGTAGCTGTAACTAATCAAACCTTTAAGACCAATCACAGTAATTTCAAAAGCTGGAAATTTTTTAGGGAAAGGTGACTGGGAAGAATCATTCCTTCTGATTTGATACCTAAAGAATCAAAGAAAGACTGTTTGCCTGAATACTGCATGGTTTAAAATCCTGTGTCTTCTGTGAAATCCACGAACTGTTTTGTAACTTATTTGTAGGACTTACTGATGGCCTGTGTGCTTAATTCGCCTGGGCAGTGATGGTGTCCCTCAAATTGTTGCTGCCGTTTGTAGACTATCCATTCACAGGCTGATGTCTGCCCCTGGCTTTGCCAGAAACAATGTATTCCAAATTGTAGCATTGAAGGCTTTTGTTCGGGACTAATTTCACAGGTTAGGGACATTCTGCCACGTAAAAAAAAAAAAAAAANAAAAAAAAAAAAAGTAAAAAATCTTAGTCTAAATGGGAGGAATGTTTGTCTTTTTATTAGAAAATCTATCTTTGTATTTCATTTCCAATGGAGTCACAGAAAAATCGTTCTAGGGATCTTCCTTGACACTTCCTTGACTTTATGCATGAAAGAGTAGAAGGTTTGCTGTCTGCTGTTTTGTAGGTGAAGAATATTTTTGTCATGATTGCTTATAAAAATAATAAAACTCCCGAAATCCCACCAATAAAACCAACTTGTAGTGAATGAAAAGGTGGAATGCAAATACTTGTCCTTGTTTTCTCCCTGGCCAGGATAAGCATTTCATTATCTAATTCTTTCCCTTACCTCAGCAGAATGAATGGACAATGACAGTAAGCTTATCTCTTTGTCTGAGATGTTGATACCACCCATCCAAGCTAACACTGGAAGGCTTCCTTAGAGCAACACAAATCATATATAGGAGCCAGTATCAAAAAGCTCCACATCCAGAAATGAGCACATCTGCCACGTATTGTACAGAAGCAGCCAAACCAAAAACACTCATAGAAAAATAAACAAATCTCTGAGGGATTTGAAAGCTGAAGTCAAATATCTTGAGGTCAGTTCAGAACTGTGAAGAAAGTTAAAAATGGATGTATCAAATCTGATATATAAATTATAATTCCTGTATTAGTCATAGTTGTTATATCCCAAATTTTGTTTGGAAAAGGAAAGACAGTGCTCAAATTTCCTTGCCTCTCCACCCATCTCCTTCAAAGTCTTCCCTTTAGCTTTCAAGCAATTTATTTACACTGAGCAAAATGTCTGGTTTACATTGACAGGAAAAGTTTTAATTAATTCTCATTTTACAAATCCTCCACAATATTTATTCAAAAGATTGGCAAATTCCAGGAAGTTCACCCATCCCTGAAAAAATAAGTTTTGTAAACAAATCTGGCAACAAATTTATTTTAACAGCAGCAACCCTGCTAATCTGTCAAGTTGTAGTTTGTTTCTGACACTTGATTAAATTCTTTTTCCTTAAGAATAGAAAATAATTTGCTACAAACAAATCATTTAGCTGGGACATGGTGACTGGCCCTCTGCTATTTCACGGAGCATTTAATTCAACAGAAAAGAGCTAACATTATAATGTTGGCACTTTCTTCTTTTTTTTTTT
>VZRS01003340.1:0-120499 GCA_013398055.1 Ifrita kowaldi | reverse complement strand
TTTTTTTTTTTTTAACAGAAGCAAGGCTAAATTTCTGTAGTCACAAACAACAACATCAGAAGCTTCAGGACCTTTAAAACCCATTCTTGGTGTGTCCCACAACCTGGACCATCATTACTCCGCATCTCTGAACATAAACAAAGGGCATGTTTCATTTCAGTTCCTGTGGTTCCTCAGGAGTTTTCTTGCCCAGACCCCTATTTCCTGGCCATTTGTTCCTGGACAAGTGATCCACTTGCTCAGTTCTTATCTGGTCTCTCAATTCATGGATCCGCTTCCCTGTGCAGTCACACCAGCAGTTATGCAGATACATTAGCCTGACAAAGCCCAGACTGATATGAAACAACTGAGTGGACTGTGCTGCTTAGTCTGGTTTCATCAACAAAAATGTCCATGTCCAGAAAAATGTTTTATGCAAGGAAATAGTCTCAGAGGTTTGCAAATATCAGTAAAGCAAAATAGGCAAACCCTGCTGCTTGCCATTAATGTCGATTGAAACTAAAGATTAATAGGTGCTGATGTTCAATTTATATGGACATCACCCTTCTTTGCATTAAGACTTCATCCAGCTGGACTGCTGGGTGTGTGCACATTTTGGGGTGTTCACCTCTTGATTCTTAAAGAGATTTGGCATGTCATCTCACTGCTGCTCCTTAGCACAGCAAAACAGTTTGTGAAGCTATTTTACGTCACAGCTTCATAAAACTGCAGGCCCTGGTGTAAAGACTCAGCTGGTGCAAATGTCAGTATAGTCACAGCAGTTTGTACCAGCAGGTAAAACCTGCCATCCATCTTCCCTGCCACTTCCCCTGCTCCTTCAAACTTAAAAAGACTGATCCAAATCCCAGTGAAGTCAGTGAGAGCATTCTCTCTGTGCTGGATCCAGCAGTATGCAGCCTCTTAAGTATAGCAATTAAGATATTGAGCTAATGTTCGTAATCCTTTCCTGCCTGCCTAGAACACCCAAACTGTCTGAGTCAGGCTTATTTCATGCAGAAGCCTGAGGAAATCAGTTGTGTTTGTGATCTGAAAGGTCAGTCTGTGTCCCTATGGACTAAGAGGTATGGGGGAATTCCAGAATTTGCTGCCAGTTTCTTGCTATTTATTTCTGGAAGCTGTTAGCTTAGATTTTTTTTTAGCTAAACTTAGTTATGGGGAACTGAGATGATAAGACTGAGGGCTTTGGAAAGTCACATTTCTAGGTGCTTTAAAATGTGTTTATAAATCTACCACCTTTGCTTTTCAGGTTGCTTTTTAGATGGAATTTTAATTCACATTATGGACATTCAGGAGAGTGCACATATTCTATTTCTTTTTGAATACCACATACAAGGACTTTGCCAAATGAACAAAAGCAAAGAAAATAATCCTAAAAATCCTGGCAGAGCTTGACATCGGTAACTTCATACACTATTATTATTGTGAGACATTTTACTACTTAAATAATTCCTCATTTGGAGGAACTTCATATATTCATTTTTTGCAGCATCTTTAAAATCAGTGTAGAAAAGGAAAGGACATATTTAATGTAGGGTTTTCCATCTGATGATGTGAAAGAATGGATTTTTAAAATATAAGCCAATTAACTTAGCAGCCTCTTGCTTAATTGGCACTCATGCTATTTAAAAGAAAAGGAGTGGTGCGTGTCTAAAACTTTCTCAGGTTGAAAAACAATATTCTTTTACATTATTGACTCTGATTCTCTTTGTGATTTAATCCTTTCCTTGACATGGCTAGTGGGTAGAAATAGTGGGAAAGTCACAACCACAAGCAATAACGTGGCAATTAACTCAGAGGTACTGGTGGGACATTTAAGTAATTTTATGTCAACATATATAAACATGATGTTGCTGGCTTGAAAATCTGGACATTATTTGCAGCTGGAAGATTTGATTACTTAACTGATTTTGATTTTCAAATTGCTTTTGAAAATCAACCACTGGTTTGAATCTGCGCCAGATGGGCAATGACTGAACATTGTTGTAATCTGGCACGTATTTGGTAGCATAGATAAGTGAGTTGATAGCCTCATGAAGAGTATCTCAGACATATGCACTGATTAAAAACCCCCTCAACTCAGGCTCAGCGGGGTTTTGGCTGAAGGGAACTGAGCAGCTCTGTCACCCCTAAGGGCCCTTTCTGGCATGACAACGGGAGGAACTTCCTAAAGCTGCTGCACGCAGGGGTGAATATGAAGTGTGTCATGGCCCAGTGCGCCTGCCCGTCAGCAAGTGCACCCTGCCACAGACCAGCAGCAGCTTCTGTGTGAGTACATGTGTCCCCCACAGCCTGAATGAGAATCACACAGCTGAGATCATGGGGTTTAGAAGTCTAAAAGTGGTATTTATTTTTCAACCAACAGGCCCTTGAAATTATTGCCTATCTGGTTCAAAAATGGTACAGAGAGACAGGCACTGAAGGTTCGAAGGCTCCAAACATCAGAACCAGACATCCCAGACCCCCCTTATTGTCTCTGCAGAGAAACAGATGTTTCAAAAGTACAGCACTTCCCATCCTAAATGCAACAGCTAAAGCTGGTCCCACCAGTTGTGCCCTAGTAGTGCCTCTGTTTCCAAAAGAAGCCCAGGGTGACCATGTAACAGTAACATATACAGGTCCATGTTTCAGTAAATTCAAGGCAGGCAAGATAAATCCCATTCTCAACAGCATCCCATCGTTCTGGCGGCTACTTGCTAAACTGCTATGAGAATATTTTGCACTTTTTTCACGACCTCAGAACAACTGAACAGGGTCTTTTCTCAAAAGTGTTATTGCTCGGTTCTCACAACACAGTCATTTTTTTTAAAGGAGAAATTGTACCATTTCTAATAACAAGCCTGGCAAAATCACTGACCAAAATGATGTTCCTGGCACACAATATCCCTGGGTTTTAGGACGCTTCGTAACCATTGCCTACATGAATTAAATGGCCCTTTTCTGTTTAGACAGCTGGATTTCTGTGTGGCACTAGATGGCAATATTCCCCCAGCTCCTACAATGGTCAGGGGAGCCATACGCAGCAACGGGACACATCCTGACCTTGTTTCCTTGTTATCTCCCACGTAGCTCATATTATAACAGCCAGGTTTTATGTGACTAAGCTCAATCTGGGCTGCAGGGTTTTTTTAAAATTTCTGTGCATTCATCCACCTACCTTTACAGCTTCACAGTTCTCTGTCAAAACATTTATTGGACACTAGATTTACTGTGTGGGATCTTCTGTTTCATTAAGAAAGCTCTTACGGTCTCAGGCTGTTCCATGGTGTTGATGCTCAAATCCACAGGCAAGAAATATATACATCCGGAATATTGCACTGGTTTCCTGCTGCCTTTTGTGTATTAATGTGGTGGCAGATTCAGTCAAGTCATTACTCAGATATAATCTTGTCTCATGTCAACTGTAAGTGGATTATTTTTTCCACTCATGTTTGTTCTCATGTAAAGTCAGCATAATCTAAACTCAGCGACTGTAAAAAAGTAATTCTGTGTCTGTACCCAGGTGAATTTAACCCCATCCCCGTGTGGTATTTCTAAAGGTTTTCTCTAGTCAAAGAGTTTATATACAACAATGAACAGGGCCAGCAATGAATATTGCATATCTCCTTTGTGTGATTAGGATTTTTTTGCTTTTGGACCACTTTATTGAGGTTCAGGTCTATCGAAATTGCTTCTTTCAAAATCAGGCTTGTTGTTGATTTTTGTGAGACCACGATCATTATAATGATTTTCCAACAATTAAGTACTCTGAAACAAAGAGGGAGAGTGAAACATCCCTCCTTACACACTGTGCCCCTCTTCTGGTCCCCTGGAGAGCCACAGAGCCCAGTTGAAGATCTCAAAGTTCTTGAAACCATAAACAAACAAAATTTCACACTGTTAGGAGGTAGTGAATTTCTCTCACTCCTCTTGCTCAAAGGATGCAGGAACTTATGTGTAAAAACCCATCTGTCTCCAAGTGAAGCTCCACCACCTGAGCCCTCACCCTGTGCTCAGCCATGCTCTTTTCTGTTAGTTGCACACTTTTCTGTGGGCTGTTTTTACAGTCAATAGAAAATATTTTATGTGTGCTAAAATGCAAGGTTGCTTTTGCAAAAATTGTCAAATGCCTTTTGCTGATAAAACACGGAATGTATTTCATGTTTCGTGATGCAAAGGCCTGTTTAAGTCATTCTTGATGATATAGTAAATACTTGACTAAGTGAAGTGCATCACACTGTGTACATAGAAACCTTAGGTTTTGTGTACCCATGTTTTCTCAGAGCATTTTTTCTTGCTGCATTTGTATCTTTTGCTATTCACATCCTTGTTTATGTATTTACCAAACAGCTCAGGTGGCCAAGCAATTACAATAAGGAATGTGTAATATGCAGGAAATGTTGTATCATGAAGTACAAAGTATTGCTGCATGGGTTCAGGCCCTCATCCAATAACCAGTAAATGCAGAAAGAAGACTTCATTGGCCTCAACATATTTTTCACTGTATCTTTACTGGCAGTAGAACTTAGTTTGGAAGACATGATTAAAATTCAAGTGTTATACATGTCTGGTATGGACAAATGACATCATTTCTTGCAGGCACCAAATGTTCTACGCCACAATACATTATTCATCTCAAACCACAAAACACAAAATACTTGCTGATAACATGTACTTTTGCTTGGGTGAATGAATATTAAATCTTGTTATCACTGACTTCCATGTTTTGTTAAGGCAGAGGAAAATATAGTATTTTTAAGCAGCACAAGAACTTCTGAAAGAGGAAAACATTTGGCAACAATGTGTTTTTTACAGTCATGGTGTCTTACAGTTGTCATGATTGAGTTTGGGAGTGGGACTAAGACTTCTGGCTTTTCTGGAGTTTCTGTGTGGCCTTGTTGATGTCACTTGATCTTTATATGGGGAGGATTCAAGTACCTCTGGAGCTTTCTTGAGTTCATGTCCTTGTAATCACCTATCTGCCTCAGTCCACATTTGTCTAGATGGAGTGGAGGGAATGGGAAGGATCGGAACAGTCTCTGTTAACTTAATGCCTTTCATATTCCCAGTGGTCCCAAAATAAATGCTCGAATTCTTTGTTGCAAAAGACAGAAGGAATCT
Organism: Ifrita kowaldi; assembly: GCA_013398055.1. Taxonomy (NCBI): domain Eukaryota; kingdom Metazoa; phylum Chordata; class Aves; order Passeriformes; family Cinclosomatidae; genus Ifrita; species Ifrita kowaldi. The sequence goes on along the minus strand of VZRS01003340.1, from coordinate 115,402 downwards.
CAGGATTCCTTCTTCTCTGGAAAATGCTTTCATCTTTTGAGAGTATAACTGCTGGAGTTCTGGGAGGACTTGTTTTCAGCACAGACAACAGCATCATTTTCAGCCTTCTGTGTGTAGTCATCCAGATTTTAGGCTGTTCTTTACTTAAACCTGGATCTTCGAAAACGAACTAGGTGTGATGGAAGCACTTCTTGTTAACAAACACTTCAAGCTAATTATCAAGGTAGTGACTAATGGGGGTTACATGTTTACAAGTCAATACTAGAAAAATACCTGTCTGGGACTTTTTTCATGATTGTATGGGTTACTGACCTTGCTAGGATGAGATTGCATTAGGTGAGATTAAGGTAGCATGGGTAGTACTCTATGACTTTTAGTTTGTTCTTGTCACTCACAAATGGTACAGAGGAAGCTTTTAGCTGAGAAATCAAAGGAAAGTGCATAATTTCTGGCGTAGGATGCTAAGGTACTGTTTTAATATTTTAGGAAAGGTTACCAAGGCAGTGGATGGAGAAGCTGTAATGTTTAAAGATAAAGGAGATGAAAATAAAACCTGACAGTCTGAGTAATTTAATTAATGAAATAACAATAGTAAATAATCATAAACTGAGGTTGGATCGGGTGCATGAAAATTCTCCTTTGGCTGCTTAATTTTTGGTGAGTTATTACCACAGTAAGAGCAAAATGTCTACTTTCCCATGAGCTGGCAGAGGAGAAGAGAGCCACTACTCTGGCTGAAATAACCATTAATGGGAAAATTATGTCTTGAACCTCTGATGTGTTTGAAAAGTAAGAGAACATTTCCTTCATGTTGACAGACTGGAAGCTGATGGGGAATTAAATGCATACAAAACAGCTGAATATCCTGAACCTGCACATTTTGTTATGCAAGTGGACTACTTCACTGAAGCTGGCCTCTGTTGAAATCCTTCTCTTTCCTGAGGACAGGCAATTGAAAGCTTTCATGTCAAGCTTTGCTCTTTCCCATCTCATATCCCTCACTTCCCATGTTCTTTCTCTCTGCATCCCAACCTAAGACCAGTGTATACTCCCATCTGTTGCTCTTGGAATCAGAATTCTTCAATTTCTTGAAGATGTAGCATCTTCCTCATATTCTCCACTTTACCTGATTATCCAGAAGACATTTTTTTCAGAACTGCATTTTTTTTGCTCCAAAGTACCCAAATAAAATTTCAAGTCATCTTGGAAACCGAAGAATTACTGAAACCCCATTTTTTTCTTTGATCTCTTCATTTGCTCCAATTAATCTTCTTTTTATTTTGCCTGAAAATTCCCTGGTTCTATTCTTGCTTGTGTTGCCTTGACCTCTCTTCATCTAGTTGCTTTGTATTCCCAGGAAGCTCATTCCTGAACTTCTTGCAGTTTAAGTGCTGCTGTTGCTAAACTTTCCAGTGAACAACTTCCTTGCTCACCTTTTCCTAATTCACCTGTTCCTAACCAGCTCATGTGCTTTTTTCTACTTGATTTTCAACCTCTTCTGGGCTCTGTTTTAATTCTGGCTGCCCTTTCACTTCATGCCTCACAACCTAGCAGGTTGAATCAGAGAACCACAGAAATCTACTCAGAGGAATATAAGAAATGAGGGATCTAAGGGAAGTGATGAGACATACTGGAAGTGACTCAAGGAAGAAGAAAGAGCCAGAGCCCTTTCTGCTCACCCTAACTCCACCCATATGAGCTGCTCTCCACACTCTCCTTCCTGTGTGCTGTGCTTGGCTCTCCTCTCATCTCCGTGGTCACCTCTACAGTCTCTTCTCACAACATACTTGAACCATGAGGCTTAACAGGAACTACTTGAAAGCCCTGGTGACATATTTCAAGAGAAAGCAGAGATTCTCCGTGGGTATTCACTTAGCACCTGAAATAATTACCCATTCCATTTCCAGGTGAAATTGGGAGAAGGGCTAGCATTTCAAGCATGTGTATATTCCACAAGCCTTTCCCATACACGTCTCCTGTATCTCTCTATAGTGTCTATATAATAAATAATGTCTGGTTTATGTATATGGACATTGAACCCTTGCTGAAAGTAGATCTGTGTACGTTGTCAGAGGAAGGAGGGCCAAAATAAAGAAGCTGGGAAATGTATTTATAGGAAGAAAAAACTACCTCAAACCACATCGAAACCAATCCCTCCTTCTCCTCAGCAAACTCCAACCTAAGAAGAAGAGAAAGAAAATAAAGGATAAAATAGTGACCTCTGAATTCTGGAGAAGGTTTGGCTATTCAGAGTGTAGTATGGAATCAGTCCTATCACTCAAAGTAAATACTAAACAAATGTAGAAATGTATCTGAAAGACTTTAAAACTTATCCCAGATGTTTCTATAGTTTTTTCAAGACTTAAAAAGCCAGCCTTATAATGGGATAGGTTATATATTGCAACTAAAAGGAAGGAATAAAGCTAGCAGCAGTTTTACGGTGTTCTGGTAATTAGTGGAAGATCACTGTACAAGGCATCACATTGTACAAGTATGGTTCACGCCTGTGTACACAGACCTCATCTTTGTGAGATGTGCAGTCAGATCAGAAGCTTCTTTGTGAACTCAGGAAATGCATATGAAGGGATGGGCAAAGACCTGGTAGGCAAAGGAACAGGTTAGAATTTTTTGCCAATATAAATATATTTACATTATTATCGATATAACTAGCTCATTTAAAAGGGAGATTTTCCATATGCTTTTTTTACTAACATCAAGTCTAGGCACACATTTCCTGGGGCAAAGGAAGATCAGCTTCCTCAGTACTACAGGTTGTGTTCCCAGGTGATATGTTGTGGCCACATCCACTTTTAAGCCATCACAAGGTCCTAGCAGCACTTTAAAACAGATGCAGATTAGCCATCAAAAGAGTATTTCTCATGATTCCCCGAATCAGTATCTGATATGTAGGTATGGTTCAGTTCCAATCAGTAGGTTTTACTGATGCATCTTTTCCAGGTCTGTTGTATCAGCAGTGTACTCTGGGGCACATAGTCTTAGGTGTGAATGCAGCAAGCATAAACAATGCCTGCCCCAGTGTTAAACTGGCTGCTTGTGTTTGGCATGTTCAGTTAACGTGTTCATACTACACAGAACACAGAAGCATGGGACAGAACATTCTGAGCTACTGTCAGCTTTCAGTGGAATAACCACAGAGGGTCATGCAGAAACATCTAGAAATGCCAGCTTAGCTCACAAATCAGTCAGGTTTCTCCACAGCTGTGTTAATTCTGAATCTCAAAATTTTGCCACTTAGCAGTGGTGCTATGTTTGTGCAGAGGTGTTGAGAATCAACTAAATGAATCCCTGAGCAACCTGATTTAATTAAGCCCGCTTTGAGCAGGATGTTTGACTAGGTGACCTCCAGAGGTCCCTTCCAGCCTAAATTATTCTATGAGTTGATTCTAATGCACCTATTGCATCCAGTTCCGGTATTAGTGTCACTTCTCTACTATGCTCCATGAAATAACGCTAGGACTGCCCTTCATTTAAAAAAACTTGGTTGTTCTGCGGGCTAGCAAGTTAAATGCCTATTTTAAGGGAACAAGTGCATTTCTATGGGGGTTCATGCTGTTCCTGAGACAGCTACAGCAAAGCTGCATAATGTACAAACTTCATCATATACACATGCTGCACCTCCAAGTATTCAGTGTGTGTGGTCTGAATGATTCTCTGATAGTCAGAGAAATAAGAAAACTTCGGGTTCTTGGTTTGAGTAAAAAACCATGAGTATTTGATTTTGGTATGTGAAGAGAGCACCTCATTGCCAGAGTGGTGAAAGCAGCATGGTATTTCCAGATTTAAAACATACTGGATTCTCTTCATAATGCTTCATTGAGTAAGATGATTATAGTGAAAGGACAATTAATGACCGTTTTCCCAAGTACAGACCAGGACTGTGAATGAAGTGGCAGCGAGGAGCAGTTCCCTGACAAGCAAACAAGCTGACGGTGTTTGGAAACTCCCTTAGAGACACAGTTCCTTTGTTTTCTCACTGCACAACATGAAAAAGAGGAAGAATTTAGGTGGAGCTGAAGTTAAGTGGGGAAAACATACCATGATCTTCCTTCAGTTTACATCCTGGGAACAAGAAGGACAGGGTTGTAAAGACAATGAAGAGCATGCTCCTTTTCCTAATTTTGCTAGGAGTAGTATCTGGTAAGAACATGATTTCATTATGCTACTAAAATTAGAATGCTGTTGGCTGTTATACTTTCTCTTGGGAGCTTTATAATACATATTTAGGGATCAGACATGGATGGGAAAAATCAGGTAACAATTATTTTCCTACTGAAATAGATTGGGCTCTGTGGTTATTGCAGTATAATGAAGAGAATATTTTCTTTGCTAGAACACTGTTGGATGAGGCACTTCATTTCTAATAGCCACTGCTCAGTGTGACAGCACTGGAGTGGGAAAGGAGGTCAGCTCTCCAAGAAGCAATAACTAGTAATTATACTCCAGTATCCTCCTTTCAAATATTGATAACGTTTCTCTTTGATAAAGTAAAACAAGCAACCAAATGGGACCAAACAGAAAGAAATTTGTGGAGAATATTAGTAGGATAACATCGCTAACATTGATCAGTGTAAATACATGGGAGGTTTGCCAATATGAGTGTTTGCACATTAGCAACTTACTAGGTCTTCCAACTGTCTGAAGTCTGCGTGACGCACAAAGCACTGGTGTTGCTGCAAGCTACCCGCTCAGGTAGGGTCACTTTGCTCTCAGGGAACTGCAAGAGTTCTGCCATCCCTCAGGAACCTGCCAGTATTTGGTGGTTTTCCTGATGTTCACCAAACTGTGATTAGGATGCTACCTGCCAATTTTGTCTTTCTTTGAAAAATAGCATTTTTCTAACCTGTGTGGTTGTGGGTAGAGAAAATCTTGAAGGTATTACTCAAGCACACTCTGAAGACTGGCACATCACAGATGAATAAGTCTTAAATATACATAAACTTCTCTAAACTAGTCTCATTATTGCTTTGTCTTGGAGGTAGCATTTGTCAATGATTGTCATTGATAATTCTGAAAAAATATATATTCAATTGCTTCAGAAATATTTCATTCTGCCAAGTAAAGAGGTAAGCAAGGACTTGTAAATATGGAAGGAGAGCTTTTATAAAATTGGTTGGAAAAAGAAGCAATTTAGATGCAGCATCTAAAATTTCAGTTAAAAATAAAGAGCAAGAAGTAAGAACTTTTGATATTGAAAGACTAATTCCAAATAAACAGCCAATGAACTCTTTGGAGATAATACAAAAATAGCAACTCCTTTCTAAATTTCTAAGTGCTGTGAAGTATTTCATTGCTTTTATAAATGGTTTCCATCAGTAAACGGTGGCTTGATGAGTGAACTGAATTCATCAAGTACTGTCCACAGGAGATTACATTCAAAGTTCAGCTCCACTTATGGAAATGTATCTCCAGAAGCCACTCTCAACCCAGCCTCATTTGCGTGAGGTGATTTTTGTTGATGATGTTTTCCAGAATCTTTAAGAACAGAAATAAAAACTTAGTCCTTCACTGTGTCTTGCTCCTGCTGACATAAATCAGTAACAGCTCAGCCGAACTCACTCCTACCAGGGTGTCAATATGACCGGCTCAGATTAACTCTTTCAGGCAGTTCCCACCTCAGCACCTCCCACATCCCAGCCTGTACCTGTAGAGTATCTCCAACACCATTTTTTCCACAAATGCTAGAGTAATCCCAGCCAGATCAGTGACCCGTGAACCTGATGTATCTACAGTGTGGGATTGTGGGAATCTGCATGCAGCTGTGGAAAGACTCTTAGGCTACAGCCCTAATGGTCTCAGACTAGTTCCTGTAGCAGCTTTTTACCTTGCAGCTCTGCAGCAAAAATAAAGACTTCATGGTGATGGCTTTTCCTGGTCTTAAAAATTAAGAGCCAGGCACGGTTAAGGGAAGAAAGGCTTTTTACGTCGGTATTTAATAAGGATCCTTATAGTGCACCACTTCACCAAGGTGGAATGCGCTGACATGCACACACACGATAGATTGTGTATACAATTTATGGACCTTGCAAATCAGCATATCTATCAAAGATTCCCCAATGAGAGGCTTCAGTGATTAGCATGATATCCCCCCATCCCAAGGAATTCCCCGCTGGATGGGCCTATCTTAGTCTACAGGACGTGTTCTAGAGAGGACCTTGGTTTCTCAGGATAGCATAGGGCTTTCCGGCCTACAGCTGTGAGGCCTCCAGGATGTTTGGTCTCCTGGCTTAATGGCATATTAGGACTGTGCTAAGTTATTGGACTTGAGGATTTACAAGTATGCGTGCTAAAAGCACTGAGGATACATAAAAGCTATATATAAGCTATATAAAAGAAAAGGCAAAAAATCATCATGGCATCAATGAGGATTTTGCACGGTAGTTGCTGGTGTTTGAACAGTCTGTCCAGGTCCTTGAGTGGGCAGTATCTGTCTCCCGCTTGGCACACATCATGTGTAGGAAGTTTGACTGAACACAGCCAGCTTTCTTGGAGAGTGTTTGGACGAGCCAGTGAAGCACCCCCAAGCAGCAGTCAGCCCTACCATAGCCTAGTGTTGAGGTGCATTGCCGGTTCAGGGATGTGAGATTACTAAGGTGTTGTTTCAGGGCATCAAAAGCAGTCCTGATTTATATTTTCTAGACACTCTTCATAAGATAAAGCACAACAGGCCTTGTCAAAAATAGTGAACACTAGAAGCTAAATGACAGAAAAAGCAAAAAGTTTGGTTTGGGGAGTCCAGAGGTCTGGACAAACAAGGAGCTTGTGCAAATCTGTTGTATGCCTCACCAGTATGTGAAGCTTCTGTGCAGTTTTGAACCATAGGGTGTTTTTGTGGGTCTGCATCTTCTCCAAAGGCTCCAGGTTGCTCTTTCTTGCTCAAAGCAGGAGACATGACAGTACCACCCCTGAAATTGTCACTAACTCGCACTACTCAAGAGCCAGGCTGGCACACAGCTGCCATAGAAAGAATTAGAAGACGGAAAACGGAGGAAATAGGTACTGCAGATAGTGTAGTCTACAAAAAACCATTGCCTCTTTAGTATCTGGGTCTGTGTGATTCAAGGTACTTTTTGATGTGATAGTGAACTGAGGCAGCAATTGGTGTAGGGAGCAAAATGAAAAAATAGAAACACTTTGACTTCTTTGCTACTGTATGAAGACATATGTGAAGGCAGATGATGCAGTAACAATAGTACTTTAATAATAGCCACTGTAGATGACAACACTACAGGCCTGAGTTACAGAAAAGATTGATTCTTTTGCCATTAATGCTGGATTTACTACCACGCAATGCCCCCACTCATAAGTAAAAGAGAGTCAGGGCGTTTTGTGTTCATTATGTGACAAAAGCTGTGCTTGCTAGCCCAAGATTCCCAGAAGTAATTTTACATTCCTTTCCATCTTGCAGGAAGAAGAATCCAGTTGCTTAAGGGCTTACCTGCAACAAGCACCGTCGAAGAAAACTCAGCAGCTGGTGTTTCAGTCTATAACTTTAATGTAACTGTTTCTCCATTGGCTTCTGTTGCAATTCTTCCTACCATAGTAAATTCAAATCCACTTACAGAAGCTTTTGACGTTGAATCAAAAGGAGGTCTTGAATACATGGTGAGTTTTAAGTTTAGCTTGAGCAATTTTCAGTTGTAGGCTGATGTTTCCTGGATTACTGAGCACTGACAGTGCACAGTGTCTCATCTTTTAATCAGAAAAGTGTTTTAAATGCAGGCTGTGGTAGTATTCGAAAATGCTTTAATAGATATTACAGATGAATAGCAATAGTGATTATGATTTTTAATTGCATCTAGGAAAAATCACTCATCACAATAATTCTGTTAATTCTATGATAGAAAGAATGTTATTTTTAGAAAATAAGAGGTGAGGAAGAACATGGAGGACCTGCTTCTGTTTTGAGGTTTTATCCACAGTTTTTCCGCTTAATATGAATGAAGTCACTGTGAATCGAAAGGGGCTTTGATAAACCACATACAGCTTCTGTTTGGCCACTCTCACCAAGAATTAAAATTGATTTGTCTCACTTCCCAAATAAATGAAGCTGAATCAGGTCAAAGTAATTTTTAATTCTGAACAAAGGCTGTGACACATGAGGAAGTTATTTTGAGGTAAGAAGTTATCATCCTTCCACACATCTATGACCTGTTTCTATCCATTGCATGCTCTTGTCCTATGGCAAATGCAGAGCAATTTCCATTACTTCAGGCTGATTTTCATTGATGCATAAATTAGCAAGTATTACTTCACCTTTGTCATGGGCAATGGGTGTTCAAATGCATAATAACTTGTCATCCCATTGCAATTTGCTTGTATGTGAGCCTGAACAGTGACACTGAAGAGTGGTTTTAATAGAGACAGATAGAAATGGTGCAGAGTCTTAAAAAGGTGATTTGAATATCCTTTTCTGAGTGTTTGCAAGAAAGTTCAGGTTTTCACAGAACTGATACAAAAGCTCTTTACTTGTTCTCTTTGCTGGTGCTTCTGGGAGAAAATTTGGGAAAAGTAAGTCTGTAGCCCTGGGTGGTATTGGCTCATGGATTTGATGTGCCTGTGGGGAGCTGCTGTGGCTCTTGTGCTCCCGCCTCCCAGCAGAGTACAAAGCTCACTTGTGCCAGCTCTGCTGGCTCTTTACTGCTCCCCAGCCAGGTCAGTGAAATGGTTAAAAAACCTCTCGAAAAAGACCTCTTTCACCTGTGAAGCATAGTGTGTGTTCTGTACAAACACATGGACTGGCTCATCTGAAGAGATAATAGAATTATAGAATATGCTGAGTTGGAAGAGTCCCTTCAGGATTATCAAGTCCAGCTTCTGGCTCTATGTAGGACACCCCGAGAGTCACGTCACATGCCTGAGGGCATTGTCCAAACAATTCTTCTTCTTTAACTCTGCCAGGCTTGCTGCTGTGACCACTTCCCTGGGCAGCCTGTTCCAGTGTCCAGCCACTTTCTGGGTGAAAAAGATTTTCCTGATGTCTAACCTAAACCTCCCCCAACTCTGCTTCATGCTCTTTCCTTGATTCCTGTGTAACAGTCAGAAGGAAATGGATACATCCCTTAAACTGTCTCTGCTGACTGAGAATCCATAATGTAGGACTTCCTTCCTATGCTTTATTTTGGCATTTCGAATTAAAGAGATCCCTTCTGCTGCAAAACAAAACACAGTCCTTTTTTATACCTGCTTCTTCCTGTCCCATGTCATCTTTATGTTATGATGCACAGGAATTTATATTGCTGCTTGTTGAGTGGGACTGAGAAGTTAATCTGGAGGAAAAACAATAGACAAAAAGTCCTTCTTGGGTTTTTTTCATGGCAAGGATGATGGAGAAATTCTTGTTCTAGCACAGCGCAGGGTGACACAAGGATGAAGATGGATGGCCAAAAAAGCTGTAGACTGGAGACTGCTTCTTCCACAGTGCCAGTTTGTATCCATTTCATACCACAGCCACATTACCAGAATGGCCTGTGAACCTTTCTATGTTTTGCTTGAACTGTAGCTTTTTCAACATTTCCTAAGTCACTTGGAGGACTAGAACAAAGAGTCTGAGCCAGTGAATATCAGTCAAGAAAAAATCATAAAGCAAGCTACATACAAATTCTGCAAATTAGCAGATGAGTGCTAATTACAACTCATAGAGCAAGGATAAATACACTGGTGTTCTTAGTTCATTTATTTGAAGATTGCTACTTTTAATTACTTATGCTTTGTTGTAGCAGATCTGTACAATATTTCACAAAAGTTATGTGATCCAAAACTAGATACCTCAGCTCTACCTACTGCCCTTAAATCTTTGCTAAGATATGGAAAAAGGCAGTATTTCATGATTGAATTATGGGATTTTCAGATTAGCTAAGTACCTGCTAGGACAGGCTCTTCAGTATTTATGAAGCACATTTAGTCCTGTTGCAGCAACAGAAAGCAATGTCACATTTCTTGATATATTTTGAGATTTCTGAGAAAGTCACAGTTTTTGAGGTCTGAGTCCTGTCCATTCCTCCTCACCTTACTCCTGTTTGAAGGTTCTCAAGAGCAGAAGATGTGTGGAATGCATGAAAACCTGCTGTTGCTTGAAACCAGTATTGTAACAAAAAGATCCACAAGGTTCCAGACAGCAGCTGTTTTATGTACCAGAAGGCACAAAACATTTGTGCTTCTGTTCACTCTCCTCCAACTGTTTTTGACAATTGGCTCTATTTTGACTTCTGTCTTCTAACTGTGCTGACATCACTTTTGTGTTTGTCCTCTGGCCCACAGCATCTCATCTAAACCCAAGGATTTATTTCACTGTCCTCCTTCTGCATCCTCTTCAGTCTCCTTTATTCTGCAGTATTGTAAATACACTGACATGCTACTTGTCACACACACTCATGAACCCCAACTGTTCTCCTTCTCCAGTTCCACAGCACCCTGCTTCTGTGTTCAAGTTTCACAGTTTTTTAGCTACATGAACAATTTAACTGTCACCTTGTTGTTTCTTGTCCAAGAAAGGAAAAGTATTGTTTTATTACTGGCTTCAGCAGTGAAGATTAAGGCGTACAACTTCCAGCATCCTCCTGTTGCTCTGGACTCATCCTAAATCCAGAATGATTGCATTTAATGTTTTTTCATAGAATGTCAATCTTGTGCTTGTACATATTCTGTGTTAAGAGGCAATATGCAGAGCTGGAAGCCTTTGAAATAAAAACATGAAAACAAAACAAAGCAAATGTTTGCCTTATCAATCTTGCAAAACTCAAGGCCTAGAGTATTTTTTTTCAATTAGTTCAGTGTTTTCCCCAAACAGTTCTGGTGCCTCTCTCAGACAATGTACCCATGAAGCTCCCTTCTTCTGTGGTTTTCCTGCAGGTCTTCTCCCAGATACAGGGTACACAAGAAAGGTTCTGGTACCTGCTAGACTATACAGTCTCCTGCCTCCACACTCCTAATTTCAAGTAAAAGATCTTCCTCCTCATGCTCCTAACTCACAGAAAAAGTGAAGCTGCCCTTGTGTCTTGCAAGGCTTCCTCCAAATTTTCAGTCTTATCACACCTTGACTGCTCCAGGAGCTTGGTGTGGAAAGGAAAACACTTGGCACAGACATGTACCTGCAAGATGTAATCCTGAACTTGAAGACAAAGCATTGCCTGTGGGACAGGGCAGCTCCTTCCAGGCTTTCTCCTCCTCAAAGTGCTCCTCACACAAAAAATCTTTGAGTTATTCCATGAAGCCACAACCTTTTGGTCTCTTCACTCTGTTTCTGTCACATTTTTGCCACTGACAAGAAGTGCTTCAACAAGTAAAAGATTATCTAAAACATTCACTCTTTACTGATTGAAAGTGTCCCTTTATTTGTATTCACTCATTTGGACTATAACTTTCATCTCTTGCATCTTGTGCTAATAATAATCTTTTGTTTTCAGGTTGTTACCACTGGAAACCCTGTCCTAGATTATGAAACTATGCCAAAGAGCTTTGATTTGCAGATTTTTGTTGAAGATACAAATGGAAGGACTGACCTTAACATATTGACTATTCAAGTAACAGATAAAAATGAACATCCTGTATTTCGAGGAAATATGGCAATTCAAAGTAAGATAGTAGGAGAATTTGTAAAGAACAATACTTGAAAAGATGACCTCGACATCAGCTTAAAAAAAAAATTGAGTTCATACAGTGCCTGTAGCTAAAGTAGTCAAAGCATTTTTCCTTTAGGAAAACAAGAGAGGAACAGGACACTGTTTTTATCAGAGCTGTGCTTTACACCAAGAGTTGGTATGCTTCATCTCTGGAAATGTCCTTTTATTTTTTCTTGAAATTTGGTTAAAAAATTATTTAACCATTTTGAAGCACTTGAAGAATTAAAAGAAAAAAAAATATACCAATAAATATGTATGTGGACAAGCAAGATAAATTTCATCAAGTGTATATTGTATGTGCAAGAATTTCTGTGGGAAAACCATAAAAACATTGCTTTGCAGATGTTTTATATCTGCATATTGCATTTGCACCTTCACATGAGAAATTAAGTGGAAAATTAGTCTTAAGAGTGAGACCTTAGAGATTGTGATCTATGGTGGTGCAAATGGAAAGAGATAGAGAGTTTTTTCTCCTGCATGGGGCAGTTGATGTTAACCAAGTTTACTTTTAGACCAGGGGCAAAGATGCAATGGGAGGAATGTGCAGTAGCCTTAGGAATGAGGCTGGAGAGCCTGGGCTGCAGCTGTGGCCGGTGCAGGCTTTGCACCTCATGCTGCGAGGTCAGAAAGTGATGCTGCCATCAATAGAAAGGATAGGAAATAACTGTGTTACTCTCTGAGAGATCTTATCTTGATTATTTACTAATGAAGAAAATAATTGTACAAAAATTGTACCAAATGCAACAGAATATAATGATTTATTTATTATGTGTTCTCATGCAGACAGAACAGTTCAGTTTATTCCATAAAGTACTGAGAGCCTATTTGAAGAGTGGCTGTCCTAACAGGACTGTATGGCCAAGCATACTTCAATATGCAGTTTTAAAAAATCTGAAAATAGTAAACTGGGATCCCTTTGTGGCAGGTATTCAGAGCTGGCTGCTGACCCCCCAGGTCTGGACTGGCCACACTGGAGCAGTGCAGCACGGCTGCAGCCTGGCTTCTGCCAGCTGCACAGGGACGGGTTCAGAGCCTGCTCACACTCAGCCCTCCTCACTGATGCCTCCTGAGCACACTGACAACCCCGATTCCATACAATACTTAGTTTGTAATGCAAATTAGCTTCCCCCAGGGAAGAGGCTGTGTCATCTTCTTGCTATAGCTGGTGTCTTGCATATCATGGGTGCCACTGGAATCTAATAATAATTAAATGTGACACTTCAGGGGATCGACACAGCATGAAACACACTACGTGGGAGCTTGTTACAAATAAATGCATCAGCTTAATTCTCAGCTAGAGCTGCCATAAATTGGTGAGCACAGATGTCTGATCTGTCTAACTGTGTGGCTTTAGTTAGCAGTACCAGCCACAATTAGACACTAATTGCGCATTCGCTGTTTATGAAAAAACATCTCCCTCTCATTAAACTTTGTATTCATATTGTTGTCCTCTGGGAACAACTCATTACGCTGCTCTGGGATTCCCACTGCTCTGATGAGAATCAGCAGTCAGTAGGGGTCACAGTGGAAATTAATAGTCCAGAAAGAGCAGATCCAGCAGACACAAAAGGGCATAAAGCAAATAATGTGATCTAAAGATCTGTTGTCCTGTTAATTGCTCTGCCCAAGGAGAGATAAGCCTGTTGCCAGTGGTCCAGTATGGGATAGCCCAGCTCTAAGAATCCCTGGCATGGAAAGAAATGTACCTTGCACTGAATTATCACCCTTAGTAAAGCAAACATTTAAGTCAGTGCAGACCATCCACTACTTATTTGCCTCACAAGTGTAAAGCAAAAGCAGAAATGAAGAGGAAAGGCTCTGAGCTCTCCTGGCAGGACGCAGGATGTGGACAGGAAGGGGATGGTGATGAGGACCTAGGACAGGACTGTATTCTCCCCATCTGCTTAGTAAAAAACCCTACAGATGTAGCCCAAATGCAAGATTTTACTCCATAACCTGTGAACAGCTCAATGGAAAGGTCAGTCTTTCCCCTGAAGAGACAATTCATATTGAAACTTGCAGTGATGGTTGCCTGTTTACAGATATGTAATTGGTTTCTTTTTATCTTTTGGGTATTTGTGATCTTTGTGATGATTTTGGAATAACACTTGTGAAGTGACAAGATGCACCAGGCAGTAATATGTCCTGACAGCGTCAGGGCATCAGTGTCTTTGCTGCTGTGTCCTTTACTTTTACCCAGTTAACACTGAGTACACTTATATCCATGCAGCTGTGACTATCTATGTGTTGGAAGGGACAGCTCCAGAACGCATTTACCAAGTGGATGCAGCTGATCCTGAAAATGCGAAACTCAAAGTAAGTATTTACTACTCAAAATAAGTATTTAATACTCAAAGTATTAAACAAAAAACACCAGAGATTATATAATCCATTGTATTTGGAATGTGAATTACCATCATCTTTCAACAACTTCCTTCCTTATCAGAAACACAGGAAAAGGTGTAATCTGGAAAAAAAAAGACGCATTCTCAATACTAAACTAAGAAAAAACAGCCTTAACGTTTGGATACAAACTGTATTTTAAGTTCTCAGCCTTCCAAAATTAAGGGATATTGAAGGCAGATTTTGATATAGTTAATCAGAGAGACAGTAGAAGTTGTGAATTTAAAATAAAAAAAAAAAAGCTTGCAAAATGTTTCTTGTAGATGCGAGTGACTAAAAGTAAGTAAAATTTTTAACCTTCTGTATGACAATGTAAATTCTTTTAAATAAGACAGTAAAGAAATCACAAGGCAAACAAATCTCAGGTTTTTGACAATCCCAGGACAAACTGTGACCTTCAGTTGTGAAAATGTGTTAGCTGATCTAAAAATACTCTTGGTATTCAGAAAAACTTACGGAAAGTGATAAGTTGGTAGTTGGGGAAACGTAAGTGCACTAACCTAAGAATTGTGTTGTATCTTTGCTTTATTGAGTGTTAATCAAGAAAGCAATTAGCTTGAAGTCTGTCCTCAGTCTTTGCCCAGTCAAACTGAGCTGGTGAGGAGTAAAGCGGAGCTGTGGGGGTTTGAAAGCAATGACAGTGGGTTCCATGTGCCTTCTAACCCCTAAAACATCTGAGGCATAAGAAGTTGCAATTAAAGAAATGCTGTACGTCCTTGGGCAGGTCTGCTCAGTGGCTTTTGCAGGTTATTTGCATGGTGCATGACCCTCTGTTGTTGCATACTTCAGACTTGATGTGTATTATTAACACCTGCACTAGTAAAGGAAATGTCCTTGAGGGCTTATTGGTGCTGCCTTGGCATGTGAAAGATAGAGGGGAGGACGTGGTGGGTGTGTAGCAGCTGCCTCGTGGCCACAGGGAGCACAGTGCTGCATTTTTCACTACTGTGTACAATGTGGGTGTGCTCTCTTCCCTGCCACACCTCTGCAGTGGTGTGGTGCCTCTTCGTGTTGTGCAATGCACAAAGTGGCTCATGCTGTGTCCTACCTCTTTTAGCACTGTGCTGTTGTGAACACCCTTCAGCCTTACACCCTCATGTACTCTGTGAAAGTCCACTCTCCCCTCATTGCCCTCTTCCATCGTCTGGACTCCCCAGCTTCATTTCCTCCTCCAGCTCTTATGTCCCCCCAAATCCAGCCTTGCCCCTTCTCTCACTTCTTTGTGCATGCAGGCCACTGCCACCACAAAGCTGATTTTTGCCTGCTGTGCTGTGGTCCTGCTGGCTGCCCTCTCAGGGAAATTCTGATTGCAGACCTGGAGTCCACAGAGGTAGAAAACAGTGCTGATGTAGCTCAGTGCCTGTGACTCTCCATGGGCTGTAAGCAAAGCACTTAGGGCCGAGGTGTGGTGATCAGGTGTGCTGGCATCTGTGTGTCAGCGTTTCAGCACGCAGTTTGGGGCAAATGCTGTGCTGAAACTTGGCCTGTTCTACAAGGCAAGGAATGAATGGAGGGGTGTTTTAAGATAAAAAGACTAATTCCTTGCTCTCTTCATTTCAGTATTCACTGCTCCCTGCCACAGAGGTGTTCTTGATCACGGAAAGTGGAGCCATTTTTTCCAGAAAAGAATTTGATTATGAGAAAGATCCACATTGGTGAGAATGTATTTTATGCTCGTGGCCTGTTAGCTTATAGTATTCAGAAAAATATTTTCTGACATACATGGAATTATTCTTGTTCTGTTTTTCTTATTTAACAGTTACTTTTTAAACGTAACAGTGATGGATCCAGATGGACTCAACTCAACTAAAACAGTGAATATATATATAATTAATAGCAATGATGAAAGGCCTTACTTTACCACGTGAGTAAAAAATTTTCATTGCACTCAAAATGTAGGTGTTTTCTCAGGCTTACTGCTTTGGCAGCAATGGGAGGGTTTAATATAAGGGCAAATAACTATGACAACAAAATGCTACTGAATAAAGTATTCTGATTTTGCTATGATTCCTATTCTTATACTGGAAAGCTTTGTCCTAATGTCCCTCATTAATTGTTATTTTTATTATTAATAGTTTAACGAGGCTCTGCCTTCATGCTAAGAGCAGCCAAGCAAGCTTGTTTTACTTGTTAGCATTTACAGAAGTTAAAGTTATGCAAAGATCTGTGGACAAGTTCAGACAAGGAGCTTAATTTCACCCAGTGTGAATACAATCATATAGAGTTTTCTCCTTATGCAGGTGTGCATTTCACCATAATGGTGTTTATTAATGCAGAAATGTCTAGACATAAAAAGTCTCCCTTTTGATCAGTCTTCTTCCCAGACACGCTTGTAAACAATCCAGGTGATCTTTGAAACATTGTTGTCTCTTACTGTGTCATAAGCAGGAAATTTTGTCATAACACACAAGTCAGAAACAGCTTTTGAAGACTAAAGGAGTCAGGATATATTGAAAATTTGGAAAAATGGGACCAAATATGCATGTGCTACAAGCAGGCTGTTTTGCAGTGGAAAGAAAGCACAATGCATGGTAGTTTCTGAAGCAGGAGCGTGACAATTATTACAGTTGATCTGATCTGTTGTTGATCTGTCTTTGTCACTTGCATGACACACTGATGGGATTCAAGGCACTGTCATTATGTCTCCTGATTGTGAGACTCTACAAGGTCCCTGCTGAGAATATTTAAGATGGTTCCTCTCCTGCCACCTCTGCACAAATGAAGACAAGATAGCTCCTGGGGCCATGCCAGGAGGTTCCAGCCACTTGTTTGGAACAATCTTCTGGGTGTTTTCTCGAGCCAGAGCATTCTCGAGCCAGATCCTGGGCCGAGGCCAAGGATCTGGACCTTGATGGTTAAAGGGGTGAAGAATCTGAAGAAACAAAAGAATGAAATGTTAGAAATAGGCATGAATTGTTGTTGTTGCTACCTATTTAATACTTGAACCTCATGCCTGCAATAAACAATAACGCTAACAGCTCGTTCCATGCTACTGTACTTCTGCAAGCAGGAGGAATCCTCTTCCCAGTACCAACATCTGCACACTGTGTTCCAGACTGATTACTCCTTCCTAGTGTTGCCATTTCTGTGTATTTATCCTTGTGTCTGGAATGCTAAAAGAGCTCTTTTAAATGTTTATCTACTTGTTTGAATCAGTGAAATCTGCAGTGACTTGAGAATCTGTAACACCTAAGTTCTAAGACCCATATAGCACAAATAGAGTCTGGTATTTATTTGAATCTTCTCCCTTTTAGATTGACATTACCAACCAGAAAGAGCAGTTCAGTTTGTAAAGAGTTTTAGACTAAATTGCACTTTGTGATCTATCCTTAATATGCCCATGTATGGCCTGTCCCCTGCTACAATGTGAGCTGCCTGCTGGGGCTATATACTTCCTGACACGGTAATAATTAGCACTGGTATGGGATCTGAGGAAACTTGACGAGTTAGCAAACCTCCTTTATTTTACCCCGATCATAGATGTCAAGAGTAGAGTTTCAAAGGGTTTTTTTAATTGTTCCCATAGTATATGCAAGCACATCTGGTTTTGGTGTTCACAACACTGTATTGGCATTCAGCCTTTTGAAATTGTGGCTGTTAAAATCAATGGAAAACTTGTGGAGTTAGGAAAACAAAGGAGAAGACAAGGAAACAAACATACACTTCCTTTGCAATTACATTGCAGTGACTAAAAGGTCTGCTTGAACCATCCTGTAAAAAGCCACTGGCAGGTGGCAGACAGATGGACAATGTGACACATACCAGATGTAGCTGTGTAGAAAGTGGCCCCTAACTCCTCCCCAGCTGTACTGGTGCTTTGTGCTATGGGGATGTGCTCAGTAATGTCCCACTTCTTCCCAAAAGTTCTCATGGGGATGGGATAACAACCAGTGCAGGGTGCAGAAGGGTTGGTAGGGCTGTGAGGGTGGAGCTGTGGTGAGTTTGCTGTTCACAGAGAGGTTGGAGCTGGGGTTCCAGTGGGCCTAGGGAGTTTCCTACTTTGGGCCAAGATCAGTTAGAGCTGTGGGAGTGAGTGGGATCTGTTTCTTTCTGCATGGCTCAGGAAACAACAGGAGAACAAGGAAGGAAGAGATCCAATGCCGTCACTGAGATAGAAAGTTTGTAAATACACTGACACAACAGGCTTCATAAACTCCTTGTTTTCATTTGGCTGTGAGTTAGGTGTTTTTACTGGGAAAACCCTGTCTGATTTCTCTCCTGTATGCTTGCCTCTTCATGTGATCCAACAGAACAGCTGAAGATAGTGTGTCTTCTTAACCACTTTAAAAATTGCGGGTGGAGGCTTTGAGGCATGGCATCTTCTGTTCTCTCTGCAATTCTCTGCTCCAATTGCTAAGTGCCCTATCATGTGTGTCTTCAGAGAACAACAAAGGACTCATGTTTTCCTGCACTGGGAATTACAGACCAGTCAGTTACCTAAGTGGCAGCATAGGATGTTTAAAAAATGCAAAAAGTATTTAGTCTTGAAACACACTTCTAATGCTTTTTTGAACTCTTGAGGACCTTCAACTCCCTTTGAGTTCTAGAATCAGAAGATGTGTGTGTGTTCATGTGGGTTTCAGTAATATAAGCCAGTCTTCTGAAATTCCTTGCACCGTTTTTGGGTCCTGGCCCATGCCTATTTTTGCATGTGGTTCAAGTACTGTAATTGTTCACCTGAGTACCCATGTGAACATCAAACTGCAACCACTCTAAGCAATCCTGCACAATTGCCTGCCAGACCATATCTGACCTATAAAACTCAATTCATGGGAAGTTTGGGAGCACTGGCATACCAAACAGCAGCAGTAGAGAACCATTTTCTCAATGTAAAACGCATCAGACAGACAGATGCTGCTGGGAGTTTGAGGCACATTCATCTGTTGGGCACCCAGAAGAGTGCTCCTTCCTGCCTTTGCCTACTGCAGGGACAGCTCAGCTTTTCTGTAATACTGTTGCCCCCCAGAAGACTTCAGCATTCATTCCAGAAGATGATTAACTACATTACTTGTTGTATTTTTGCTTTTCTGTTGCAAAACGAAGGAATTAAAGCAAATGGCTTTATGAGCTGGCAGCTCTGTAGGGAGATGGATGGCATGACTTAACAGACCCTTACCTCTTCAACTTCCATGGTTCTGTGAAAGTCAAATTGCTTTTACTGTGGAAAAGTTGCAAGGAAAGAGCACTTACTTGTGTGGCTGTGTCATGCTTTATGAATGCATGCCAGTTCAGCTACTGCTACATGCCCAGCTGGCAGAACCAATGACTGGGATATTTATCCAGACATGCAAATAGCCATCTTTGAGCCCAGCATGGCCATGGCTCTGCTGCCACAATTGGCTGCTCAGCTAAATCTGTAATCAGTTGCCCTTGCAAACGAGATGCACTCTTTGCTGAATTTTATCTTATAGAAAACAAAGAATCTACAGGATTCCAGAGGAGCTAAACCCGGGCACCATTGTTGCCAATATAACAGCTAAAGATCCTGATGATGAAGACTC
This sequence comes from Ifrita kowaldi, assembly GCA_013398055.1. Lineage (NCBI taxonomy): Eukaryota > Metazoa > Chordata > Aves > Passeriformes > Cinclosomatidae > Ifrita > Ifrita kowaldi. The sequence goes on along the minus strand of VZRS01003340.1, from coordinate 95,859 downwards.
TCCCAGCAGACTTTTCTACAGCATCCAGTCATCTGACAGACATTTCTCCATAGATCCAGGTAAGACAAAGAAAAATGTGACTTCTGACAGCTGGAAAAAAAAAAAAATACTGTCTACTTTGGAGAAATTATTCTTGCCTTAGTTTTAAATAGACTTACTTTATTTTGTGGCTCCCTATAGCAAAAAGGAATGCTCAGTCCCTTATTTGGGGCAAATTCTTTAGTCAGCTGACCAAGACTTGGCAAGATATCTTGAAGAAAGTGGACCAAAGGTGACTTCTTGACAAATACTCACTTGCGGCTGGAGGGTGATGGTTCCTTGGGCAGAAGTAAGATTGCTGATTTCTTTCTAGTATTTGAGGACTGCAGTGACCCTTCTGGGGTTCTTGAAACAGCTGCAGGTAGTTAGACCATAATGTCCTCCCTCCTGTCTGAAATCCTCTCTAGCAGTGAGGTGCACAGCAAATCTACACCTCAGGTTCATTGCTCTATTCACCACCCTCCTCAGGCAAGACCATCCAAAAGAGGCCTCTTTCTCATGGTGATCCTATCTTCTTCATACTCTCTGGGGTCTGTACATCTGTTCCCCAGAGGTTTTTGCTCCAGGGCTGGCATTCAGTGACAGCTTTGCTCCTTGTCTGCTATTGCTTTAGGACTGCCTATCACAGTTGTAAGAAGCCCACAAAAGACAATGCTGTGGGGGGTCAGGATGATCCTTAAATGCTTTGAATTCCCTATGCCCTTTGGCCTTGAATTGCCACCTTCCTCCTCAATTACACTCCAAAAGGCAGAGGATATATGCATTGTTCTTTTAACTCCTTTGTGCTCTGGGAATAGTACTTGTACTGTGCCATAAAACCCTTCTCTTTTTGCACAGAGGCTAACAGAAGTGAAAAAAAGTATTAAGTGAGTGGCTGACCAGAGCACTTGGCACAATCTGTCACAGCTAAGAGCAGCTCTGTTGATGCACGAGTAGATTTGGAGGTGCTGAAGGATGCTTAAATGACAACAGTGGAAAGTGAACCTGTCTTACTAGCTAGGGAGCAAGGACAGGCATTAGCAGCTTGTTGTCCTTGCTCTGGGAAGGCACTCGACTCTGGCTTGCACTAGAAGCTTGAGAGCAAGGGAAATCTAAATGCTTTGCAAACCCTCTGTTGAGGCCTCCTAAGGTGTATTTTTGAGTAATGGTGTCTAGCCATTAATCTTACCCAGAACGTTCAGAGCCATTTTGTATCACTTTAAAAAACCGACTAAACCAGCCATGATTTGCACACAACAGAAGAGTTTTTATTCTGCTACCTGTCTGTTGAGCTGCCCAGTCCTGTTGCACATGCACCATGACCGTTTGTTTCTTCCCCCCATGGTGAATATCTGACTTCTGGCTGTTCTCTGACAGCAACTGGAGTGCTGCAGGTGGCTGGGAGAATTGACCGGGATGCGCTTCCGCTGCGGCTCCATCCTAACCTCTCACTGGTAGTGCGGGTGGAGGACAGCCCCGGCAGTGGCCGTACCAATGAAATGGAGATCACAATCATTGTTGAGGATATCAATGACAACCCACCAGAATGCAATCCTTCTGCCTTCAGGTATGGAGCCTCTTTCTTGCCTTGGCGCTGCCTTGCTGCCCCAGACCAGCGTGCAGATGGACATTTATTGTTAGCCTGCCCATTCTACAGGGCTGTTGTCCATCACAACATATAGGTCAGATTCTGGGTTGCTTCCTCCATTGTTGCACATTTAGAACTAAGATTTCGCTTAGAAAATAAATCAATGTTTTGGCCTGTGATATATGAAGAGTTCAAAAGGAGAAATATAAGTTGCTTTGATGGGAAATGTGTTTGTTTTAAACAGGAAAGAAGCAAATGAAAATACGACTCCTGGGACATTTCGTGTTGATCTTAGAAGTTACTGTAAAGATATTGATGTTGATCCATCAAACAACCAATTTAGTTTCACTGGATTATCTGGTTTTGGAAGCAATAACTTTGCTCTGGAGTCCACTGTGTCTGGAAGTCTTGTGGTCAGTCATTTGTGGTTTTATGTTAGATTACCCCATTACAAAAGTGAAATTATGAAATATTATAAGGGTTTTTAAAATTCATTGTACAAGAAAAAAATAATTACTATAATCCATTTCACTGTAGGTATGATGCGGAGAATGACTGTTTTGACTGGTTGTGAACTATATACCTCTTGATAGGATGCTTTCTAAGAATTCTACAGAATTTAGTGAACAGGGACTGTTTTCTCCAGTTTTAAATAAATGTGCTAGATATGATTGAAAAAAATATTCTTTTTTAGGGAGTGTGAAGCACCAACTTTGATATAGATAAACAGAGAAATTTGATGCCATTTCATACCCGTTTACTCATGACAGACTGTGGAAGATCCTTGCTATTCAGCATGAAGAATTTAAATACTTGAGAAATCTCACACTCAGTAACTCAGTAATTGGTCAGAATTGTAAAACCACTTTGAGTGGCAAATTTTCACGAAAGTGTGGTGGGATTTGCACTTCTGTGCTTTTACATGTCAAAATATGAATTCCTTATGCTGATAGCTGCTGGCAAACTTGCATTGGCCAGAACCCCACCAGTTCCTGGACATGTGCAATGGTGGTTGTTTTGTTGCTTTAAAAAGAACTGTGGGCAACTACAGAAAAAGGGAAACAACAAAAAATAGGCATTCTGTCTAAAAGACAAGAGTGCTGCAGGAGCAGTAAACTGGTTTTGTAAGGTTTACTTTAATTTTGGCTCTGAGGTTTCCTTGTCAATAAGCACTGCCCTTAGCTGCTTCATCTGCCAGCATAAAAAGCATTTTCGTTGCTGCACAGGATATGACTGTTGTCAATCATGCCTTTGATCACTGTGTATGTACAATGTACAGACTATATGAAGTAACCTGTTCCTCCAGGAATTTCCCTGCAGAGACAGCCAGCAATGGATGCCTATATGTTAGTCCTACTGCCCCAAAGTTTGTGAGGCTTCTACAGCAAGATAGAGAGCTCAGGAGATTAGGATTTAAATCTGTGCAAGGCACCATTTAGTAATAACTTGGTTCCTGGACAAACACTTGTGGCTGGACCTGATACCTTTAGTTAATGTCTGCAGGCATGAGCTCAAGGAGTAACTATTACTGTTTAGCAATCACAGATCCTTGTTGAGGCAACAAAGGGCAGGGTAAATAGCCAGCTCATTACACATGCTTTGAATTGACTAGGTAAAAGGTCAAGACCTTGTGATCCAAATGATAAAACTTTCTGCACTTAAGGGGAACAAATTTTGTTGGCAGAAGCGTGAGCATGTAGAAAAAGCCTGGAATTCAATCCTGGAATTGACTAATAGCCTGTGTTATTCCTATAGAACAGTTCTGTATATCCAAGGGGCAGATCACACTTAAAGAATGCTGAAAATAGCAATTGTCATCATGTGTACTGTGACTTCATGTATGGAGGTATAAATACAATTATGTTCCTTTCTAATTTAGATGACTGGAACTATTGATTTAGAAAATCCAGGTAATCCAGGAGCTGAAGTTTATACTTTGACTGTCAGGGTGCAAGATATTGCCTATCCTAACTACTCAAGCAAGTATCCCTTTTACATTTCTTTTCATAGTTTTCTGTGCTGTAACAGCATGGAGAGAGGAATACCATATGTATTTTGAATATATGCATGAGAAAATTTCAAAGCCATACTTAACTATGATTTAATCTTCCGTTATATTTCCAGATATCATCTACATTTACATCAGGATAAAGCCAGTGAATGAATTTTTTCCAGTCTTCAGTAATTTGTCTTATGTATTTAGTGTTTCAGAGATTACTAAAGGTACAGTAAGTAGCACCTAAATTATAGAAATAATGTTGTCATTTTGTTAAGTACCTTTTTGCTCTAAATGAATTTTCATATATGTAAATGAGGCAAATGGCTCAAAGTTCCAGTTCAACTAGGGTCTCACCATACAACCACCTACTACCCTTAAATAGACTAAACTGGCAAAAACTCCAATTGTACAGATGGAAGCTGAGACACAGACAAATTCAGCAATTGCACAAGAAACCTGTGACAGTGCCAGGAACTGAACTCAGATTCCTTGTTTTAGACTGTCTTTCTGCTCTTGCTAAATTAGCCTTTTGGAGGGACTGTGGTGGTGCAAAGAAACCTTTATAGACTGACACAGATGAGTGAGGACTCCCTTGGCCCAGCCACAGAGCACTTCTTCTGAGGTTCTCTACAGACTCTTGTGTTTTGGTATTCACTGCTACCAGCCCATGCACAGGGAAGCCATAGCACGCCACAGTGAAATAGTGCTTCTTACACCATTGCTTTGATTTTCTTGGGTGAAAAACTCTAAACCAAATTGTTAGTTCAGTTTTATCTGTACCTTCTGTTACTTTAAATGTTAATGAAATATGGATTTTCTGTCTCTCAGTTGGATCTAGCATTGGAAGAGTGCATGCCATAGACAAGGACTGGCCACCCAATGTCATCACTTACTCCATTGTGGCTGGAGCAGGCAACAGGGATTATACAAATATCTTCTGGATCAGCCCAACGAAAGGAGATGTGAGGATTTTAGCTAGATTAGACTACGAAACAACTCAGACACATATTTTCACAGTACAGGCCTCAGACCAAGAGAAGTCTACAACAGCATCAGTGAGTAAATCCACTCTACTTCTTCCCCTTTATCTACATCTTTCTCTCTTCTTCCTGGCAAGAACAGTAAGACATTGGACAAAGCACTTTGGTCTGTAAAAGGCAAGTCCAACCCTCCCCATTCATTACTCAGATGAAAGAGGTGTTTTTCACTCAGTGTTGGTTTATTTCTTATAAAAAGGATAAAATAATATTTTAATCCTTTTAACTGAGGTGTTTGCTTCTCAGACTTTTTTCTTATTTTACCTTGGCAGTGAAATTGTTTCTTGTACCCTAGACAATTTAAGTTACTCTTTATGGCTACAGAGGTACTAGAAAATAGAAAAAGGACAGGGTCTTGAAGCCAGGTAGCATAACCTAGTTGTAGCCATGTTTAGTGGCAGATCCTTTTTGGAAGCTGTGTAGTGTCCCTTGGCCCTCAAACATACTTTTTTTTTTTTGTGAGTGATTTTTTTTTCTCTGCAAAGTGTCCATGGGAGAATTGTGCTGCAGTGCATCAGAGTTGTGTATTCATGGAGTGGTACAGAGAGGATGTGGATGGGGGGAGGGCTTGGGAAGCCTCCTGGATTAATGTCAGAGGGCCAGCCCAGTAGAGCTGTGTCTACTTGGCCTGCTGGAGTTGTGCCTTGCCCTGACCATGATCTACTTTTTTCCCTGATGGTGCTATCTGGCAGGAGCTAAGACCATGCCAGCTACCAAGATACTTTAAACAGCAGAGTTGTGCTTAGGTTTGCTGCTCAGACCTATTTTATTCAGAAGAAAAAGTATAGGTGGTATATCCACAAAGGTATTTTATCATAACTTCTTTCAAACAATCCCAGTGTCCTTCACAGACAGACTTTTACTTCTTTTCACATTTTCTCCCTCATGACTGGTTTACATTTGATTTTTGCACGTCTCTTGGGGTGACACAGGTACTAGGCTTGCTTTTTTTTCCAGCTAAGCACCACCCATAGAGTTGCTAGCTAGGAGATGTTTAATCTGTTTATCATGTATAATGCTTCAAGGTGAAGATTAATGACAATTTAGCATCAGAAGCTTTTAACAATGTCAAGCTTGTCTGTTGCCTGACTAACAGACATTAGAAGAAAGAACTTTAAGAAGGGTAACTTTTTCTTTTAGCTAGCTAATCCCAGATGACATCAAACACATCTGGTGCTACTCTGGGTGCTCTCAGCCATGTGGGAGGCCATTAGCAGCATTTCTCTCTCACTGGGAATAGTCTATAAACACTCTTCCTTCCATGGATCATGCTCTGAATGGCTATTTAACATGTTAAGAAGCCTAACTAATGATTGTGAAGCAAATTGAGAGTTTTGGAAGGGAGTTTAATGATTATGTGGTACTATTATTATTTCTCATTTTAACAATAACACAATTCAGTTTATTCAAACAGTCAGACATATCAGCTTGAAAACCTCTCACTTTTGGAAGATGGCTCAGGTTAAGGAACCTGATCCCAGAAGAGTGCTGATCACAAGAAAAATTGAAGGACAGATGATCACAGACATTTTCTGGCAGGAGCTAGGTTGGAAGAGAACTTCAGTGCTCTTCAAAAGCTGTTGATCAAAAGAACAAAATGGGCAAAGCCAAACAGTTTCTGAAATGAATAAAATTCTGTCTCAGCACATTGAAGCAGTTTCAGTTTGCTATTCCTCTTTTCTTCCAGGTAACTGTGAATGTTTTGGAAGTAAATGATGAAGAGCCAGTTTGTTCACCCAATTTCCTCTCACTTCAAATCCCAGTCAGCTTAGCTGTTGGGACCAATATTAATGGCTTCAGGATTGAATGTCAAGATCGTGATTCTGATCCCAGGTCTTTCCGTTACTCCATTAACGAAGGTACTGTGTCACAGTGTGGGAGCAGGGAAAAAATATAGTGAATGCTGATGCTTCACTTACATTTATAAACAAAAATCTAACATAGTTTGTGTGCTACTTTTCTTGGTGAGCTAGCTGTGATCCACAAATTCTGCACATCATTACATTGCTGCTCTCTCCACAAGCTGGCTACTGGTGCTACTGGTGCTAGCAGCTAGAACCACTCCCTTTCAAGGCTGGATTGCATGCCGCATTAATTAATAGACTAATAATTACACAGGTGTAAAGAACTTCATAAGAATGAGCTGGAATGGTGTGCAGTGTCAAATTTCTCTTCCAACTACAGCTGAGTAAATCTTGAGAAATGATGGAAAGTTCTGTTACTCTGCATATCTCACCTGTAGATGCTGGTGCACTGTTCAAAACAACTGCTTGAACCTGCATGTTGTAGGTCCATGCTGTATGCAATAAACCCTCATTTTAAGAATCCTTGTTTGAACTTCATGATCAGCTGCATCCACTTGGAAAACTGCAGTAGTATGGGATGACACTCAGCTTCACAAAAGTGGGAATGCACTGTCTTGGGGCAATTCCTTCTTTTGTTGCTGAGGTGACTGCTGTGAAGAAGGGAGCAGAATGTCCAGGTGTCAGTAAAAAGCTGTGAGTGTCAAAAGAGAATCTGTCCTATTGCAGCCCCTTGATGCCACAGAAGGAGTTCTGTGGACATAGTATTGACACATGAATCCATACAATGGCTGTGTTGGTAAATCAGTGTCTGACCACGCTAGTGTCCTGGTGCTACAGACCTGAGCTGTGTCATGCATTGGCCTCTGAGCCACAGAGCAGCTCATGGCTGTAAAGTAGGTACTGTAGAAGAGGCATGGCCTTCAAGGTCAAGTCCACCTGCAGCCCAGGCCATGAGCAGCTCTCCAGCTACAGTGGACAGAAAGCAAGGTGTGAGGAGCCAGTATTTCTGAACTCTCCTCCCTGCCCCATGCTGCTGACAAAGCACTGGAGGCAACCAATGTCACTGAGTCATGAGCTCCCTTCTGGGGGATCTCTTCAAAGGCCACTGCCTCTGGGCAGATGGAGAAGCCGTGGAGAGGGGCTGGAGCTACACTCCAGGGACATCCCAGTAGCGGAATGAGCCCTGCCACAGTGCAGGGTCCTCACCCCAGGTGGGTGTTGTTGGGTGCTCCCCAATCTGTAAGTTCAGGTCATTCAGGTGACCTCTTGTGTGCCCTATGGCTCTGAAGTGTTTCCAGAGCCTCCTCTCTGCTACGTCCCCATAGAGGGTCTTATTCTATATTGTAATACTTTTGTGACTGTATTGTTTTAAATTATTTTATATGGTACAAGGCAGCTCAAGCAGCCCTTCTTGGCATTGACATCTCACCACACCTCACCATTTGTTACACACATTTACTTTAATGTGGAATTAAAGTAAATATTTTTGCATATTGGTGTTACCTTTTTGCAGGCAATGAGAACAGCCATTTCATCTTTTCACCAAGTGCTGGCTCCAACACATCTCGTCTGATTCTCGCATCAAGGTTTGACTATGAGAGTGGACTTGATACAAACTGGATTTACAGTCTGCGTGTCCACATAACAGATGACAATTTAGTATCTGCCAGGCACAAAACTACACACTCAGTTAAAACTGGAACAGTGACTTTAAGCATCAGAGTTATCCCAAACCCGACTACTGTCACTACCACTACAGTAAGTTCACTAAAACTTATGTCCAGTTCTGCATTTCTTTTATGGACTAATCTCCACAGGAATGAAAAAAAGAGGATAGATGTATGCAAAAGGAAAGCAAAAACCTAGAGTACCTATAGTCTTGGGAAGTTCTGAGCCCTGTGCTCTTACGATGAAGCCAGAGATGGTTGATGTGCTTAGTGTCATGAAGGATTAGTCCCACGTACAGTGTCATAACATGTGTTTTGTATTTCAGTTTCTAAAACAAAAAGGGCAGGAAGCCAAAGGACCGGGCATGCTGCCATTACCATGCAACTGGAAAGTTAAAGATTTTGGCAGCTTTATTAATAAGGAAAGAGCAGGGATTAACCTTTGCCTGGAACCTTAAAATTACCTCATGCATTTTGCACTACCTCTTTTTTTATTCATAGCTATTCACTCCCCCAGCTGCCTTGCAGTTCTGTGTGCTTCTTTATCATTGGAGCACATTAATCTGTGTCTACCAAAGTTGAAACAGACAACAAGAAGAAGAAATCCTCATCACTTGAAAGGGTCCTTTTCCCATCCCTGAGGTCACTGTTGTGTAAAGCTTGGAGCAGCATGTCAAGAACTGAAGCAGTTGTGCACAGCCTCAGTGTCGCTGAATTTTCAGCAGGTTTCAGACAGCAAATCCAGAGGGGAGGGATGGGTCTTTCCTGAGCTCCCTGCCCATATGGTGGTCCATAGCTGAGCTGAGGAAGCCTGCACAGCTTTTGGCAGCCCGAGTGGGATCTAACCTTGCACAGCCTGTGGAGCTGTGGGCCTGTGCCCCAGCAATACAGTTCACTTCCAGCACAGCCATCCCAGTTGAGCTCTGGCTTACCAGTTTAATTTTGAAGCTGATTTCCATCAGGCGGTGCATGATGTGCAGAGAGCTTGCTTTTGTCTTGCCTGTAGATGTAACACAGCCTCAGGGTACAGACCACTCTGTCCCTATCCTTGTAGCAATCACCCCTTCATGCCTTGCTGCACCATCTTCCATCATTCAGAGTCCATCCATTCCCTGCCTGCCTGCAGATGGCATTACCCTTTTCTCTCCTGCATGCAGGAATGAAAATACGAGTTTCCAAGTGAAGTGGTAAAAGAGCCCTTTGCTGTAAAATGGTCTGGACCTTCTAGAGGCTGCTGGTAACTGAGCCAGAACCAAAGAATCCTGCTAACAGCACATGCAAGTCTGGTTGCTTTGCTATGAAAATGCTTAGATCCAAATTTTCAGACTGATTAATAACCCTGTTATTATCTAATGCTCTTTTGGGAAGGAATAAATGATTTTTTCACTGCCTTCTACTCCCCCTACTTGATGTGGAAATGAAAAGTTAAGATGAATAAACTTATTCTGTATTTCTTTCCCGTGCTTTACCACAAATACAAACAGTCTCAACCACATACCACAGCATTAAATGTCTCCCTAGAGATATCAGCCTTCCACTTTCAGGCTATTTTCCAGAAGAACACTTCCATTACAGCTAGTTCTCCCATCACTACTCTTTACATGTGTTCAGTGCAGTGACTCGATGAGTCAGATACTGGAAAGCTGGTAGTGTAGAAAAGAAGCCCCGTCACAAGAAGTCACTTGTTACTTTAGTCCAAATGAGGATAAAGTGGTGGTGGTGATATTATTTGAGAGTTCCTCTAAGGATTGGATGTATCTTTTTTTTGACAAGACTAAATAGGTTATTTCAAAATTATCCTTAAACTGGAAAGAAATAGATACCCTGCTCAGTTTCATACTCATTGTGATTACAAATGTCTTACAGAAAATTAAATAAAAACTTCAGTAGATGATCAAAACTGATAGTACCACACTAGGTAATGAAACAGGTAGAGCAAATGAGTAGTGTCTGAAAAGTGTGGGGATAGTTTCACGATGGGACCTTAATGAATGAGTTGCTAGCACCAAGTGATATGCCAGCTCAGAGATGTGTCTCCTGACACTCAGGAAGATGTGGGAGATTGCAACTGCTCAGGAAGTGTGGTTTTCCCTTTTGGATCAAGTCACTGGGTAAAAAAGGAGTTTCATTTCTTTTTATACAATAACCCAGTTCCTTAGGATTCAACTCCTCCTGGATGATCACCGCAGTGAAGATGACCTACTTCCAGTTTTGCCCTAGGTAACAAGAAAACATTGTCTCAGTAATGGCAGTATTCCCTGAACTTGCCCACCCTCCAACAGTGTGCTTACAGGCTGCCTCTCAGGCTTCTACACTTCTCCACGACATGCTTGTGTTAATATAAGATATTGAAACATGATCTAGAACCTCCCCTTTGCCTGGTGGGTGGGCTCCATTTCACCTGCCTTTGATTGCCCCAGGAGCTCAGTGGTCCATCCCAGCCATCTGAGCTGCCTTGGCAGTCAGCAGGCAGGCACATGGCATGAATCTCTGTCTCCCTCCATCTCCCTCTACCCATCATCTGCAGAGCCCCAGGGTAAGCTTGGGCCGGGTGCCTCAGTGCAGAAGTTCAGCCAGATGAAAGATGCTCTTGGTGTCAGTATGCAGCCTTGAGGAACTCTTCCTGTCTTGTTTTAAAAGCCTGGCTTCACCGTTGTGACAAAAAGGGAAAACCTCTACTCTCGGTCGGCGTGGTACGTGCCGTTCGTCATCACCCTCGGCAGTTTGCTGCTCCTCGGGCTGCTGGGCTACCTGGGGCTCCTGCTGCTGGCGTGGCTCCGCACCCGCTGCCCTCCGGCAGGGAGAGCACCACCGTGAGTCCTCCTGCGTGTCACACGCAGCACCTGGCAATGACTGAAATGGCTCAGGCCTTTCAGCCGTGATGAGATCAATGATTTAAATCTTTTATAGTGGTATGCCCTGTGCTGCAGTAAATGCTAACGAGCTACAGTGATGTTTGGTGTTAATGATATGAAATCAAGGAAATGTGTCCACAGCATTTTTTCCATGGGTTTAGTAACATTAGCGTTAGCAGAAGGTGGAAGTGGAATTAGCAATTATGACCTCTAAAGGCAGCTATGCTCATGAGGCTCAGTCAGAGCCTGAGCCAGACTCTGCTGACCACAAATATTTTGGTTTGTATTTGACCCCCACTCCAAGGGAGCTCCCATCTAGGTAGTTACTGGATACATTTCCCTCCCTCTCAGCTACAGATCCCAGTGTTCCTTGCAAATACTGGTTCTCATGCCAAATTCGTTGTTCTGGCAAAACTTCTGCTGATTTCCTGGAGTTTTACCCAAGCCAGTTACAAGGCTCTGGCCCATAAAGCTTCACAGTACCTCTAAGTGCTCGTGCTTGGCAAAAGGCATGGAAGCACCTGGGACCAGCTCTGAGTCACTGTGGGAAGTGCAGAGATCCCTGCTGGCTGCCTTCTCAGTGGGCTGGAGCCAGGCTGCCTCTAAATTGACTTTGTACTTCACAGAACGAAGATAAGCAGTCCTTTAAGTGGCTGGGATTTAAAAAAAAAGGGGGTTTCTAGAAGTATTCTCAGGATCTGGACAACAGTTTAGAAGTTAGATTAAATGTAAAGAGGTACTGTATGTCTGTGACTATAGCTCAAATCGTGTGTGCAAGGCATTTAGCAGCTTGTGAAAAAAATGACAAACAAATCTAAGATACTGCTATTATTTATTAATTGGGGAAATGATTTATTGGGAGCCGGGCTCTCCCATTAAAAAGCAATTTCTATGTTTTCAAAAACATTTACAACCTTTCAAATATTTTAAAAGGTATTCTCTGAGCACATCAAATCCAAAAAATTGACCTTCCTCCAAGGATGGAACAAAATGGCAGTATCTGAAAATATATTTTTCCAGCTTATATAAATTCAGTATGCTATCATCAATGAGACTTTATTATTTTAATAGCATTCCTTCTTGAAGAACTGTTAGAGCAGTGCTCAGGGCTGTTTTCTTGTTTGAGAGCAGCATTAAATGATACAGGCTTTCTGTGAAAGCAAAACCAGAAAGCAAACAAATCAAGCAAATCTCAGAATTCAAGAAAACACATCCTTCTTGCCAAGTGAAAGAGAAAAAAAAAATTATTTTTTTTGTGTAGGCATAACTATGACATTTGTTAACTACACTCTTAATCTTCTTTTCATTACAGGATAAACACTCCAGGTGTGTACTTCTTTTCTATATTTTAATGCTTCAAAACGAGACTCTGTTTATGATTCAGTGTAAAATATGTGAATTAATTTCTAGATGTAAATTTGACACAGTAGAAGGGTACTGAGATTAGATAATCCTGGCCAATTATGTGAGGCCTGACAAAGTGATTTCGTGGCCCTTTTAGTCTTCAAATCTATCAACTATTAGGCAAAACCCAGATTCAGAGTAGTCTGGTATTCTGGCATGGATGCTAAAGAATTACTGTATATTTCACACACAATTTATATGCTATCTGTTAAAAAATAATCCCTTCCATCTATAGCACCTTCAAGAGTCCTCTCCACTCTAATTCTGTGTGCTCTGATCCCTTCATTTGCTCCCTTGACACCATTACTTCATGTACATAAAGATTTATTTTGAAGTATTGGCCCTTTTAAAGGGGTTTGTATAAACCCCTTTATACTCCCCTTTTATTAGCAGGGAGATAAATTGCACATGGAAAAGTATGGTTTTTTTAAGCAGTCTTGTTCCTTTTAGTCCCATTACATTTCTGCTAGAGAGCATTGCTCATATGGGCTCAGTAGGACTCTGGTTTTGTAATTCCCCTTTCCTCAGTCAGTGTCTCCCAACCAGAAAAAACACAGGACTAACAAACCCCACAAAATTAGCTGTTCTCTTAGTTGCCCGATTTGAGACATTTCAGTGTTGGCTGGTTTCCAAAAAATGATTTCTTTTTGCTTTCTGAAAAACTGGTTCCCAAATGCTGGGCCACAAAGGCCAGACAGAACAGGTTTCCCACCAATGCTCAGGTTGAGATCCACATGCAGCACCTCAGAGTTTTGCACACCTGGCTGCAAAGCACATTTGTGGCCAGGCACAGTTCTCCAAAGAAAGGCCATTAAACAAATTGGCAAGGAGTGAGCAAGAAGAAATCATTGCAAGTAGTTGGGTATCATCCACGAATCCGTGCTGTCAAGATGCCCATGGCACTGCTGCTGTGTTTGTTTGCATGTGGGATGAATTAATAGAGTGGCAAATTCACACACAACCAAACTGTTTTTCAATCTGAATTTTACTTGACTGGAAATGCAGCTCTTCCATGTTTTGTCTCCAAGCTGATATTTGACACAAGCTTTGCAACTACGAACATTCGTGGAAAACAATAATCTACATTTCTAGTTCAGATATTCCCAAATATGAATTTCTATATTTGTTTGTATTATTTAGAAATGGGAATTTGTTTAAGAAACCACTGTTATTCATTCATTACTGACTTTTCAAGGCTAGACTTTTGATTAATCGCTGGCAACTGTGGATTGTCACTCAGCATTTGAAAAGAAGTAAGGCTCATTTAAGATGTCTCAGCATTTGAGTAGCAAAAATGTCTATTTCTTTGAGGAAATGTTGGCTTTAGTGTCTATAGTCACCATCAGAAAATTCTGGTTATTAACAACGTGCATTTTCCTTTCTGTAGAAAAGAAGAAGCCTAAGAAAGAAGTGGTTGTGGTAAGTACTGCTGCCCTCAAAACAAACCCCAGTTTTGCCAGCCCCATCAAGCAATATGATCATAGGACCCTTTCTATGAAAGGTGTCTGTTTTCCAAAGAGAGTATAAAAATGATAGGCAAGGAAAAAAGGATTGCCCTCAAGTGCAAAACATTTCATTGTCCCAACTGGCCTCTGTGTTTGGAAGCAACACGGGCTGTGAGGAGTGCTCACCTTTGCTTCCAAGTGCCAAAATGCTGTACTTGGGAGGTCAGACAGGCTGTGCCCACAACAGGGACAGGGAGACTCGCTGCAGAAGTGGGATGACAAGTGCCCCAGCTTCACTGATGGCAGTGGTGCACTGCTGAGACCTGTACAGCCAACTCTGACCCTCCTGAGTGCAACCAGTAAGGTATGCCAGCATACCCAAACTGTAAAGGGTTTAGCCTTGGTAAGCTGTTTGCAGCAAAACATCGTAGATGTGTCCACTGTTGGAGATGTTTCTTTGCTCCTGGATCTCGGGGCTCCTTCCTTTTCATAGACATTATTGCATGAAGGCTGTAATGCTCTCAGGCATGTGGTGTGATTCCTGGAGTGGTCCTTTGCAGGTCCAGGAGCTGGACTTTGATGATCCTTGTGGGTCCCTTCCAGCTCAGGATATTCTGTGAATCTATGCAAGGCACTTTGATTAGTGAACTCCCCAAGTTTTTCAGGGAGGGGATTCCCAGGCCTACTCTTGGTGGAGGAGACCCTCTTGTGGTTACACATGTGGAGGCATTTAGCATGTCTTATTAATTCTCCTTTGAATATCTAGTGGCAAAACCCTACACCACAAATGGCTCTTGTTGCCAGTTTGGATTAAACCCATCCTAAAGGAATGCAATATAGAAGTCATACAAATCCACTTCCATTCACGTAGGTCACCATTTCCAAGTCACTGCTCCTCCTTCTGACTTGACTAATTCACAGGTTTCTTTTCACATTTTGTCCTTCTTCACAGACAATGACAAAGCTAAACACTGTCTTTGATGGAGAAGCCAGAGACCCAGGTAATAAAAAGCAATTAACAGGGAATATGAATATTAGGCTGGAAACAAACTGGATTGGTTGATTTAAATATGGTTTGACATGGGCTTTTTGTATTTCAGGTTAGCTGTTTCCAAGGAGAATGGGAGCTATATCTCACAGATAGTGAGAATCAAGACAGTGCCTTAGTAACATTCATAATGGTAGAACACACTTATAGCCCTTGAAAGCACACATCTGATGGTCAGACTGTCCACTACTCCTCTGCTAAACTGGAGTATATGGATGTGGTATAGGAGGGTGGGATGGGAGGAGGAATTTGCTGCAAGTCTCTTGCTCTGGTGCTGTCATAGCTACATGGTCTCACCCTTCTCATGTCTGGGAAATGGCCAGGAGGTTAATGTCACTGCAGAAGTACTGCCTTCGTCTCCTAAAGCTCTCCCTGGATGCAGGGTGGGTGAGTGAATTACTGGCTCCTGCACAAACCTCCTCCCTTGCAGCAACAGTGCATTGCTGCTGTTTATCCGAGGCTCAGGCATCGCTTGTTGGGGAGAAAAGGGAAGGCCATCAGCTGGCAACAGCTACTGATTGTGTCACCAGGCTCCAGCTATGCTGACTCTGAGCATATCTGATTAACCAGCTGGGAAAAGCGAAAATAAGGCAAAAGCTACAAACCTCAGGATGATCTGGGAGGTGTGTGCTTATCCAGCTCCCCAGGTGACAGCCACTGCTCTGCAGCAGAGCTCATTACAGGAAAAATATTTTTGTTTTCCTGAGGGTTGATCTGGCTTACTTCATTGCCCTGAAACACAGCCCCTGCCTGAGCCCCCTGGTTTGATGCTTGGCCTGGAATTAAGGTGCCCAGCCCTGTCCCTAATGGCTGATGGCCCCAGCATGGAGATGGGGAGCTGGTAAAATGTGACAATCAGTCAAAATAGGTTTTTAACAAATAGATCTGAAAATAGGTCTGAAATAATAGGTCTAGAAATCACCCAGAAGAAGGCAGGCTTGTTTCAAGGCTTGGATTCATCTGGCCAATTTCCACCCAAGTGCCTGTAACTTGTGTTTCTTATTAGCTGGCTCAGAGCTGTTGGATGCCTTGAGCTAATGGGAAACACTAGGCATGGAGACTTCAGCACAATTTGGGCAAACAAGTGGGACCCTACTGTGCAATTAAGCCCATCCACAAGGCTGCTCAAGGCCAGTTTGATCCAGGTCCAAGCTCACCTGCTATTTATAGAGATCTGGAGGAATGGGCTCCAAAATCCCTGCTTTTCCCCTGTGTAACTGCATTTGTAATATATTAAACATGGATAGTCTCTAGGATGCTGCAAGAGCTGCTTTCCAGTGTTCTTGCAGGACAGTTGGGGCTCCCTTTCTCAACAAACCTGACCATCCTGGACTTAAGGATATCTGAGCCCATCCAAACGATCATGCAGAGCCACAGCGTTTTTGTCATGCCTGACACAAACATTAAACTGCAACGCAGCTCTGTGGTGACAGCAGGGAAATGTGTGCTCCCCACTCCTCCCCTCTCTTCTCCACAGCTCATCCCAAACCCTAGAGGATCAAAGGTTCCTGGTTTGGAAATGAGATTTAATAATTCCCAGGACATTTTCTGTTGAATATGATTAAGAGGGATGGTCAGAAGCTGTTTCCTGATCTGGGCTGCTTTAACATGTCTGCCTTGTAAGCAGTCAGAAAAAATAACGTGTAAAGAGACCTAGTTTCATCTTGAGTTGCTCAAATTGTGTTAATGTGTCATAAACCATTAATTCTGATACAAACTGCAACATGTAGTAACACATAACCACTGTTTCTTTCCAAGCCCTAATGGTTTGTCTCCTATTACTAATGTTTAATTACAGAAAGTGCCATTATAGTTCCTGATTCTCTGTTTAGCAAGATACAGTGATTTAGACTGTGAGGCAATCACACTGGACACACAGTAATTTTTCAACTTATCTCTAGGTAGCAATGAACTGAAGGAGAAGATATTTGCTTTTAATGTACAAGTAGAAATTAGCCATTAACCCTGAATAGAGACAGAAATCTTTCTGACAAGGAAAGGTAGCCATGTGTGCTAAACAACACAAATTTAACAATATTGTATAAATGAGAGAATTCTGTACCTGTACAAACCACACAGTGCTTCACTCTATTAACGGCACCGTGCATGGCAAGCCTGGAGGAAAGCATTTTGTGCAAATGGAGAAGGAAAGCATGCATCCAAGACTCACTGGATCTCCAAATCCTGAGTCAGTCCAGATAAGCTGAAGATGTATGTGGCATATTGTGCTTCTAAGCAGGTTTTGCTGCCTCTGGTAGGCAATTCTACATGACCAAATAGGCACAGACATATACAATGGTCGTGCTCGGTATGGCTAAAGACAGAAGTTTTGTCCTCACAACTATGGATGTGTTTGTTACACTGCCCATGTTAATCCCTGGTAGCTGGAACTTGGATAGAGTTGTAGGGTGATAAGAAAGTTGAGGGGTTTTTTGGAATGGGAATGTTTTAAATATCTCTGTCCCCGAAACTGCAGAGACAGTTCTTATAGTGGCAGAACAGCTAACATCTCCTCTAAGCAGCCACTGCGACACCCAGGTCCCTGTAGAAATGAGGCTTTCCCTCTTAGGGCCACCTCCCCAGCTTGGCTGAATTCCAAGTGCTTCACATTTCTCATTTCAACCCCATGCTGAGAACAGCCATGTCTCAATCTGCTAAAGCAAGAATGATTTTAACCTGTTGTCTCTTTGTTCTTGCAAGTTACTGGCAGAATGTACGAGTTCAATACACGCTCGGGGGCCCGGAGGTGGAAGAAGAGCAGTGAGCCCCTTCAGCCAGTGCTGGCTATGCAGGTAACATCCAGTGCCACAGACAACAGTGGCCAAGGGACAGAGAGACCAGAGGCACCGAGCAAAAAAGAGTTTTCAGAGAAGAGGAAAGAGCTGACTGCAGCAACAAAACCAGCTGTCAAGCCCTCAGCATGGCAATCAGAAACACCAGGCCAGGCTGGCCTGAGACTGCAAAAGCAGAAAGGGGAGTCTGAGGAAGGGGGATTATCCTCACCAGCCCCTTAAGGCAGGAACTGACTTATCTCCCAAAATGAACTCTGCTTTGCTATTAAGCCAGAGTGCATGAGACTCCAAGGTGCCTCCCAACTGACCCCTGATTTCAACAGCCAAATAATCAGATGAGATTTTTCACTCTATCTCAGCTGTAAAACGAAAGGTGGCCATAAGGTGTGTAAACCAGACCCAACGGCAGGATGAATCTGGATGTATCTTTGGCAGGTACATGTAAGAGCAGGAGAGAAGAAGAGGAAACAAAGCAGAGTCATGGACAGAAGCATTCAGTGCCCACTGCCTCCTACAGACAGTGGTAGTTTTCCCCTAGAAGAGCTCTGCACCTCCAGCAGGCATGGTCACATCCTCTGACTGCCTTTGGGAATGGCAGCATACACAGATGTGCTTTCTCACCAGTGAATGGGGTCTCCTGTCCCTGCTGAGCAACCAAATGAGTGAAAAGCACATCAGGGTAGAAATGCTTGCTGGTAAAAGCTAAAAATATGTTCTTCTCATTCAGTATTTTATTTCAGCCCTTCCTTGCCCTCCCATCTTTCTGTAGGAAGGACCATGGCTCGAAAGCAGTTCTGGAGTAGAGAAAACCCACAGCTTCTTGTGGTATCTCAGGCTGTCATGTCAACACTTTCAGTTTATTTATCTTTCATAACAGTAGCAGCATTCAATATCTTCACCTTTGATATTTCCTCTGGCACATTTAATGCTTTACAGAATCAAGTGGAACATACTCAAAAGAATAATGACAGTAAACACATGGGGTGAAATAATCTTTTCTGAGCGTGAGCATTTATGATGTAAGTGCTGTCTAAGAACCTGATATAAAATAAGCAAACCCAACAAGATTTTATAAAATTATTTTTATCCGAAGAAAAATAATTATAAATGGTGACTTAATACTCCATGTCTTGGCTTGTTTTCTTTCCTGATTGCAAAAAAGTTTTTTGACAATGCAGGACTGTTATCAGGTGGCAAAAGAAAATCTCAGTTTAAGTTGAGCAGGGGCGGTCAATGAAGATTTTATTCAGTCTCTCACATACATTGTTTTTTGTCATACAACGAAGGACTTGGATGGAGAAATCCACAGTAATTTCACCAAGGATCCTACACTTCACAAAAACACCCGTCATGGTGCTGTGACTCTTTGCTATGCTCCAAAGGAGTGTCTTGACTCAGGAGCAACTTCCCTAACAAACACAAATGATCTTGAGTCAAATTTCATTGCACAATCAGAAACCCAGCGTGTAATGAACACCACAAAGATACAGATAGGAAAGAGTGATTTATACTCTCTGAGCACATTATCAGTTTACTGTGTCCATGACAGTTGTCATAGCATTGTTTGACCCTCCAGCACCAACAGGGCCAGCCACACATTCAGTGGTCCAACCCACCATTGTTTGCATTTGTTAGCTGTTAACGCATTAAATTTCTATGCATGCGGTTTTCCAGTGACAGAGAAACTCTGCAGTAACTGGTAGCGCTGTTGTAACTTTGATCTTCCTAGCACTCTGACACTGAGCTAGCCATAGGTATACCTGGCACCTCCAGACATTAAATTTTGTTATGTGAAGAAGTTAACTGTATTATTTTCATGACAGGAAGACACAGATTTTTGTGTTTACTTTCCTGGGCATTTATCCAGGGCAGCTGCTTTTCTTCTTTGATTATTCTCATCCTACCTCAGTGATTAAGAGATAATACTTTTTTTTTTTTAAGGGAAGGGAGAGACAGGCTGTAGTTTCAGCCAGGAAACCAGCGAAGAGACAGATGAATACTCGTCTTTCTTTACTACTGTTCCTGCTGCTGAACTGCACAAACTTATTTCCTTCCTTCTCAGGCAAAAAACCCCAACAGCAGCAGAACCTGGTATCACAGCAGGCTCTGAATTCCATGTATGCAAACACAGTGTCATAGCCAGTGCTGCTGGTGCAACAGCTGGGCAAAAACCAACTGTTCGTGTAGTGGTGCTCATATACTCCAGCCTCAGGACAACAGTTGAACAAAGAGGAACCAGGGATACAAGAGATGCCAGATCCAAGCACTAACACTGCCCAGAATGATTGCACCCAGTTGAGGTGGGTTTAGCTGGTGTACTCAGCAACTGGGGGGGCAGGTTTAAGCAAGGTGAAGCATCCTGCAAGCCCCGTGCAGCTCTCTGCATGAGGGAACAAGCGTGCTGACCACGAAGCACAGCTTCACCCTTCTTTACACTGTTGCTTCCATATGTGTAATGCTGATCTCCAGTTCCAACGCATTCTTCATCCTGACCTTCCCTATAAAACCTTATTTTGGACATGCATAGGGCTACTTTCCTTGCTTGGGATCTACAAAATCAAGGAATAACAAGGTTTTTATACAAGCATTAGCTTTATGCTAAAGTGGCACCATTTTCCTATCAGCTGCCCCTACTATTATCGATGTTCCTCCCTGTGAAAGAATCAAGAATGAATTCAGGTCTCATTGAGCCAAAGCACATCCATTCATGTCCCTGGCTTGTCTTTGGTAGAACGAAAGCAGAGAAGGTAGAACTGACCCAGATGTACACTTGTTACTTATTGTAACGTGAAAAGATACTCTGAATATAAGTGAAAGCAACACATACATTTTCATAAAACAGAGATTATAATAAACTGTGCAGCGCAGCTTTAAATGTTAGAAACCTCTTCTAATTGTCAGGTGAGCTTTTGTGCTTTTTTTATTCAGAAGTGTCTTTTGAGAACACAGAGTCAGTGTCTAGAACTGCCACTAGATGGACTGAGAGCAAAGATTAAGTGCAGCTCTACACAATAAAAGCATTTGATTATTGGAACAATTAGCTAAGACCATGGGCCCTTTCCATCATTTGAAGCCTTCAGGAATCAAGAACAGCTGCTGTCTGCTGTAGAGAGTCAGACTAGATGGTGGGAACAGCCTCTCTATTCTTCAATAGCTCTGTTAGTCTCTGTGAACACAGATAGAAGGTGTGAACTTTGGTGCCATTTATTTTAGAGTGATGACACTGATAAGCTGAGACCAGAAGAGGAAAAAAGGCACCTGGTGGTTCAAGCAGAGTGGCCGGGGGCAACAGTTCCTGACCTACAGCTGCCTATTGCATGTTATGCAATAATTTTATCTGAAGTCTACAAAAATCAGTGTGAGTTCTGCCACGGCTTTTGATTGCTGTGTCTCCATCTATTACACATCTCTGAGGTGCTTCCAGACCTCTGGATTGACATTGCTCTGAAAGTCTCAGGAGAGATTAGGAAAGAGCACAGGTCACTTTTCCTGACAGGGTCCAATTCCCCCAAGTAGTTTATGTGTGATCATGTTACTGGGGTTTTTATGCTTTTTTCCTAAGTGAATGTACTTCTAATGCATAAATGCTCTGCTTTCATGCTGGTGTTATAAATAGCACTTGCAATAAACATCAGAAGTCTCAGCCTCTGGCAATGTAACTTCATTTATACCAAGGAGTATAAAAGTGCTGATACTGTATTTCTTCATGGTCTCAAAGAGACCTACACATGAGAACAACTTCAGCTGCAGAGATGGAGAATGCCTGCCCAGGAGGCTGACCAGTTTGTGGCTGCTCCCTAGGAGCAGGAGATGCTGCTTGGATCCCCTCAGAGAAGGAGGGTCAGACAAGGGGAGCAATCCTTCTTCTCCTGAGCAAAGAATCTGGCTGCTAGGTTATTTTATGAGACCCAGATTGCAACACCATAATGTAACTAACATTTTAACAGCAAGCAGCCACAACTGCATATTGCACACGCCCCAGCTGATTAGTTGTCTGACACCCCCAGCCACAACGGGCCCTTTGCAGAGCTCCAGCTGAAAGGCTGAACGCAGGCTCAGCCTCCACTGCGCTCCATCTGCACATGCCTTGTCTGAACTAGTCCCTGCAAGCTCTCCATGTTCGCACAGGTGAGAAAGAGACACTGGGGGTGACTTATTAAAAAGCAGACATCTAGAATAGATCAGATGAACTGTGCCCTGAAAGCAGCTCTTTCTGGATGCCTAGATCAGATATCAGTGCCTACAGAGTACACTCAAAGGTAAATCAGCTGAGTCTCAGCCCAGGTTGTTCAGGTGAGGGCAGGTCTGTGCCACTGCACCAGTGCCTGAGGAAGCTGAAAATGAGGGAAATACTGAGCATGGAACTCTGCTGCTGCCTGCTGAGATCCCGGGAGGAGGTGGAGCACCACCCACGCTTTGTTAGTGCTCCAAGGTCTGCAGGATGCTTCCCGGGACCTATCTTGGGGTAATTCTTCATCTGGAAGCAGATATCATAAGATGTGCGTCAAAGCAGCCCGGTAGAAAAGCATGGGCCTGGCCAGGAGATTAAAGACAAATACAAGCTTCAGAAAGTTTCTGCAGCAGGCTCTGTGTTATTGAGTGAAAGACACTTGCAAACAGAATAGATAAATACACCTTACTCTGAATTGTATTCAAGGATGGTACCACTCTGCAATTCTCTGGTACCAAACTTCAGCTGCTGTGGGTCAACAGATGCCTGGGATTTGATTTTGGGGCCACGTCCATACTTAAATTCTGAAGCTTGAGAAGAGCAGTAGATGAATGACATGGGCAAGGCATGGCTTGGTCTGGCCATGCAGTTGTGCTTCATTTTCGATTCCTTCCTGTAGATACTAGCTGGGGCCATGCAGACTGGAGCAGCAGTTCTGTGTTAGCAAAGGGCATGCCTAGATTGGCCCCACCGTGCCCAGCACTGCCTGCTGGGCAGCCGTGACAGCCAGCTGCTTCCAGAGGGGCTGTGTGTACCCCAGTGCACACGAACCTCACTCAGGGAGGGTCTGCAGGCTGGCTCCTGTCCCTGCATGCAGCAGGGCCGGTGGATCCACGAGTTGCTGTGTCTGCACATTTAGCGCAGCTCTGGGCACAGCACCATGTGAGGGGAGAGGGTGGAAAGACAGGGAGCTGCTGGAGAGCGTCCAGCAAAGGGCAACAAAGACAATGAGGGGTCTGGAGCATCTCTCATGAGGAGAGACTGCAGGAGCTGGGCCTGCTTAATCTAGATGAGAGGGGCATCTCAGCATAAATATCTCAAAGACCGATGCCAAGAGGATGTGCCAGACTATTTTCAGTGGTGCCAGTGACAGGATGAGGAGCAATGGCCATAAAAAAAAATCACTAGAAATTCCACCTCAAAATTAGGAAGAACTTCTTTATGTTGAGGGTGGCAGAGCACTGGAACAGGCTGCCATGTCATGGAGTCTCCCTCTCTGGAGACATTCAAAACCCACCCGGACAATCCTGTGTAAACTGATTTTGGCGATCCTGCCTTGGCAAGAGGGTTGGACTAGATGTTCTCCAAAAGCCCCTTCCAACCCTAATTATTCTGCGATTCTGTAACAACATGAGCACCCCTGGCCGCACCGGCCGCAGGGGGAGGAGAGGCTCCAGCATCCTCTTCGCTGGCCTGGTCCCAGTTCACTCCAGCCATCTCTCCTTTCCTGCAAGTGCTGAAAGCGATGGCTGAGAAGGGCTCTGTGCCGTCCGGGCAGTGACCGGTCAGCTGAAACTCTCTGGGCGCTGCTGGCAAAGAAGGGAGGCAGGAGATGGACAGCACTTGAGACGGGGAAGCGGAGGCGGGGCGTTCCCCCCGCGGCAGCGCTGCTGCGGGGTGTGCGAGCAGCTCCGCTGGGCCCTGCTCCGCTGCCTGCGCTCCCCCAGCGCTCCCCGGGGCTCCGGGCTCCCCCAGCCCTCCTCGGTGCTCCGGGCTCCCCCAGCGCTCCCCGGGGCTCCGGGCTCCCCCTGCCCTGGGAGCGGCGCCGGCGCTGCCGCAGCTCCGCGGTAGCACCGACCCCAGCGCCCGGCCGGGCCAGGCAGCTCCGGGCCCCGGGGCCTCCTCTCGGGCTGCCCCGCACCGGCACAGGGCCCGAGCAGCGGAGGGGCGGCGGCTGCAGGGCCCGTCAGACAGGGTGAGGCAGAAAGGAAAGTAAATTTGAGAAAAGCGAGGAAAAAGAGCCGGACCCTAAGGCACCATAGCAATGCAGCCGTATCCAGAAAGAGATGATCCCCTTATAGGATTAACCCGTTGCAGAGCACGCTGGGTCACTCCAGGAACGATCAAATGACCTATTTTCTGTTTGCTTTGAGCTCTTCCCTTTGCCACGCTGAACTGGACCCGTTCCTTGCTGTTTATCTGAGACACAGGATGGGTCCTCCTGTACTTCATCACCTACTCTTTACATCCACGCAGACTGGATGCAACCGGCAGGCAGGGAAGGATGCTCTGGCAGTTCTCTGCTCAGCCATGGACACCAAAGCAAGAAGGAACCATATTCAATCTATTTTCACACTGAATTTCTAAACGCTCCTCCCTGCAATATCCAGCCTGATCACGTCTTCCCACTTCATGCAAGCAGTATAACCACACTGACACCTAGAGAGGAGGCTGAGGTTTCTCTGTTAACTACCAGCACCAGGGCTAGCTGTTTAATACACTTACTCTGAAACATCCTTACAGATGTAAAAGCGTGCAGCCTGCGGCAGAAGCATCTATGAAATCAGACACCCCCAAAATTTCAGGGGGAAAAAAAAGCAGCTTGGGAAAGTGACAGCATTCAAAGATATCAAAATGGACACCAGTTTCTGACCTTCTGCCAAAGGCCTAGTCCCTATACCAAAATACAGTAGTATTTGCTTGCTATGAAATATTAAAAGGTGAGGACTAAGATCCAGATATGAAACCTCACCTATTCAGCCACTATCCAGCTCTGAAAGTGTCTGAAGAAGTTTGACACCTTGTTCTGTCAATCACTACCCCAAAAGCCTCCCCAAATATCTGAACACCCCTTTTGAGCCTGCCCAGAGTCCTACCAATGTCCAACAGCAGCATGTCAAGCTCAGTGATATATAAACCTCAGTGAGGAATTTCCCAAACTACTTTGCCTGATGCCAGGATGTGTTTTAGCATCCTACCAACCCCGCTGGTGCTGGAGGGGAGGAGAGAGAAGTGGGAAGTGAGCAGAGCACTGGTGTAGCTCTCCCTGTCTGTCTGCACAGGGTGGATGGTGTCCGTGGGACAGCTGATAGCTAACCCACTTTAGTGCACCCTCCAGGACCAGCAGAGCTGCAGCTTGTACCTTATACCCTTCTGTCCCCTGCCCACCACTGCTGCCCATGGAGCGAGGGAGCCAGCTCAGATGGTCAACAAAGAACTAAAGTAAGAGTTCAGGACAGCATTTCAGTGTTCTGACACTTAAGTCAGGACAGGGATTTCCTAATGCAGAGCCAGCATTGAATCAATACCATGTTCTCAAATGCTCCTGAAGAAATCCTGCCCCATCACTGAACCAGAAGCTTTTTCCACAGAGTTAAAAGAGCATGAACTTACCCACTTAACAAAACAAAGCAGCAGCCAGCCCCAGGGTGCCTCCAGCCAGAACTTGGCTGTAATCACTCTGCTGGCTCTTCTTGAATGAAAGATTCACTGTCCTTTCAGCTTTGTTAGCTGTAGGTCATGACAGGTAGTTGCAACTGAATGGTAGCTCAAGGGATTAATCCAGAAGGGACTGATCCTTCCTGCCCATTTTGGGGCACCAGCGCATATGTGTAGCCGGTAAAACTCCATCATTCCAGCCTGGAGGCCTATTGCACTTGCTGTAAATCCATACAAGTAACTACTCAGCTCATGGAAAAATAAGTTCATGGTCTCCTGAAGAAGAAAGAAGAGATCTTCCAAGTTTCCAGCAGTCCTGCTCCATTTCCAGCAAGAAAATGTTGAAAGCTCAGAAGTGCCCACATTGGCCACATGTTAAACCAGATAATCAGTAAAGTTCAAAATTAAATTACTTCCTTGATTAAGAGCTTTCAGGGCCTCAGGACAAAAAGGAAATACAGGCTCTTTGGCTTTTTTACTTTAGCAAAGTATTTCTCAAATTCATTTCTCGGTCTAGCTTCATTCTTGAGATGCTCTTCATGGAGCTGAATGCAAAAAGCCTCCTGTGCCTGCCAGTCCTTTCTCATTACTTTTGATGCACAGTCTCTGTGGAAACTAAAGCTAAAAATAATCACCCTCATCTCCTCTACTAGCACATACTATTTTATTCTCTAACCGTAATTGCTTGATCTACCTGCATTCATGATCTTCTAGGAAGAGACCTTCCCAGTACCATGCCAATTTCTGTATGAGTCCTCTCCAGGGGTACTGCTGGCGTTGTGCCTGGGATCATGGCTTGAACACTGTCATAAAGATGCCTTGAGTGCCACAGTCACTACTGGGAACCTCTGAAAACCCCAAGTCTGGCTCTGAGCTGCTGCATCTTGAAGAACTCTATCACAGTTTTTCTCCTTTGGACTGACTCATCATTAGAATATTGTGTCCTTTTCTCTCCTCTTCTGTTTCTGATCAGGGATCTTTTGTTTGCTGGTCAGCTCAAAGTGAAATGCCCAGTTGAACTGCTGGCTGTTTCCATAGTGTAAACAGGACCTGTTCCAGGGCAGTAAAGGGCCCAGAGCCTGCGCTGGCCCTTTTGAACAGAGGGAAATCTCCCAATGCAATATTCCATGAAGCCCGTGTGTAAGAGTAGGTCAAACTCAGTCCCAAGGCATCACAGTCTCCTTTTGCTGTGTGCAGACTAGGCTGGTGCATGGTACCAGAAAAAGATTGTTTTCCATTAGATGGCCAGCATCTGTCCTTTACAGTTTGCACAGTCTTTTGTTTCTTTGCTGGACACCAGTCTTTATGTCACTGAAGGCAGAGACCTCGACAAGCCGCTAATGCCACCCAAAAGCCAACTGAAAATCTGAGCAATATAAGAGAATCTACAAAAAACCACTCCTGAGATCTTCCATGCTACAGCCATCTCTCTGTGGAAGAAGAGGTGTGCCATTTCAGCTCATAGAATCAGGCACAATATAGAATAAGTGTTCTCTAGCTATTTTAGAGTGATTATGAAATGAAACCTGAGGACAAAATTCCTGTATTAATGTGACTGTTGAGGCAGCAGCTAAAACATTTTGTTCTGCTAGAGCCAGTGTAAAAGCAGAAAATAATTTCTCTGATCTGAAAGCTGTTTAAAAAGAAAATACTACAAAACTTGGAAAGGAGTACAGTCTAGTGGCTCATAAAGGTAATAGTGAAATATAATATTTTCAGTTCAGAAAAAGGGAAAGAAAAGCCACAGAAGCATAAAGCAGAAGGATCCAGCAGAAGGATTAGCATGCACAGTGCAGCCATTCACCCCAGAGCAAAGGAGAGCACTAAGGGAACCTGATCATATTAAATGTGAAGCTAAAATTAGATGCTTGCAAAAGCAGATTGGGATGCAAAAATTAAAAATAGCTGCTGTATCTGCAGAAAGTGGTGGAGAATTAGATTTGAAGTCACCAGAGGAAGATGATTTAGGGGCTGTTATGTACAAATGAGAAAATAAAAAGAAGCTGGGAAGAGCAGCACGTATAACAACAGATAGAACACCATCCCAAGACGGGGGCACAGCACATAAAATGACTACTGCTTTACGTCACAAGAAATAACCCAGGGGATTCAGCTGCTGATCTTAGGCCACAGAAAGCAGCAACTCTGGACTTGAGTGTGGGCTACTTCAAGCTTTGAATTAAATTAAATGAAACAGGTGAATTGATTAAAGCTTGTGCTCATACCAGTTTTTACTTGGGCTGTGAGTAAAGTGTCAGCATACAGCCTCCTCCATGACTGCAGTGAGCCAAATGGCTGCATAGGCAGGTAAGGAGGAAACACAGCTGGCACCAATAACATGAAGTCACAAGCCAAGAAAAGACAGAGCATGTTTTATGAATAAACGAGGAGTTGCTCAATTGTTGACAGGATGTAATAGCAAGTACAAACCACCCATTGCTGCTAGGGCACAGGTACCTGCAAGCAGCAGGTACAATCTCCTGGCAGCAACAAAAACCAGTCAGATTCCACGGGCCTGATGGATTATGAGAACCAGCTGTCCAAATACACCCCCACTATTTGCAAATATGCTGATGTAGCAGAATGAGAGGGAACCTACTTAGAGAGCTAGAAGAATACTCTTACAACTATGGGTTTGGTCCAGGAGGTAAGGGAAAAAAAAAAAAAAAGCCTGAGGGAGCATTCCAGCATCAGCAGAACCCACAGTGAAACATTAACTGAAAACATGGATAGCTGAGAATAGGAACTGGCAGAGGCAGATCTCCTTGAGGAAAGAATGAAAGAAAAAAATGGTCAGGGTTGGCACATATTTCCCTAGCACCTAGAGTGCTTGTCCTGGAGCAAAGGGCAAAACCTTTGACTGTGGCCATGTGGGCACAAGTTTTAAGGATGGCACAACACAGCTCTATATTTTTTGGCTTCCCAACTCGGGATGAAAAACAAAATAACCTGGCAAGAAGAGTGCTACTGGGTACAGGCAAGTTTTTGGAAACTGCAACTGAAAATTGTAAGGAAAACTTGTAAAAAACACAAGTCTGAAATTTTAATGTCTTTTTCCCTGCTCTAAATATGTAGAGTTTGTAGGAGGGCAGTGTTTATAAGGGTACACCTGGATTCACTTGACATCACAGAAGGGAATTCCACATTTGAGTCAGCCTCTAAAATGCAGCTTTGTAGTGTTGTTAATGTACATGTATTGCATCTTAAACTTGAAGAAACCTCCCTCATTACTTAATATTTAAGGGATGGGGATGCACTCCTACCTTGTAGCACTCTTTTGACTAATTCATTATTCAGCTTAGTATTTCAACGTGATTAAGCAGCAAAATCTGGCTTCTGATTCTGGTCTCTGTGACAGCTTTGCTTTAGGCAATACAGCAAATATGTTAGGAATGAACACATACTAAGTACTGCCACAAGAATAAAAGTAGATGATCCAGAATGTTTGATGGGTCGTCATGACTTGCTTAAGAGTGGGGCCTTTGTAGAAGCATCAGGGACTATTTGCAGGCAGTTTCCAAGCGTGAGGTACCCTACCAACTTTCCAGGAGTTTGCAGCAGAGCAGGCAGCCAAACCGGCACAGAGAACCACAGCACGGTCCCAGCCTTATGGGCTGCTCAGTTCCAGGCAATAGGGAAAAATAAACAGGCTACAGCTACCCTGTGTCCATGAGCAGGTGATGAACCCCCAGTCTTACAGCTCTTCACATCAAAGTGGCATCTGTGTCACCTTCAGTGAGAACTCCACACCCACAGCTTCCACTGCCAGCCAAGTGTGCAGCAGAGCCAGAGCCTTGAAGCATTCACCACCCATCACAAAGCACTGTTTGGCTCCAGAACAGTCAAATCTAGCAGTGCTGCTGGCCTGTCAGCTGGTGTTCTGGTGTCCCAGCCCCAGCCTCTGCTGCAGATGGGTTTGCTCACGGGGGTGACAGGGCCAAAGGGACACAGTCCCCAGAGCAACTCCATTCTGCACTGTTAGCACTGGCTCTTGGGGATTTGACATTGCCAGATCTCTCTTGGATTTGATCTCCTACTGCTTTTCCTGCAGGGTGGTGGCAAAGCTCTCAGCCAACACTGACACCACACCAGCTCCCACGGCAGGGACTCTCCTGGGAGTTAGCACACGCGGAATATACATTTCTCAGCACTGTCACAGAGGCCTGACCGTCAGATCACTGGTCACAGCAGCCTAAACCACAACGTACTTGCTTCCTTAAACACCTCCTAATGCTAATGGATTCTATTCTTCACTGAGGAGTTCTCTATTGCTGTCCCATGCTGACCCCTCAGCTTTATTTTCCTTCACTGCCACCTTACAGCCTTTCTTCCCACCGTGGCTTTCTGATCAAAGTCCCCCTCTCTAGCATCACACCAGGGATCATACAGCACTCGACTTGCTAGGGCTGCATAACTATAGCCTGCTACCAGAATAATTCCTGCAGTATGAGAGGATTTTTATGAGCTTGCTCCACTGATGGCTGCGAGAAAAATTGCTGCCAGCTGAGGATTACTTACCTGTAGAGAGCTGGCAGACATCCAGACCCTTTGTTCCCTCAGTACAGAGGGATCAAGCCAACTGCATCTCCTGATAGCAACGGTGATTCTTGTGGAGTGGAGATAAAGCTGGTAAATCAGACAGTCTTCCCCCTCCCCTGCCACGAGTAAATAAGACACTGAATGTTTTGGTGCTGCCGGCACAAATATGATGTTAATTCAAAGGCAAAGACTGCTCAGCCCTTTGTGGGTGTCCAGGGTAAATGAGAGCAGCTGCTTGCTCCTCCTGCATGATGCTTTCCATTTCATCTCAGCTGCAGGACTCGAGCAGCCATCAAAGCCTGCACTATTCTGCATCAATCCCTCCCCCCCACAAAGGGAAACAAGCTTTACCCTAATGAGCCAGAAGTGCACATGGGGTTACTTTTCCTTTTTAAAAATCTTGCTCACTGTGGACTACACATCACACTTACTTTGGCCTGTTAACAGCAGCCTGGCTCTGCATTGAGCTCTGTCAAACTGACACACAGGCAGCCTGAATTTCTACAAAACACAACCACTTACTCGTGAATCTCTATTTTGTTAGCTCTAGTCCTGCCTGCCATGTTCCATCTCCTTGTCTTTTGAAGGAAAGCACTCTGAGGATGGGATGCACCTGTTTCTTCTACAAGAAGCGTAAGGATAAGTTTCAGCCCTGAGGAAACCAGGGATGTCTTTTTGAGTGCATATGAATCTTAAGTTTTTGTTGAAACAATCAGTCAAGTGTGCTAAGCTTTCCAACTCAGTTTCACTGCTTGGCTAGACCTCAGCCATCAATGAGGCCTATACTGATCTAATCCATTACTGCTCTCATGCATGCAAAAATACTCACAATTACCATTTTATAACTCGGCCGTGCCAATGACTAGCAGGTCTGTTTGAGACAAAGTAGATAAGCACATAAGAAATAGACAGGAACATGGTTCCGTTAAAAATATTAAAGATTAATAAAAAAATATTTCAGCCACATCATGTGTAACCTTAAATCCCAAAGATTGAAAAACCTAAGGTATAATTACCATATTTTTTCTTAGACAACATGAAAATAGGAGTTTTAGTTTTTAGGATGAAATACGTATTTTTAGATAAATAGACATGCACAGTGATGCAAA
This sequence comes from Ifrita kowaldi, assembly GCA_013398055.1. Classification (NCBI taxonomy): domain Eukaryota; kingdom Metazoa; phylum Chordata; class Aves; order Passeriformes; family Cinclosomatidae; genus Ifrita; species Ifrita kowaldi. The sequence continues at coordinate 64,944 of VZRS01003340.1, read as the reverse complement.
CAAGCAAAAATTGCACTTATTACCTCTTCCAAAAGGCAACTCAAATGAATTTCTGGATAGCTACAAGTTACAAATGCCCCTTCTCTGAGCTGGCAGAAAGAAGTGCTGCTGAGCAGCACCAGCCTACAGGCATGATACATAGTCCTCTTTACAGAAACCACAGGACCCCAGTGAAAAAGCCCCTCGTGTAGCACAGGTAACTCCTTCAGCCAGCACAGGCAGCAATAGCTAAAGCCATGCCCCAGAAGCTACAAAGCCAATGCATTTGCATCCACTGCTACAGCAGTAAAGACCCAAGGCACATTCTTACAGCAGCAGTCATACTGACTTTATTATACCCCTTGAGACTAAAGTTTACTATTAGAAGATCAATAGCTCTGGCACACTGAACCATTACAATTTGCACTATATACACACTATTATGTCTATTTTCATCATAAACAGTTTAAACAAACAAAAAAACCTGAACAGCTTTCTTACTAGGTTTGTCAAAACATTTGTTCTGGGCAATTTGCAGGGAGTCAGACACCTTATTAAAGGAGTCCACATGAGAAGACCCAAATATTGTTCCCAGTGAATGAGCTCAGCAACACTAATGAAGAATTTGTCATATTCAGACATCTCCCCTTACCTCCTTTCACACACAAACTTCATTAATGCACCTCAAAAGTAACACAAAGAAGCCTAAGCAGTAGCAGAATATATCAACTTTGATTTCTACAGTATTTTGAAGTGGTTTGGGCCATACTTTATTTTTCTTCCTCCTCCACCTTCTTCAAGCCTTAAAGTCATCTATTGCACTCATATACAAGCTCTCATATTAGTGAGACTAGAAGCTGTGAACTCATTCAACAAATCCCCTTGTTCAGAGACTGGCCAAGTCATTAAACAGTAACAACATGTTAAACATAGAAGTAATGTCCTTCTTGACAGGGCCAGCGGCAGATTTGATACAATGATCTGAAAGGAGTATCTGGAAACCTACATGTCTTGGCTGCAACTCTGTCAGAGCTATGAATTCTACTCAGGTGACTCTTGCAAGGTATCAGTGATGGGAAGAAACTAAACTGCATTTTCACACACTCTGGGTGAATCTACTTTCCATTTTTCAGAGAAGTCTTGTCAGAACTAAAGATGATGCAGTAATAACCTGGATACAGTTGCTTCTCAGCCCTCCCTCCTATAAAGCTAATTTAAGAACCAGAAAGGGTCAGCATCCATATAACCTCCAAATACTGTAATATAATGCTGCTCAACCTTCAAAGACATAATATATTTCATGATAATTAAACACTTCAGTTGGACTACCCAAAACCTTATGTCAAACCATAGTACAAAATGGAAGTTTGTATGAATTATCAGTTATTATTGAAATGAATCCTGATGGCTCCATGCTCTTGGTAGTGTGATGTGAAAGTGGAAGCACTTCAAAACATCGACTTGTTTTATACTCTTTCAGTTGGACTTTCAGAAATTCTGTTCCATTGGCTGTGCAAGTTGGTGTCCTTGTATACAAGCCAAACATTTCCTGCCCATAAAATCATATTAAGCAAGCCAAACACCTGTAGGGTAAAGAAAAAAAAGGTGGGGAAAAAGGTAATGTGAAATTTGTTGTATTTGACTGGTTTTTGTTTTTCTTTTTTTTAAACAAGCCAGAATATGTCTTCAAGGCAAACCAGAAACAAGCACTATCTTTGGCACCCCTTTCATTTGGACATTTCCTCAGTCTTCAGAGTATTGTAAGCTATTTTAACCATTTAATAGAGTTATTTGTAGACCAGAGAGTCAAACTTACTCTATCCTTTGCACAGAATTAGACAAATGTTTTTCAGTCACTGAGCACCTCCACATATGCACTCTCAGACTGCATCAGTAATTATTATTGGGCCAATGAATAACAGCCTGAGTTTTGAAAAGCAGGATTCACTAGCAAGTTCATACAATAAGCATAATTTGCTCTGCTATGAAGGGTTCTTTGTATGAACATGAGCTTCATACTCTTTTGTTACAAGGAACCTTAATTTGACATGTAAAAATGCTCACAGTTGAGTAAAAAGCTAGGTTCAGCACCAGCACAGCATTTCCTCCTTGCTTATATCAGTCATCAAACCACTTGGGTGGCTCAGTAAGATATTTTAAGTTGCTCTTGGCTACAGGCATAAATAGACACACAAATGCTTCTGGTAATGCTGCCTGTAACAGCTCTAGAGGTAGATCCTGCAGATTGTTTCTCTTTATTTTCTTTAGAGGAAAACTTGCTTCCTCCAAGAAATTATTTGCTCAGTGTTTTACCACAGTATTAATGGACCTGAATGACTAATAACCCATAAAGAAATCTTAACACAGAGCAACATATGCAATCAGTAGAACAGGACTCTCAGGTACCATTTGTTGTTTTCCAACACATTTATTGTGCCCATATGGTGGAAGGCATACATACCACAGACACATTCAGAATTCCCATGCTGGTCACAGAAAGAAAATGGCAAGTTGTCCCTGGTGCTTTGCAAGATTCAATTCCTGGAATAATGCTGGCTCCTGTGGACACCTTGATGTCAGCAAGTGCCTTTGCCCAAACAAAAGTACTGACCAGCCACAGAAAGGCTGTCAAGACACTGATAACCAAGTCCTACACAAGAGAAAAACTCATTAGTAGGTTAAAAATAAAGGAGGAATATACATGACAGCAAGACAGAGACAGTATCAATTATGCCACCAAGATAACTGCAGCAGTGCTAACAATCACAAGCAAATTTAGTCATTAACAATGTTGTAATTACAACTCCATGTTGATAACCAGCTACAAAACTGTATTCTTGTGCTTGATAGATGCAAATGGCAAAATTAAACTCTGTAAGAAATTTGTTTCTAAAATCAGATGCCCAGCACTATCTTAGGAGAATTTAAGCAAAAGTTAAGTAAAGTGAGGGTGATGGGAGAAGGGTGGAAGATTTAAATCTGGATGTCTGATATGCAAAAATTTGGCTTGAAAGGTCATTAAGTCCATTCTCAAGCATGCTATGAAATTTCTCATTTAGAGCTTCAATATTGAAGGTGACTAAAATTCACAAGGTAATTATTTCCCTCTGCCAATTGCAGCAGGTACTGTACACAGAGAAGATTCTCAGATTAACAGAGGAGGTCCCACCTATGGAATAATACTATATTCAAATGCATGATACAAAAGAAAAGTTGTGGTGAAGGTACTGTTCACCTGAAACAGGGAAAGTTCATTCCAGTGCTTCAATAACTGCACAAGGTGTGATGCCATGGATGGCCAAGGGCTTTGGGTCCCCTTTTCTGCTTGAGTGCTGTAGTGACCAGTCCAACATACTTATGTTCACACTCCATTTAACTTTTGTAACTACTGGATATTCACCAATTATTCTCACATTCACAATATTCCTCATCTCTTTGTAGTTCCAAAGTAAAAACGTTCAAATATCTTGGTATTACTTACAGTCAGTGGAAGCTTGTTATTTTGTTGATACACATGGTTATATCCAATATATACCACAAGGGCAGTAAGGCAGTAAAGGAACACCAATGCTGCCAGTGTAACAAAGAACTGTGCAGAAGAGGAGAAGTTGCCCACAAGGTAGGCATCAGTCCAAGTACCACCACAGCCTTTTGGGTCTGGTGCACTAAATCCAACAGTATTCAACCTGTGAAGATTATATCCATGTAGTTAGAGATTGCTATACAGTGAGAACTGCATATAATTATGCTTCATAATAACAGCGCTTCAGCAGTCTGATTGTATAAGTGTACTCTGAAAGATACATGATACATATATAAATAATCAGTTGTGCAACACAAAGGTTTGTCAAGCTACCTGAAGATTGTGCCCGATCCTACGCTGAGATATACAATATTACCTTCAGGAGAAGAATCCTAATCTCATTTTTAGAGCAGCTGAACAAAAAAATCCCCAAGTTGGAAGCAGACTTAACAACAATATTTTAGAGACTGGCAGTTAAACAAGGTGATCAGGACTTAAAAGGCATTATAGCTACAAAAAAAATCAAGCACTGAAGCTGAATAAATAAAGCCTATGTGACTAGCAGTGACCACTTTGTGATCAGCACAGAATTATTTCAGATCCCCACTCTCCCCTCCAAACGCTGTTACAATGCTGGGTTTCATGACCAAATTCTGTACTGTTGCAGTGGTTTTTACTGGGTGGCCACTGAATCAATTTCTGTGTTTATTTATGTTCTTACATTTATTGAACTCATGTGGAACACCAACCCTGCACTCATCGTAGGTGTGCAGCTGCAAGAGCAAAGAGGAAGCCGTCTTCCTCCTGCTCCAGGAAAGGAGCTTATCTCTACAAGAGCACTGCAACGATGCTGAAGTATTTAGGGTTTTTGTGCCTAACACCCTTGCCAAGATAATGGTGGAATAAACTGAAAAGACTTTTCCATTCAGTCTTTGAACAAAAATAGGATAAAGGTGCATTCAAAATAATCTTATCTGGGCCTCCAAAGCAGCTACAAATTGATGAAGAATTAGGCTGCTAAAATTGATTGTGTTGTTTTGCTTACTAATTACTTTCTATAGCATTCATGCACTGCTAGACTAGAGCTTAAGGTAGAGCCAAAGAGAACATAGCACAGTCTACTGCCATTTCTACCTACTTCTTCCTGTAGGGCGCTGGCAACTACAGTGCTTTGAACAATTACAACTGAATGTTCGTTTATTGCTGCTACAGAGCAAGCCAGAAGTTTCACATCTTCACTTATAGAGTAAGTACATAGTCATAAGACAGGGGAAAAGAGAATAATAAATAATTTTCAAGTAATTACTGAAGAGCTAATGCTCACCTGAATGGATAAGCAAAAGCAGCTGTAATTGTTTTGTTTACCACACCTTTGCAGGAAACTAGAAGTGTAGTTTCACCTTGAAAGCCTCCACATGTGGCAAAAGCAAAGATGGCAAGAATCTATAGGAATTAATACATAGACACATTAGTGCACACCACTAGAGCTCAAAGGAAGCAAACTCAACATTTAGCTGAAATAGCAACAAAGTTAGCAAAGCTGAAGTATGAAGAATAAAATGCTGAGTTTCTAAATTCCAAAAGCATAAGCAACACTGCTAACCAAAGCCCATTCAAAAGTGCTTTCTGTTTATTTTATTTTTACTTGCACAGAAATTTTTTGGGTTTCTATTTTGTTGGCTTTTTTAATGCTAACAGCCAGCATAATATTTCTTGCAGTTGATAAAGGAAATATTTTTACAAGTCTTGCATATCCACAACTATAAATTCAAGTAACTAGAGAGTATATGCTCGGAGTATCACACACCAACCTGACTCTCTAAATAAGTCTTATTTTCCCTTTTTTCACTATCCAGACCCTAAGCCCCCAATCATCAGAACACACAGCATCACAAGCTGCTGTAACACACTTGTAATGAACACACTGAGCTCATGTATCTGCGATCCAAGGGCTTGGCTGAGGAGCAGCCCAGTGTTGGACACCCAGCACCAGCAACCTGGGGCAGGCTCTGTCAGCCCAGTAGCTCACACCTCTCCAGGGATGTCCACCCCAGGCACGGGAGCAAAGACAGCCCTAGGGCAGCAGAGGAAACAGTCGCCCCATGCCCCTCCAGCTCCACTCACCCACTCAAGGACCTTCACAAAGCCCAGAGGCTCCAGGAGCATGCTGAGGTCCACCCTCAAGCCCACCATCATGGGAGAGATCAAGGCAGCCAGCAGGAACCAGAACCAACACCAGCCAACTGCTTTGGCATCCCCAGCACCTCCATATAGAGGCACTCTGTGCCACACCCCCTCACCTGGAGATGGGGGTGGACACACCCACAGATACTCAGCTGGGGCTCTTCAGCCCCAGGCCTTGTCTGTGGGATGGGGAAATGATGCAGTGTCTGTCCCAAGGGGGTGCAGCATTGGCCATTTTGTGCAGTGAGGCAGCAGTGACTACTTCCTCTCCCCCATCCTCAGCCCTCTCCTCTTCCTCTCTCCCCACCCAGCACACTTTGGACAGTCATATGTTCCATACCTTGAGCTTGATGATTTGATGGCAAACAAGGCACAGGCATCTGACAATCCATCTGCTTGCTAAAATCTCATCAATTACCTTTGACTTTTTAAGTTTTAATTGTTTTCTGTGACTGCACTTTGTTGCTGATATGTTAATCATCAGTAAAAGTGAAGAGCTAAAACTCGTGCTAAGAAGGTTTGAGGACTGGCAGAGGGGCTGCTCTGTTCCCTGGCCAGATAGCCAAGGTGGCCACGGGCACTGCACTCGCTGCTGCAGTTTCCTGGCTCTGATTCAAGATCCTATAGGAGCTTCTTCTGGAATTGCTGGGGGCCTCTGAGGAGCACCAGGGTGTCTGGTACTGCTCTTGGGAAGGGGTGGCTATGGGAGCTGTGGCTGCTTCTTGCAGGATCCACCTAATCTGGCAGCTTATAGCAAGATCTGCAAGCAGATCCTGGCCAAAGGTCCTGGGTCCCAGCTGAGCCCCGTTATTTCTGCCAGGCAGCCTTGAAGAAGGTGCTGAGGAGATGCCAATGGAAGAGTTGGCTTTGAGTCCATCTCCTGGGTGTAGTTAGAGGGTGCAGCAGCTTGTGCCAAAGGGGGCCAGCAGCCTCCACAGGGCAGCAGATGTGTGCTCAGCTGCGGTGGTGGTGGTGGTGTGCTGGAGGTCCCAGTCCCAGTCCCAACACTGCCGGGATCAGCCCTCCCTTGGCTCAGATGGAACTGCTGAGGGGGTTGCAGCTCTCCAGTCCTGGGGCTGACAAGCTGAGGTGCTCTATGGATCTGATACCAACAGGTAAGGAAGGGCTGCTCAGGGCTGTGGAGGCTGGGGGCCTCACTGAGTGTGCCCTGTGACAGATGTTATTGCTGTGAATAAGTCATGGGAGACCAGCCTAGGGTAGGAATACAAGAGGAAACTTCCAGGCTGGTCACTACCTGTGAGAACGGTAGCAAAGCCAGTGTTCAGCTGGCCTAGGGCTGCACTGCTGCAAACTACCTGAATGGCTACAGGGTCTGCCATTCTCACACAGTTCAAGGAGAATTTTTGGCCCTAGCTTTCTGTGCAATGACCAAGAGCGGTGCTGACATCTGCCTGCTGCTCTGGATCCTGGAGGGAGTCCAGGTTAAAGCTATGGAAAGGATGGCTCTTTCCTTTCTTTCACTGCTTTGTTAAATAGTACTTAACTCTCACAGAAAATCCAGTGATCCAGACAAGCAGTGCTGAGGGTTCAAGCCACCTGGATAGCCAGTGCCTTTAATGAGTAAAGCAGGAGTATAAAACCAGGGACAGACCAAGGTGAAGTATCTATTTGCTCATCTTCTTGACATCCTCCATGCCAAAGAAAATCTGTTCAATATATAAGTGGCATATACAATCTTAGTTCAGCCTAAATGAACCAAGTAACTTCATGTCCTCCTCTGTAATTTTTTCTGTCTTCCTTCATCCATATATTCTACTTAAACCCTGTAGGCAATGTGTCTCCCTAAAGATACATATAGACACTTGTTTGATTGCTCTCCTTTTCCACTTGTCAGTTAGTTAAAATAATTTCATTATTTAAAGCATTTTTCAAAAGTGCTCCTTGTCCTGATTTATATGCTTTTTCTTCCTCAAGTCTTTTCAGATGTCAGATGTCCGGTGCGGATGTACTCAGAACTATATACATTGTTCTAGCTGTGGGCTTGTTAATTCAAAATTGGAAAGGCTCTTAATTTTTCACTCCATATAACCTATCTTTCCCCTGAGGTTAAAGGTATTTTGGAACATTTCTGGTAATGGGTTTAATTCCAAAGTGATACCAAACATTTAAAATACAGGTGGTCCTTCCAAATGGCTAATTTCATAACCTGAAACCAATTCTGGATCAAATCTCTGCAAGGTAGAGTTTAAACAGGAAGGCTATATATTTGTTAGAAGTACTGAAAAAGTCCACTACAAAAAAAGAGAGTTATTTTCATTGGAAAATCAGCTTGGCTTAGAGAAAAAGTGATTGAAGTATAAAAAATACAGAACAAATGTGAGAAAGGAGAAGCTGGTAATAATATAAATTAGAAGATAGACTATTGAAGAAAAGTGATAAGAAAGCAAATGTACCACAGGACCAGTATGTGGTCTACAGGCTTGTGGACAGCAGTAAAGCATTTTTGAAACAGAGGAGGGAGAGAAGAGCTTATACCAAAGTAAACAGACAGAAATGTGGAATCAACTAAAGAAACAAAAAAAAAACCAAAACAAAAAACCAAAACAAACAAACAAACAAAACAAAACAACAAAACAACAAAACAAAAAAACAAACAAAAAAAAAAGAGAGAGAGAGAAAAAGATTAAGCAATTATTTGGGGAAAAGCAGGAGAGTATTAATATGCTAATCATGTAATAAATCCTTTCCAGTTCAGCAGGGCTCAGGGGAGTGCTGAGTCACATCTGCTAAAGCTTCTATATCAGCTGTGAATACCCAGCAACCCCAGTTTGGACAGGGCTGATAAAGGAGTTCTCTTAATACGGACAATGATTGACGGTCAGCTCTGAAACACTGAGGTCCAGATGTCTGAATGCTATGGCAATATAGCCCTATCCATTTATCTCTATTCCTGAGAAAAGAGATAGGGTGACTGATGCAGAACCCTCTTGATGGAGAATTAAATTAGAACAATACAGTGAATGTCAAGCTGCGTGGTCATTTGAGAGTCGGTTTTTGCTGATTAGCCAATGCTTAAGCTGATCAAAAGACTGGGCTGATAATACTTGACACTGTAACATAGTTTCAGGTTCTGTGAGGTATTTAGCCTGGTATTTGATGACTCTAGAAGGATATAAAACTCATGTAATCACTGATTTAATTAGAAAGCAGGTAACTGACTGAGCTTTAACTGAAAATCAATACCACTAGTGAAAAAAAATTATTTCTCAGTATACCATCCTTTGGAGGTAAAAAAAGGACAAAACCTGTGGTGTCTATATAGCTGGTCTGATGGTGTCTGACAAAGCTGTGGGAGAGACCAGTGGGATTCCTGGCTGCCCCAGAGATGTGTGTGCGACAGAGACAGCGAAGTGTTTGTGCCCCCGTGCAAGGAGAGAGGGGGCTTCCCCTGGAGCACTGTGCAACAGTGACATTTACTGATGCCTGTGGAAGATTAACTCAAACTACCTGGATGATCAAGAGTCACAGAGAGCTCATTTTCTGAGACTGAAAGAACTTGAGTGCCTTAGCAAAATGAAGGGTAACTGAAGGTATTGCTGCTGGCTTGAACTGCACAAGGGAGCAGATGCAGGGAAGGCAGAGATTTATACTGACAGTTTTGCCAAAAGGATCCTGCATGTAATCAACGAGTATAATTTATATTGAACATACAGCGTGAGATTCTGAAAATATCTTCCAACAGAAGACAAACAATTAAAGTTGTTTTATAGGGAGTTCAGAATACTTGCAATATTGTTGCTTGTGATAGCAGTGGAAAAAACCCTTGATGGTTCGTGGTGTTCTTTGCCCATCCAATCCCCTATGCAGTCCAAACAAGGATTAATTCAGGGAAGTCCTGAGCTCTGTGTTTACAGATAAAGCAAGAGTGGGTGATTAAGTTAATACTTATCTGGCAGGGGAGGAAACCATTGCCCAGGACTGCTCTGTCCACAGCACTGTCTATTCAGCAGGGCTGAAAACAGCAGGTGAAGAAAGTGCTTTTCTTTCTCCCATAGTAAATAACGTTTACTTGCCACAAAACTCTCTGCAGATAGTTTCTTTTCATGTAATGAGCTGCATTTTGTTAGTTCTCTGTATGTTTTCAAGTATCTGCATAATTTTATTTGCCTGTGCACTCTAATGCTTTAAATCTTTCCTCTTTAGACCTTCAAGTATATTTATTTTTCCATTTATTTCTCATTGGCTAGCTAATAACCTTAAGTTACATTGCTCCTTTTCCCTGACTTCTGTAGCACATCTCTGCCTTTTCTCCAAGACTTTGGAAATCACTGTTCAATGTGTTTGATCTTTGCTGAAAATCCTTGAGACATATTTCACTGCATGCGCCATTCATCTTTCATATCCAAGCAGGTTTTAAGTTCTGTGGCTAATGCAAGTTAGATTTTCCAAGATACTGTATCATTTAAAAAAAAAAACCCAAACTCTAGGCATTGTACACTGCTTTTATGTCATTTACTCATAGCAGCTTAGTTATTTCTGAACTGTTACTACTACCCTTGCTGCCTTGAATTTAAATTCTCTACTACAGCATGTGGAAAAATTCTTGTTGCTCTTCTCGATACCTGTAGAAGCCACTGAAGGGCGGGTGGTCGTGTCCCCTATCCCCCACATTCTTGTGTGCATTTCCAAAGGGCAAAAGGGAACACAGCCCTTCCCAGAGAGGCAGTAGCTCATCTGCAGGATGATTCTGAGCAGAAGTTTCTCATAGCTGCTCTTGCCTTGGAAATGTGATTTCCACATGGGATCACAGTTTACAAAAAATCCTGTGGCTTAATTTTCATAGCTCATCACTCTATAGGTGTCAGCTGGGTACCATGGGACCTCCTCTGTGCAATGTGCTGGTGTGTGCCTCGTTCTTTAAGTACTCCTTGGAAAACCATCAGTGAAGACAGAGATCTAGAACACAACAATTAACTATAAAGGACAAAGAATATGATGCATGCAGTTGGAATAAGAATTCTAAGTTGTACTGTAGAGTTATGAATCTTCGGGCAGGATTGATTCAGCTGCTTTTTGGGAGGGTTTCTCTGGGCGTGCGGGCGGCTGCAGGACTGTGCAGAGTCCTGTTCTACCATCTAGTGGCACGTTGGGACAGTGCACACAGTGGAAATTGCCCATTTTCAGGATAAGGAGGTCTTTGTTAATTTAATAAATGATTACTAATTTACGTTTGTCATCTCTGAAACCAAACAGAATTTCCTGGATGAAGGGAAGCCATTAAGAATGCCAGGGATGCTGATTTCCACACAGTGGGAAGAGGGTAGAAAATATTCTCTGCTGCAGCCAGACCACTTAAGTTCGATGTGGATCATCAGTAACATCTCTGAACAGTCACTGGTCTTGCTGTATTTAGTGCTGCACGTGATCTGTACCTTACAGCAAAGCACAACTCTCTAGTGCTATTATGAGTTTACTTTTTGATGAATTTAGAAATCAGAAAACCCCTTCCCTTTTCCTTGTCTTCATTTCTGGACAGTAATCTCTGAGAACTAATCTAGTAAATTCAGTTTTGAATATATCATGCCACTTTAGGCAATATCTGTTCCTCATGCTTCAGCCTACCCCTCGGTTTTCTGGTGTTTATGTATTGCTTTGTTGGCACTGACAAATAAATATGATCCAGCCATGGCTGCACTCTTTTCTGCAGAAGGTTATACTGCCACACATGTGAACTGATCAGGACAAAAAATAAACCCATAAATAGGATTTTTTTGCACCAAAAGGATGCAAAAAAAGCTTGTGCTGGCACAAAGCAGGAGGTGTTTTCAGGGAACATCCCAGGAGCATTTGAACACAAAGAATCCAATTCTGCTCCCAGCAGAAAATGCAGGGCAGGACAAAATGCCTTTGGAGCTCCCAAATGTAGCAAATGGGACTCCTGAACGGGGCTCAAGATCAGCTCAGGGCCTGCTGTAGCACACTGACTCTCAGCACTAAAGAAGCTTTAAAATGTGCCCATTTATTTGATGGATGGATAAAACACAGCATCCACTCTACTTGCTGAACTACTGCTGCTATGCTGCTGTGCAGCTAATGCTGCTATAAAATTGTTTGCATTTTTAACCAAATCTCATTAGAAGTTTATGTATAATTAATTATACAAGTGAACTGAATGCATTACTTTTTTTTCCCTTCTTTATTTTTCTTGAAGGTTCCAGATTTCCCAACTGTTGACAAAGGATGTGCTAATGACATCATTATGAAGTTCTGTTGTTTACTGTTTTCTTCAACAAGTAGTGATTTTATTGACTTTGGCAGAGAGATTGGTGTTTTGCATGATTTCAATAGATTTTGTTACACAGAGGCATAATATAAACCAAGATGTTCCAGAATAAACAGGACTATTACTACCAGATGGAAAGAGTCGTGAAGCATTATTGGACTTGAAAAAACAAAAACATTTTAGGAAAGACATTTTAGGAGTCAGCTTAATCATTTTGAAAACAATATCTAAGTCTAAAGTACTGTTTTTGGAGAAAACAACGGAAGGATATTAATAGTAATTATTTCAGATCTTGCTACTTTATCATCTATGCACATATTTAGAATATGTGAGTTTAAAAGACTTGCCAACACACTTGAGTTAGTGTTGTAATTTGAGTCTGAAATGACATATTTCTGATTATAACACAAATCAAGGCAGCTAAAACTCAGAAAATAGTCCGTCAGCAAACTTATTGAACTTAGGGACAGGAGGTGTTGGCTGACCTTATTTGTAGAGCTGGTCAAATGATTAATTGTGATTTTCAGATGATTTCTAAATTTATTCTGGTAACAATAGCTTATGCAATCCATGGATAATGAGCCCTGGCAAATGACAGGTCAACTCAAATTCAGGTCATGGACATCAGGCCACAAAATAAAAATTAATCTATTCAACAGTACAAGTGTTTCTCATGCTAAATGGTGAGAAAGGAAGTCTGTGGACTTGGGTGGAATAACTGTGCATGAATACAGATGGTCAAACAGGTAATATTCGTCTGCCAAAAGAGACACAATAGATACTGTTACAGAGTCTGTTAAGAAATTGAAAGCAATGAAATGCACTGGGTAGATCACACATTTTAGAACATAAATTGCAAAAATACATATACGTTAAATAAAATGCAAACAGCTATGAGAAGTAAAGTGAAAACTGAAACAGAGGACATTAGAAAATTAGAACATTGCTATGTGGTTAATTCAGTTATTATCTGACTGGACTAAGTTCCCTAGAAAATGAAACACAAAGTAAACAAGCAGCCTATATAAATGAAAAAGCCTTTCTTAATGTCATTTAATGCAAATGCTACTCAGTTCATAAACCCTTAGTCCAAAAGTTCACAGTCTTTCAGATGTAAGGGTGAGCTCTCTTTTAGTGCAAGCCAAGAGTTTGGCCCAGTTCATCTTCATGTAGAAAAAGTTAACAGTACTCTTGGCAGTGTGACTTGGTAGCTCCATGTTTAACATCTTTCCTCGAGACTGTCTCAGCACTTGAAAATTAGCAGAAAAAAATTCAAGAAGGCACACAGCGATCCTGGCCATTTCTTGCTCCTTCAACTCAGGGAATAAATTGGGCCCCTACTGGTACCTGCTTGTCACACTGCAGGCTTCAACAGGAGCATGACTTCTGGCAGGAAAATTGAGCAAAGAAGGATACCATTTGAGAGAGAAGATATTGCAATGTTGGCAAATTATCCTAGGAAAGCAACAGCAAAAGGAAAACAGAAGAGAAAATATCTCCTATATGTGACCTGACAAGTCCAGATTTTCAAGTAGTTGGACTGTAAAAAGCTGGCCCTCACAGAAAGACTTCTAGAAATCATGTATGAGAGTTGCTTTAAGGCTTTTCTGAGTTTAATTTTTTAAAAGATTTCTTAACTTTCTAGATGTTATTAATGTGGCATGTGGCCACATTATGCATTTTACACGTGAATGCAGTGTAAAATGTATTATAAAATGCAGAAGAAAACCTTCATTTCCTAAGATGTTTCAGCTGCAGCAACTGAAATGTGGCCAGGGGCCTTCTGAAGTGGTGTTATCTGACTTCCTGCTTGTGAAGCCTCAGCCTCCAAACCATGGTGGCTCTGTGACCTGGTCATAACCATCTCTGGTTATGAAATATGCCTGAAATGTGCCTGGGAACTATTTGGGAGCATGTCCACGTGTCCAGCTCCTGCCCTGGAGTGCCTCACCTGTTTGCCGACTGACAGCACTCGAGGGCAGGTGGCTCCCCTTGCCACTCTTGATTTTCCCTCATATCGAAGCAGCATTTTTGTGGGAGGGCTACAACACCCATGGAGAGAGAGGTTGCCTGGGATTTCCTTCTCATTCCCTCTTGCAGGGACTCTCGTTGCTCTCCCACCTCTCCAGGCGCTTAGCTGCTTGTGTCAGTGCTGCAAGCCTGGTTTCTCCCTTCAGCAATCGCCTCCCTCCTTCACACCGCCTCCATTTTTCACAGGTCTCTCTCATGTTAATCAATCCTGGGGGAATTTTTCCAGCCTCCTGTGATGGGAGATAGAAGGCAGCAGCAGGCTGGCAAGAAGCCAGGCAGGCAGGGAAATAACAATAATGCTGCCTTTTATGCTCCAAATCCATTTTATTGTAAGCATCCTGCTGTACAAGCCATTTCAGGAGCGATTCATCATACTCGCAAACGAGCCCTTTACTCGGAGAAAATTTTGAAGAACAGAAAGCTTAGAAAGAAGACCGATGTTGCTTAATTATGCGGTCACTCTGGGGTCATTTATACATATTGGGGCTATTGCAATGTGTCCTTCAGCAAACCCGTGCCTGTCGGCAGTGCCCAGCTGTGGGACGTGTCTCACCTGTGCCCAGGGCTGAGGGAGGCACCCGACGTGCTGCCCCCTCACTGTCACGGGCTGCTGTGCCTCTGTGTGTGAACGGCGTGCTCAGAACAACCAAGCCCAGGAGTCGCTTCTAGGCACTAACACAGCTCGTGTTTCAGTGCTGGAAATGCTGTTTTGACGAGCTTCCTGGGGATTTTTCCAGTAGTTGGTTTAATCAGTCCTGCTGGTAGCCTGTCAGCCCCAGGCAGCATTTCAGTACATAAAGCTGCAACAACCTCTGAGGGGCACAGGCAGCAAACTGTGAGGCTGTCCCAGCTTGGCTTGTTCTGCAAAGCCATAAATCCACTTGTATTTCCTCCCTTCATCCCTTCTGCACCGAGCATGCACCAAATTCTTGGCTATACATAGTGCCTAAAATTTCTACGTGCTTTCCTGTTAACATCCAAAACAGACGGTTTGGGTTTTTTAGGAGCTCCCTCAAACAGGTATATATAGGCTTGGCGCATAACGTATGCGCACATAATCTACATTAAGATATGAATTTCAAGTACCTGATTAAAATGCACATTGTTGATGGAAGGCAGAATTTAGGCCCTAAAAGTTTTGACAAAACCTTCTGTAAGATTCATTTGATTTTTTTCGTTAAGTTGTTATAAATTAAAAACAACAAATGGAATAGCAAATGGACTCCCTCACCAAATCTTGTGTGCCACATCTCGTTTAAGGCTGGGACAAAAACTTCCGTACTTTTAGATATCTTTCCCCTGGTTTTGAGCACTGCCAGAGGGTATGGACATACATGGACAATATAAATTTGAAATTCTCCACGCCCCACTGGTGACACTCTTCTTGCACTCAGAGTACATAATTACTCAGTAGCTTCCTTTTTAGCCTCTTTTTGCAGATGCCCATTGCCAAGTGAGAGGGTTTAATGGCTTGGCACGAGATCCAAGGGGTGCTGGAGATGTCCCTGCTGGGCAGTGACTGAATGTCAGCGAGCCATTTGCTGAGGCTGTTTATTCCGTGCGGAGCACATTACTTCCACTGAAGCTGTTCCATCACAAGTCAGTGCTCACTCCCGACGGCGGGCGGGCCGTCCCCGCGCAAGGCTCGCTCCCGGTGCGGAGCTGCGGCAGCGCCCGGCCCGACCCCAGCGCTCCAGGCTGGAAGGGCCGCGCTGGATGTGCCGTGCCCGGGGCCAGCCGGCAGCGCTGCCCTGCTGCTCACACACGGCTCCGCGTCCTCTCACACTCGCAACACCCTGGCGTGCCTCGGTCCAAAGAGCTCTGCATCCTTGGCAGCCAGCCTGCTTGTGATTTTCCAGTGGCACGTGTTCAGCGTCGGCTGCCGTTGGCTTTGGCAGATGTAAGGAAAACATTCTGTAAACCTGGAAAATTCCCAGTACTCACACTCCGCCTGACTGGTGTCCAATTGCAGCTCCGGACTGAGGACAATCAAGGAGCGTAAGCAACAGGCTGGAGCCTTAGAGAGGAAGGAAGAAGCTCAAGTAGAGAAGAAGAAAAAAGAAAGGAGCAATTTTTTCCCCCCTTCAAGAAAATTCCAAGTATTCAAAATTTAACAGCTGGTCCTCAAAATGATGCTGTTTTTAAGCCATGCAGTTAAAACCCAGGCTCTTGATATAGCTGAGATTTCTTCTATTTGTTTTTTGATCCATAACCTTTTGGAGGTCACGTTTGCCGGCTCTTCTCTACAGTCTCAATGACTAAAAACCTACTTTTCATTGTCGTGAAAGCTGAGATCCTCACATAATCATATGACTCCAGAAGCTGGAGATAGAAGTACATCGTGTTCCAAGGGACCAGCCATCAGAATGCTGGCAACACTGCAAAATTTCCCTGGAGAACTCATCCTGCCGTGCTTAATGTCCCAAAGATAATGTACTAAGTCTCAGATGAGCTGGAGGAGCAATCTAAAGGGCACATTCAGCCCTTTGCCATTAACCAGTAAGTCCATAGATCTCTTCGAGCAGGACCTGTCCGTTTAGGTAATGCTGACATTCATGTTGACCTCAGGACTGGATTGAATTTCCCTCAAGGTGCACTCAGGAGGGCCAAGAGGTCTCTTGGTGACTGCAAAAGTCACCAAAATATCAGACCTAGAAAAGATTTCGTGTNTTTGTGTGTGTGTGTGGTGGTGGTGTTGTTGGTGTTGGTGTTGTTGTTGTTGTTGTTGTTGTTGTTGTTGTTTTCCTTCCGATAGATCACTTACTCCCCCAAAACTCCTCTCTGGTGTTGACCAAAAACTATATCTAATTTAGAAAGCATCTTTTGGATTATGGTAATGGTATCATACATACAGAGAAGAAAAAGGTATGAAATATTTTTATTTAGAGACAAAATTCCACTTTTACATGTTTTCAGTTTAAATGCTCTAATTTTTCCGCTGTGGAAGCATGTTTTATTCTGAAATTTGCCTTATTTAATTATGAGAATAAATTCAAACCTGATCAGACACAAAATATATCATTTTGAATCTGACAAAGTCTTTCAGACACGTGTGATAAAAATGAGGTTTATTTCAATTGTCATATTAAGAGAAGCAGTCCTTGGCATTTGTCTCAAACACTCTGACAGTGCAAAAAATTGCCCAGAAGCCTGTGGGGAGCCAGGGTGGGAGCAGAACCCCTGGACACATGAAGTCATTAAAAGAATTTGTCACTGTGAGAGCTGCTTTGGGCAGAGGTCACACTGCACCCAGCTGCTGCCTCCTGCAGCAGTGCAAGGGCACTTCGGTGTGAGCCAGAGATTGTGCAAAAGCTTGAGGGGGAGCAGGGCGTGCCCATGGATTTTGCACCCAGCCGGCAGTGCTTTTTCTGTATTTCTGTATTAGTGGGAAACACGCAAATGCGCTTGTCCATAGCCCTCTCATGGACATCAGAGACACTGCACTCAAGCAGGATGCTTTTAGGATGCTGGGTAACTCTTTCGGCTTATTTTAAGAAATATTGCTACTGAAAGGAGAAAAAATAAGAGCGGACAATATCTGGGGGGGTTTTGTCTCCATTATTTACACAGCCAGACAGAAGGTTTCATTATCTCCTGAGTTCTGGGGCAAGTCAGGACTGAAAGTTGTGCCAAGGTGTCAAGGTTTAACCTCAGGAAGAAATTAAGCCCCTCATGGCCACTTGCTCTCCTCCCACTCTGTGCTTCCATTACGATGAAGAAGAGAATCTTGAACAGGTAAAACCTGTGAGTTGAGACAAGAGCAATTTAATTACTGAAATAAAGTAAAATATAGTAATAGTATTAGCAGCACCACTTTTAACGGAAAAGAGAGGTAGAGTGAAAGGAATAAAATCCAAGGGAAAAATCCATGTGACACCCAATACAATTCTCACCACCAGCTGACTGATGTCCAGCCAGTCCCTGAACAGTGACTGGCCCCTCCTGGCCAACCCCTTCCCAGTTTATAGAGTGGGCATGACATTCTGTGGTATGGAATGTCCCTTTGACCAGTTCGGGTCAGCTGCCCTGGCCCTGCTCCCTCCTGGTGCCTTGTGCACCTGCTTCCTGGCAGAGCATGACACACTGAAAAGTCCTTGACTTAGGGGTCAGCACTACTGAGCAACAACTACAATATCAGGGTGTTATCAGTGTCATTCTCATACTAAATCCCAAACACAGCACTGTACCAGCTACTAAGAAAAAAAATTATCCCAGCCAAAACCAGGACCAGGTTGACAGCTCTGGGAGAAAGTGGTATATGCTGAAAGAATAGTCTTTGGCTACTCCAAAAGTCCTAAAAACTCTGTCTTGGCAGCACACTTCTGGAGAAGGCATTTGGCACAAGTACTGAGTGGGCATTTTGTGGCAGGTTTTGCCCCTGTGATGTTTTCCCAGTGCCTTTCCAGTGGACGGGTTTGGGAAGCACAGGGTGGGGTGCCATGCCTGGCTTTAGTTTCGCACAAAAATAAAATGCTGAGTGATGGAACACACTCAGACAGGAAATCACTTTTTTCCCTGTGCAGCTGCTATGACAGCAATGTTGATGTTGGATCTCCCCTAGCTGAAACAAAAAATAAGGCCTGATTTCAGTACAGACGAGTCGTTGCCTCACACTGGAAATTGGTTTTCTGCAGCCCCTGTGCACAGAGTATCAACTACACAGGCTGCCAGAGGTGGATGTTTGTACATTTGTCTTCCTTTATCTTCAAGAAGCACAGCCCTGAGTAAGGAAAAAATAGAGATTTAATTCTGTTTGTTTGTACCCAGTAAGAAACAATGAAGGATTTTCCAATTGCACTCGAGGTACTTTCATTTCTATTGCCCTTGAGAGAGACATTTATTTAGTCCTGTCGCTTGAGGGAATCTGCTTGCACTTTTAACTATTGTGTTGCCTTTGGGGAAGAGGCTAATAGTCTTCAGTGACCAAAAAATCTCCCCTGGTCATTTCATGTGGGAAAATTTTGAATTTCCTGGCATCAGAGTTGTAATTTTCATTGCAGTCATGATTCCTCTGAAAAAGATACTATGAGTTCTGCTCAGCCCACTGGCAAAAAGGACAAATCTCATCTTGGCAGATATGTATTTGTTTGTTTCTTCTTTTTTCCCTTCACAATTTGATCTTCCTGTGTTGCCAAGAACAGAAAAGACAAAAAGAGCTATTGTTTCATCTATCCTTTCCCCAGCACTGAAGGTGGTTTTTAGCTTTGGAACAAAGTGGGAGCAGGGAGTATTTGAGAAGTGGTGTGGCAGCAATTGACTGTAGGGGATAATCAATGCTCCCCATCAAACCAACTCAGCCTCGTGTGCATACCCAGCTGTTCTGTTTCCAGATGCTACATTTTGCTCTAGCAACATTTCCAGTTGTCATTACCAACCTGAGCTCTATGTTTAACCTGCAAATACTTCAACTTGGTTTACACATTAACAGGCCCAGGTTAATTCACTTCCTTTAAAGTGCGTGGAAAAGGTGACTTGCACCAAACAGTTAGGGAATCCTTGTGAAATTGCATATGAGAGACTGAGCAAAGAGGTACAGAAGGCACTAAGGTGACTCTGTGTCTGATCTGTCTGATTTATAGTGATTTATATGAGACCAGAGTCAGGGACAGCCCCCCTAAGGGTTTTCAGTCCCAGGAGAACAAAGCTTTGGGGCTGAGACAGTGCCAACTGTAGTTGCCACGTGCCTCGGACTCACATTCCCCAGGTTTGTTCGGCAGCTGCTTTGCAGGTCCCTGCCTTGTTCACAGAAGGAAAGGATTAGGGAGCAGCAGCACCCCAACTCCTCCAGAGTTTCTTATTTTTATTTAAAATGTAGTTTTTTCCTTGAAAAAACATCATATTTGTTCCTGTTTGTCTACATGATATCTCCTTCTCCTTTGTTTGAACCGCTCCCAGCCATACCTGCACTCATACATTAAGCCCATACGTGCCACAGTGGCCTCATCAGATTGATGGCCTGTGGCCAAGCTGTGCTGGCTTGTTTTCTAGTAGTACTTTTCCTGGTAGTTCCCTGCCAGCATTGGGAGCCTCATGAAATCCCTCCCTGTGACTGTGTCCACCACAAGCGTGCATCCTGCCACTCAGGCAAGTGACGGAAAATTTGTTTGTATCCCCATACAGCCAGGGTAGGTCATAGCAGCCAAGGGCTACCTGGGTTTGGGGACGTGTGTCTCCTGGAGCAGAGGCACATCCACATTTCTCACTGACCACCAGCAAATTCAGCTTAGCCTTAGCATATGAAGTTGCTCAGCAAGACTGAGCCACGCATCGACCTTCCCCTGCCTGAAATCTCTCCTCTGGGGCTTTAAAGTCCATCTACTCTCATTAAAAAGAATTACAATCAGTGAGAGATCAGCAGTCACACTGCAGCAGTGGTGACAAATGACATGGTGATGTGTGTGACACAAAGACTGTCCTGAGCACTTGCTGTGCAGTCATTTGTGCTGCCACACGCTCTGCAGGGAACCCCATGGTGAGGATGGGGGTGGCAGTGTCCCTGCCAGCAGGCTGCCAGCTGGGAAGGAGCTACTCAGCCTGGGAACACAGAGGGAGGGAGACACTCTCCCCTACCCTCCCACCAAGAAGTGCCCCAGCACAGGAGTGAGGAGGCAGCTAAGAAACTCTGCTTGGACCATAATGGGATGTGGGGAAGGTGCTCACAGAATGAGATGGCTCTTCATGTAACTGAGGCTGATGCTGAAAATACTGAGATTGATTGATATTGGCTTCTCCCAAAGCCCACAGTCCCATGACACAGTGCCAAGTTTGACCAGCAACCTCGTTCCAACACACTGCTGAACCCAGCCGTGAGGGCATACTGTTGTCACCCTTAAGCCAAAACACATAAATGTGCTCTTATGTCCATGGGGTTACTCCAGCAGATTCCAGCCTCTAGGAAGAAGCACCAGCCTGAGAGCAAACCCACCACTGAACATGAAGGCTTTGCACCTTTGAAGAGGTGCAGGACGGGTATATGTGTCAGCCTGTCCACAATGGTGGGGACATCCTCATATTTTGTTGTCCTTTGAGGAGGACAAACACAGCCTTTCACTTCAGGAGATGTCAGCTCTCTCTTCTGGCAAGATGCATTTCTAGATCCTAATTACAGTGTTCCTATGTGGGTTTCTACCTAATCTATTTTATGGTTAGTAGAAGTTACAAATAATTTCCCTGCACAGGACCTTGTAGGCCAGTTGAGAGAAAATGCCAAAAAAAGCAAGCAGCATTGTGGTCAAGAGGCAAAGCTAGGTGTGATACATCATGCCACTGGGCTGCAGCTGAGCACCCTCAGCAAGCCCAGTACTGGTTTCTTGTGTCTGAAATCTAATGCAGCTCAGCCCAAAGCTGCTACCCTGGGACTGGATTAAAACCAGCATTTTTTTAAACTAGTTTGGTTTTCAAAATAAATATACTAAATAAATAGTTAAAATAAAAATGGTCCTCAAAAGAAACCAGTTCCATCTAACAACAGAGGAGCTCAGAAGGATGGACAGGAATAGGAGGAGGACACTGGGCTGTGGTCTGAGCCCAGTGCACAAATAAACTAATTAACAGTTAAAATATCTACTAGAAGGGAACTAGAAATTACATGATCCAATGATTGATTAATTAAATATTTATTAAAGGCAACCCCGGCTGGTGATCTTTGAGCTTGTACTGGATTTACTCCAAAAGCTCCAGGCATTTATATTTTTATGGCAGTGAATGTTTTATAACCCTTGAATCACCTGTTTCAAATATAGAAATGCCTTCAGACTTCTTTCAGTCACATTTATTAGAAATGTTGCGTCTCAATGCTTTTGTTTCTTGACTGTTGTTCATCTTGCATAGCTCTGTGAACTTGAAAAACCCGCAATGTCACTTTATTCCTGACTATTCAGGAAAACGTTAGGCTAAGCAGTGAGGAGAAAAAAAAATAAGCAATGGGTGATTTTTTTGAAGAGCAGACATTAATTCCAGATGGAGGAACCTCATGCCAAGCTGCTGGGAAGAGCAGTTTGGGGATGATCAGCCAAGAGAAGGAATGGTTGTGTCTACTGTGTTTCAAATAATGCATCTCTTGGTCCAGCTGAGGACCTGAGCAAGGGCAGATAGGCACTGATAATACACTGCCTGGTATTAAAATGTTGTTTCAGCCCTGGAAGGATAAAGCTCAACAGCAGTGGCTCTCAAGATGACTTGCAGCAGGGTGTAGTATCAAAAAAAAAAAGAGGAGGAAAGACAGGCCACTTGATGTCTTCTGTAACAACCACAAACCAGCACATAGATTTGGTACTTTGGAAGTTGAATGGGAATGCACAGATACACACAACCTGCTTGGTTAAACCCAGTGGGTTAAGAAACATGCTGTGCCAAATTAAGTATTATTGTTGCCTTTTTGGCCCTAAGCCACAATAAAAAGTATCAGTAATGAACCAGAGTTTGGTGACTCTGGTGTGTCCTGGGGCTGAAGGCCAGGAGCAGCATCACTTCACCCAGACAGGAAGTGCAGTAGTATCTTGCCACTGCAGGCTCTGGAGAGTATTGTTGCAGGATAAATTCTTCCATTTTTATGTTGAACTTAAAACCCCCACTTCATTCCAAAATTTGAATGAATGTAATTGGGTTTTTGTGCTTTCTCTGATGCAGAAACAGGGCCAAAAATAATCCCCCCAAAACCCCAAAATAGAAAAAACCAGTTCACACTCCCACTTTTCATTATTTCCTTTGGTTTTCCATGCCCACCAGCTATTCCCAGTATGTATCCTGGACAATAATTTCTTAGACCTTTATCTTGCTCTAAACATGCCTCACAGTAGTTCCAGCCCAGAATAGTTTCCTTTTTTTTCTTTTTTTTGGGTAAAGCACCAAAATACTAATAAGCCTTTTAAGATTAGTTGTATTAGTGTTGGTTGGCAATACCAATGTGTGCCTTCAGCTTAATGTTTTTTCTTCTTTTCAGTAGATATTCTGTACTGCCTTTGGTGATGAGGGAGAGAGTCAGAAATGCTTCATCTGTGGCTTTGGACATGTGCTGTACCAAAAGCTGAGAAGAAACCTATCAAAGGGGGCAGTGACGCCACTGCCTGAGGTTCCCCAGTTTTCTTTAGAGCACAGACATGAAACTTTAACCCCCAGCCTGGTCTCCACTCGCCTGAAGCTTTCCAGAGCAGCTTTACCCAGGGGGGAGTGAACTTTCCACCCCCCAGAAAGCCAAATTTCAAAGCTGTTGTGTACTGATGATCACAATGTGTTTTGGATTAGGCCAGTTTAAACATTTTTTGTTTAAATTATGCAAAAAGACTTCATTTTTATTTAAATGATATTTATTTTTTCTACTTTTATTAAGATTATGATTCTATTTTTTTAATTCCAACTGTAGATTAACTTCATATTTGAAGAGTTATGCTGACAAATTCAGTATTTCTGCAGTTCAAAAATTTTCTAAGTAGATTCATTTAAATGGGCAGATTCACTTAAACCAAGCCTTTCTGCATACTGTTCTGGTTTTAGCAAACTGGCATTTTTTAAGGAAAAACACAATTCACAGAAGAAATTCCAGTTCCCTTTGCCCAAATTATTTTATAACACTCAAAGGTCAGTTTGTTTTCTTGGAGAAAGCAAGTTCATATTTTCTTTCACTCTCCTCTTCTAACCCAAAAAGAAATAAAAATAGATAAACAGTCTCCTTTTGGGGCTAAAAATGTCATTTTGTACTTCTATAAGCACTACAGAAAATGTAATAAAGTAACTTAATACTTCGGTGGCTGAGCTGGTGAACCTGAAGCTGTGGAAACACCAAACTCCCAAGGCTGAGACAGTCATTTCTCACTGGCTCACAGAAGCCAGAGGGGGCCATCGGGCTGCTTGTGAAAAGTTCCAGTGGGCTGTGGCTCCATGTGGGATTTTTGGGTCGTTGTTCAGACCTCACTCTTGGAAATCCTGCCAAAGCTCTCAACATGCAAAAATCACTCTGAGCATGGAGGTCTGCTCAAATGAAATTGAGCTTTTCTGGACCTGGGTTTACCCTCAGGTTTCCAGAGCCAGAATTTCATCCTGGCTGGAAACCCTGCTGCTCTGCCAAGGTCTGGAAGGTCATCAAGACTGGGGTGTGAGCCAGGTCCCAATGTCCTACTGTGAGACAGTGGCCTGGCCCGTGGGACACTGAGCAGAGGGGATGGTGGTGCTGCTGCCACCCAGGTGGCCACTGCTGCAGGGACTGGTTCATGTGGCGCAGCTTTGTGGTGCAGGTGTTGGGGAAGGAGAATAAGCTCCTTTTTATAAGGCCCATTGCAGTGGGAGATTATTTATTCCCTGAGAGAGGCTGGTGCATGTCCATATCTTGCCAACGGGGAGAAAAGGGAGGTAACGGAGAACTCAGGTGGGTGGGATGTGATGCCAGGAGGATGCTGCTACCAAGAAACCAGATCTACAATGTGATTACGAATTTGTAAGGTGGAGGAAGGGGCTGAGGCTGTGCCTCAGGTGCCAGGCAGGAGGGCACGAAGCTGTGGCTGGCAGCCCTGCATTCCAAGCCCTGTGCTGCCGGGGCTGTGCAGTATACAGGCAGCCCCAGTAAATCGCCTCTTCTAAGCCTTGCCCTGGTGGCAAGAGGCTGTCTCTGTCTAATACATGTTAAAATTCTGGCATGGATGCAGGAATCCACAGTTTTAGCACAGTGTGGGTGGCGTTGAGGGAATCCTGCAGGCTTGACGTACGGTTAAATCAGTGGCTTATCTCTCAGTCAATTAATTATTGTATCCTTAGTGGATGAATGAACAGCAGCACTCAGGGTCAGGGTCTCTGTGCTTTGAGATAAGAGATGCTGTGAAGGCACACTGCAATGCCACAGGGCAGGCAGGAGAGGGGCAGGCAAGAGGGACATGATCAGGCTGCCCCTGTGGAAGGCTGGGCCTGCTGATGGTGCCCAGCTGCCAGACGTAGGTGTTTGCAGCCAGCACTGTGTGAACACTGGGAATGGTGCAGGACAGGCAGGATACAGAAATGTGCTGTGAGACCCCTTGCACTGAATCCACCAAGGCACCAAAAGGCACGTGCAGGAATTGTATTTCCTGCTTTAAGCAAGATGCTGTTTGCTTGTGAATGAGGCATGGGAGATGCCATCCAGGCTTGCAGACAGACTGCCTGCTTATGGAAGCTATTGGTCAGTTCAGTGAAGACTGTCTGGACTTTTCCTGGGTATGTGCTTATTCTCCTGCATCTTGGAAGAACACTAGAGGGCCTTTCTCAAACTGCTGCAGATGCCCTGGACTGATGATGCTCCAGGGAGGTAAACTGCTCAGAAAATGAGTATCATTTACTGGGCACACAGGGTCTGCTCAGCCCCTCACTGGAAGCTGAGGGTATGTGCTCCTTTCCCACTCGCTGTGTTCCCAGCAGAAAAGTCCCGAGTCACAAACAACTGAAAATAGCAAAATGATCTCATAGATCAGTTGCTAAAAATACAGAGGAGAGTCTACTTACAAACACCGTGGCTGCGTGGTGTGTTATTCACCCAGCAGAGAAAGACATTAGGAAATCCTGTATTCTTCCAGTTTTGAAATCACTTTTCCTTTCTGCTGTTGCTGCTGCCCATTTCTGACCAGCACCAAGCAGACACTGAGCCCACCGGAGAGGACCTTATCCAGAAGGAAGTGCCAATGTATGAAGCAGGAGTACAGAGCACTTCCCATTGGCCATGGGCTCTGCCACACCTGCCCATAACCCCAGGGGTGCCCTGTCCTTTTGGAGTCTGAACCAACCTTTGAGACTTACCTGATCTGTGAGTGAATCACCCCAGGGGCTGCTGGGCTGCAAGGACAGAGAGGCCCCTCCCGAGAGCAGCATCTGGGCAGCAACTGCTGATGGAGAGGACTTGCTGACTGCAGCTTGGCATCTCCAGGGGAGCAATGTGCTCAGAGTGTACTCAGCCAGCTTCAGTTCATTTCTTTCCTCCCACCTCCACTTGGACAGGTGTGGTAGTAAAGGCAAAGTGTATTCCAGTAAGTTATGGACAAGATTTTAGAAGCTGATAGGCCACCAGTGAAAGATATACAGGAAAGCTTGACAGGATACACAAAGCAGTGTTCATCCCTCTGGCTTTTCTTAGATGCAGACAGAGGGATCTGGCATCCTCAGAGCTGCTGGTTCCCTACGGACTCCTTTGGACTCTACAACTTTGCTTTGCTTTGTGTCTGTCCTGCACAGGTGGACGCCAGCCCAGGCAGAGCTCTCTGTTACCCCATGGGGATCTTCTAGGCCCCAGGGCACTGCTCATGGAGGCTGCAGTGGGTGTCTGAGTGTTTCTGCAGAAAATGAACACTCCTGTTTCCAAGCAAGTAAGCAGGGCTGGAGAAACCAGGGAGGCAACCAGGGCAGGCCTTGGGAGGTGTGTTATGGTACATTATTCTGATGCACTATAGGTAATCCCAAAATACAGCACACATTTGCATTTGGGCTGCTCTGAACATGCACAGGCTCCTCTCCCAGAGAGGTTTATTGAGCCACCATGGGTTGTCAGGTCCTGGCTGGAGCAGTTCAGTGTCCAGGATGGGTGATCTGCCAGGTCTGGGCTGTTCCCAGGGTGATGGTCCCTGCTTCTCCTGTGACTTTACCTAGCTAACGCACAGATCTCACTTCTCCTCTGGGGCTGTGTTTTCTCCAGCTAAATATTCCCGACACATTCTCTACCCAAAGACATTATTTTTCATCATTAGGTATTGCAGTAGAAACTAGGATTTGGCCAGCAGCAGGTCCTGCTCAAAGCTAAAGGGAGAAGGAGATCCCAAGTGGAAAAAGGAGATTGTCTTCAACATTTCAGTTCAGAGCACTTTGCTGGCTGGTAGTACACAGGGAATGAAATTGGGCTGGTGTTTTTTCTTTAGTTATTTTATTTTTCCATGTCCGCTGAATAAGGAAAACTATCATAATGCAATGTTAATTCCTCCAAGGCATTAGTACAACACCGCATTTGGCTATAAAAACCCAAATAATACATAACTGCCAGATTATTAACTACGTGGATTAAAAACTGGTTCTTTCATTGATCTCAAAATATTGATCATTGCAAGTCACCAATGAGCAAGACCACATTTAGCAGTGATGCCACAGGACTGGGATCTTTTTGCCACAATTTGTTTGTTCATTGGTGACCTAGACAATGACATAAGCCTTGACAATTAAGTTGAGGGATAATAAAGAGGGACAAAGCTTATTGTTATGCAAATCTGACTTGCCTGATCACAGTTCCACTGTCAGGTAGCTAAATACCAACTTACACAACACCAGAGACAGACATGCAGCGTCTTGGCAAGCAGCAATTCAGAGAGAGATTTAGGAGCAATCATAGATGATCATTTCAGCATAAGCTGCCAGTCAGGTGGTGGCTGAAAAGGCTGCTTACACAATCCTTTCATGTACAAAATGAAGTTATCAGGAAGAAACAGAGCAAGGATCTACGTACACAGAGTTTATGAAAGACCATAGCCCATGAGCAATTACTAATAGAATGTCCTTAGTATTTAGGGGTATTTCTTTCTATAGTTAGAATATATACACATCTATATACATCTGTCTATTCATACATAGATAGATTTACATCTTTGTGTGTATAAACTGTACATATGTACCTATATGTATGTGATCCCTATACAATCAGTGTATGTAAAATATCTACTGCCAGTGCTCACTTGATGCTCAGCAAACATGACAGAGGCACCTATATTGGAACTACTGGGTTCAATACACCCTCATTTCAAGCATAGAGGTGACCAGGTTTATATATTTATCTTTTTGGGACACGAGACGTGTCCACAGATCCTTGCCTGTGGTTTTAAAACAAATGACTCTTCACTCAAAAGTATTCTGGAGTCTGGTTTAATCCAGAGCTCCTTGTTGAACAGAATTTTTGGGGGGTCCAAGGATGAGCACTGTGCAAACTAGGTTATCTTTGCCTCGAGTCCCCAGTGCTTGGTGGGGCTGTCTCTTCTGTATGTCCAGCTTTCCTGTCCATGCAAGTCCCTGGGAGGCATCACCAGGCAACAAGCCTCCCATAAATTTGTCTGTCCCCTGGTAATTGTCCCTCTTTAATTCAGACCTGAAGAACAGATTTGTCCCCATGGCTCACTGCTTTTCTTATCCCAAGGTTAATTATCCACAGCAGAATCTTGTGCCATTCACCATTGAGCACTGTACTGCAAAGGACGAAGACAGCATGAGAACAAGAATCTGTTTCAGAAATTCCCTGAGTTGTCTGGACTTTTGATCTTGTGGACAAAGGCATAGTAAGACCAAGGGAGAAATTACAGCAGAAAGAATGAATTTAAGCTCCTGAGGGAGATTCTGATTGATAAATGCAAGAGAAAGTTACTTTCTTTGAAGTCCTTTGAAGGAGTCAACAGGTGTGTGGATATAACCTACTTTAATTTCAAAAAGGCATTCAACAAGATTTATAATAAAGTTTTTAAGGAAGCTAAGAAGTTTTGAGACATGAGGAGAGGTTCTTACATGTATACAACATCGATCAAAGAAAATAGTAGGAAATTACTCAGCTTTCTCAGAGAGTGAAATGCCACTTGGTGATCTGTGCTGGAGCTCCTGTTGCTCAACATGTTAAACAGTGTAGAGAAGGATGGGTAAGCAGGTGACAGCTTGCTGGAGGTGCTGAGGTACGCAGGGGAATAAAGGTGGGAGCTGATTGTGAAGAATTGCAAAAGGACTTTATGAAACACTGTGGATGCAAATTAAAATAGGAGATGAAATTTGGCATAAACCGATGTGCACAGGAGAAAATAATCCTAACCTCGCATAAAGTGACATGTTAGGATTCACCTGCTACCCCTTAAACAGAAAATCCTGGTGTTATAAAAAATAGCTTCATAAAAATGTCAGTACAAAGCACAGTAGCACTAAAACCAAACCAAACTAAACCCTGGCAATTCACATGTCAGGCAAGAACAGTGTGTGTAACACAAAGCTCTACCCCATTACAGGAAAATTACACATGGGTGACTGATGGTAGTGGTACTTCCCAAATTCCATGTGTTTTAAGAGAGTAGTGGATACAGAAAGTCATTTGGAAAAGAACCAGAGGCCTTAGTTGACACTCAGCTCGATAGCCTTGTCTTTGCTGTGATGTTGTAACAACCATCCCAGTGACAGCACTTGTGTCTTATCAACTGACATGGGAAGGAATTATTACTTACAATCACACCACAACCCCCAAAGTCACTCTCATGCTGGTTTACAGCACACCACATATTCAATAACCATATGGGCTCTTCTCAAAATGCCTTTGGGCAGGGCTTTGTTGTAACAGGGAAGAAACCACTGAAACTTTTCCCAGGTCTTGCCTAATCCACTATGGGCTGTGAAAGACAGACCAGGGATTAACCATGTGTGCTCTCTTACAACAAAACAGCCATGGGAATAGTCTACACAGCTACAAGCAGAGCTGGAGCTGAATTAGGCTCAGCAAACCCACCTTTGGTGTTCAGGATGGCAGTGGGACAGGTTATTTCACATAGTTTTGGACTTTTCCAGCAGACACAAGACTCAGGATTGTGGTCTCCATGAACTCAAGAACTTTTATCTTGCTAATCTGTGTGCCAGTGCAGCCCCTGTCTGATGGGATTACCTGTGGGTAACCCATGTGGAACATGGGTGAGACTGGACTGTCAAGGAGCACCTGCAGAAACCAAGCTGAAGTGCTTGAGTATTCAGCAGTGCTTCACTAATGACTATAAAGGTTCTAAGTGTGTGTTTCAGTACAGGACTTTTACATGAAAACCAGTTTTCAAGAGAACAAATCCTTATTTTTGCCAGATTCTCACATGTCTATTAACATTTTCATGGTCACAACTTGGACACAAAAGGTAGCAAAGGGTGACCTTTCTCTGATTTTAATGCATGAATCTATTTGCTTTTATCTGAAGGTGTAACAATTACAAAACTTTGTACAGAGGTGAAATCTTTCTTTTTATCTTCTGGAGATTTACAATAGCAATAAAAACAAACAATGGTCTTCAATCAGCAGCGCTGGAGGTGAGGCTGCAAAACCCACAGTGTGGGGGAAGAACCAGAGCTTTAATGAAGTCTGTCACCGGCATTTGGTTTAACAAGTAGCTACAAGCCCTGAAAAATGGATTCAGGTTAGACTGGGGCACATTAACAGACCACTGCTTTGTAATCACAGGGGCCCAGCAACACTTTGTTTTGGTTGAACAGACTCAATGTTTTCACAGCAGATTAGAGGATAGACTTGAACCTGCTCAGCTGAGACAGAAATGGCAGGGAGGCACCCCCACCAGAGGGAGATTAGTTGTCATGCTCTGACCTTTCTGTGATTTACAAACATATCTCTACCCAAAGCCATTTCACCCAGAGATTATCCTCTTAAATTGCTGGGGTATGTTATCCTTCTGACACATCCAACAACGAGCTGCAATTCCTTATGCTTAAAATAGGGTGGCATCTTTTGGAATAGGGAAAACTTCCTTGAAAGGGAAGAGCACACCAGCCTTGTTCTTTACCAGAAAGCTGAGGAAAGCACATCCCATAGACTCTGAGAAAAACAGCTTATTTCTTCTCCTGTTTGCAGGAAAGGGAATCAACTTTGAGGCTGAAGTTCTTCCCTTTACCTTACAAAAGAGAAGGTCCAGAGTCCATGCAGTTTATTTGACACGTGTATTACTTCTATTAACATTTTGGTGATACGATTACTCAGACATCATAGAACAAGTTTCCTCATCTCCTTTTGTATAGAAGAACTGATGTGGAAGCTTTAAATAGCTACATTAATAACCAAAATTAATGACAAAGAAGTAAAAATGCCCAGCCCTCAGAACCTTCCATCCTTTACCTACCCACTTGAATTTCTTAAGTACTGTAATTATATGAAGATTCTGAAGCCATTTCCAACAATTTATAATTACCTGGCTATTTGCAGTATGTTTACTTGACATGAGCATTGGATCAACTACCAAGAATCAGATCTTCAGATCTCACAAGCGATCAATGAAGCATAAGTATAAATACATATATTAAAAATTAGAATATACTTGTGTAAATTTATCAAGTGATTCTGTGAAATACCTTGGTTTGATTTCTATTTAAACTAAACTGATGGAGAAAAAAAATGAGTTACACAACCCAAATTTACTGATTTTTTTTTTGCTCAATGGTAAACAAACAATGAACTTACCCTTGAAGTGAGAAGTATTGTATAAGAGGGAAATAAAAACCTTGCTAGAGGCAGGATGGCTCCCTATCTGTCCTTAAAAGACCTCTGCTCCAGCCAGAAACAGGAGAGATGACTGTCATTGTGATGCCAGGAAACCTCCCCATAACTTGAAAATTCTAGAACTTCTGTTCAAAAAGCAGTTAGGAGTACTCATGCAAACATTAGTAAGGAAATTATATGGAACAAAATATGTTACTTGAGAAGAATCCTGCTGACTTCACTCCCATATCTTCTCAATTGCTCTGGATTGTATTATACCAGATGTCAGGGTACCTTTCAACAAAATACGGTGCCACAGTAAAACACTTTTTGGAACTACTCCATTGCTAAGCTTTCATCCTTTATGATTAATTAAAACCAAACATCTTTGTGTGAAGAGTATTTTAAAATCATTAACAAGGTCAGCTGTGCTGCTAGTAAAACAGGAAAAACCCCCCAAAGAACATAACATCCATGGTTAGCAACTGTGGTTTTAGTAAGCGTGACTTTATAAAGCATCTTTAGTCTCAGTGTTTCCTTATTTCTGATCACCTGGTTATTCAGAAGGCATGCAGTTCTCCCCATAAGGCCCCTATTGACCAGGTTTAAGACGATGATCTCTCACTCAGATCTTTACAAATTTGATGGAAATGTGCACCTACAGGACCCTGATGGGGCTCTCAGAGACAAAGAAACCCAAACGTTTCCAGGCAGAGATGCAATTATTACCATTGTACAAACGCACCCTCACAGTCCATGCCTCGAGCAGCTCAGCACAGTTATGATTTTAATTGTTACATTTTTAATTGTTAGAACTGGAGGACACAAATAGGGCTCTTCCTATGAGCCCCTTGCCTTCTGCAGAGGCCAAGGCCTGGAATTTCCCTGCTGCTTTCTTGCAGATGACCTGGGAGCCACCGCCACACCCTAAGGGCTGGTAAGTGACTTAAGCTGCACAAAGGCTGATCAGAGTGAGAAAATCTGGAGTGTTGTAGCTGGTGGGTTGTAACAGCATGGGAAGGAAGCAGAGGAGCCTGCCTGGCACTTGGGCTGTGCATGCTCTCTGTAGTTCATGTAACAGAAGCTTTAAATTCAAGCATTACTGTGGGCTACAAGGGCCCCTTTCTACAGTACAGCAAGAGCTGAAGGGACCAGCAACAAATGATACCATTACAGGAGGTGCCTTACCCACCCTCACTGACACATTCTTGCTTGTAAGGTGCCTGCTGCAACTTAAAGTCATGTAGGAGTTAAACTTCTTGTTTAACACTGAGTAACTTCTTCTAGTTACAACAACCCTGTCCAAAGGATTCTCTCTGCTAAAGAGCTGACATTATTTTTCACATTACTGAAGTGAACTGAAGGCTGCAACACTGATGGTTATTTTGCTTTTAAACAAGCATTCTAGTGGCTTTAGAGGTAAAGTTCAAATAATGAATTTTTATTTGAGAAAGGATTATGTCAAATATAGAGGATAATTCTTCATATCAAATTCAATTACAAGTGCTTTAATTTTAAGCACCAACAAAAGACAAAATGCTGAAGCATAGATGTACTCACACACAAAAAAAAAAAAGAAAAAAAAAAGAAAAAAAGCAGGAAGCAGCCCCAAACCAACAACAACAACAACCCAAACCCAAAACCACACATGCACACACACACCCCCACAAAGAAAAAAATAAAAAAAAAAGTGCCCAGTATGCTTTCTCTTCTCTAGAACTGAGCTGGTTGTAAATTTATTTAACCCCAACTGTCTGCAGGGCAGCTGAGCAGCTCTCCTTTAAGGACTGCAATGACAGCACAGCCCTGCTCTGGTCTGTTTGGCAACAAAGAGCACAGGAATGACATCTGATGCCCAACATCAGGACTTTAAGACACAGATGGCTATGATTTTCACTGCCAGAACTAAACTTTATTTCCATGTGTATTACATACTGGTATTTGATGCCAAGTACATTAAAATTACTTAAACAGAGGATTTAAGTGAGGAATACTTATTCTTCACTAAACAAGAAGGAATGTAAAAACCTATAAGAAAAGAACTGTTTAAGCTTTGTTTTGATTTTGGCAAACCAAACAGTTAAGTACTCTTCTGTTCTCTCCTCAGATCTTTCACAGTACCAAAAAAGTATCTTTTTTTTTTTTATAATCATGCAGCTGAAGAAAAAAAATAGTCTTACAAAATCCATTTCTTATGCTAAATATGGTTACAAATCAGAGTATTAAACACAAAATTCGCAATTCCTATTTTTAAATACAAATACTGTATTATATTATGAAATGGGGATAATTAAAATATATCAATGACTACAAATCTAGTAATTTAAAGCAAACAAACATGCTGTTTGCTTTCATGTGGAAGAATCAGGATATTGTATGGTTCAAGCACTGCAGTAATTTCTGTCAACTCCTTGATGCCCAGAATGTCAAACTGCCAAACACAAAGAGACAAGTGTTCAGGTCTGAATAGCACCAGGTGTTTTTCTTTTTTTTTTCCCCTTGGAAAGTTATTAACATTTAATAAAATGAGTGACATTACAGCTTTCTGAAAGTGACATGCACAAGTAGAGAATTTGCTTTGAGTTTCCAACTAATAAGCTGAAAGTTTTAGACAATACTGAACAATTATAATGTATTTCATGGTACACATGAAAACAGTGCTTCCACAGTATATCCTCAGCTCTCAAGTACAAAAATATCAGTTATGGGTAGTCAATAGTTATCAAAATTTTTATTGGTACAGAATGAAAGCAGCATTTACTTTATTGTTTTTTAAACCATACATCATAAAATTCCCTAGTACACATGTGGAGGAGTGAAATAGGCTCTGTACTATTTACCTGCTACTGATCCTAAGTCCAGATTCAAAATCTTTCCTGGCCAAAACCAAACAATATAATTAATAGCTAAGGGAAGGCAGTTCCTCAGTGTGAAAGGTCAGCGTTTAGAGTTTTACTAAAACACTATTCTTGAAACAATACATCACTTAAATGTATAATTACATACACTACCAGTGAAAAACAGGTTTTTGTTAACAATAACTATTGAGACTGGGCATAAACATCTTAACCACAAACCCTGGAAATATTATGGATGCTTTGATGTGGCCCTTTTTGGTGAGAGAATAAGAACAATGAAGTATGGCTTTTCAATCTTCCTTTAAAAGCACATTTTATAAAATTTTGTAGGCTTAAATTATTTCAGACCTCTAACATTTCCCAGTAACATCATTTACTAATTAGAAGCATTAATTACATCAGTATATTAAGCAATTGGCTGATAGGTGATCACCAGCAGAACAGGAGCTGTTTGCTTTTGTTGTTGTTTTTTGTTTCTAAGTAAGGGAGGTACTTTTCTAGTGAGAGCCATCCTACAGTACTATCAAACATTTCAGAGGTTACTACATAGCTTCTCAAATAAAATCCTCAACAGTTTCATTTTCCAGCAGATACTCATATCAAGCATATGCAGAGAGTAAATACAATCAAGTGCAGACAGTTCAAAAGTATCTCTCAAAAACACTGTTTTACAGCTACCCTCTGCAAAACAAAAGCCCCTCCTCACGCCAAACAGACAGGGCGAGAAGGGGAAACAGGTCTGCCATTCATGTAGGAGTTTGGCTAGCATAGTTTTATTAAAGTTGTTAACAAAAATAGTTAAACATTTTTACAATTTAACATCCAGTCTGACAAAAGGCAAATCAATGAAAAAAATACAAAAAAGTAAAAAAGTGCACTACCCAGTCCAGTATTTTGATTTAAAGTCATGTCACTTACAGTATATGAAAAATAAACCCAGAAGTGTAATTACTTTAAAATACACCGCTTCCATATTTCAGTATTTTACACATATATTCTATAGTGGAAGAGGAGATCTCTTAAAAACTTTACTCTTAAAATATTGAGGTGCATATACCAAGTGGGATAGACTTGGCAAGTTAAGTTGCAGTAGAGAATCCTTTCAAATTTGGCATTTCACTTACGTACCTTACTGTGCCAGCAAGGTCTGTAGTACCTAAGCCTTCTAATAAGAACAGTAATTTTGTTTAATGTAGATTTACTAATACAGACAACTACAAGAAATGGTGAGGTCAGCAACTCTATGGGATCTTAAGGAGATACGAGTCCTGATTTAGTTGTCAAATGGAACAATGTCACAACAAACTTTTAAGGCCATGTTTTATTTGCTGATTAATGGACAAAAGGCAATGGATTCCCCCCCCCATTAAATATTTTCTTGAAAGTCTGTGCTCATAAAAATCATGAAAAGTTGGAAAGACTTAATTATTGAAACTTTAAATATATTTTACACAATCTTGTTTGTACAAAAATACAAGTTAAATATAAACATAAAGCAATCATGATAATTTTATGTAAATCCATTTTGTGATATTCTGTTATATATAAAAAAGTTTCTCAGCTCTGTCTCATTTGTGAAAAGATCAATACCAGATTGAATCACTACTGGCAAAGGGCCCTAAAAAGCACACTTTAGCATTAAATATGTTTTACAATGTAAGTACCGTTTCCTGATTTCATCTTCTAAAGACTGGCAAAAGATAGGGCAGTATGTCCATAAACCAACAAATAATTTGGCTACAATGTCATAGAACACAAACACACAAATCTGTACAATAAACCAGTAGCTATGCAGTACGAACTAGTTACACACACACATACACAGACATGGAATGGAACTTAGTGAGATGCTGTCTGTAATTCACTGTTCTTCAGCCTGGCATTTTGTCTTACTTCATCAAATGAATATGACTTCGTTACCTTTCCATTCTTAAATACTGTGTGAAGCAGGTCCTGCAAGAAACACCGCTGTTTTAGCAAGAGTGATTTGGCAAACACAGCTTACACAAGCAAGCACACAAATCCAGCCTGGTAAGGCTGGAACTTCAGACTGTCAAGATACTAAATCTTTACAGCTTCTTCTGAGACCTTTCACTAATAGTTACACAGAAGAAAGGGCCTGGGTCATCCTGTGCACAGACAGCAGCTTTGTGCTGAGTAGTCCCTTGAGTGAGGTATCCTCACCTGGCCAAAGCCAAGTACACACTAAATACACCTTGCTAGAGTAGTTTGTAAGAAAGATGATACTCAACTAGTCAAATACAATTCAATTACAGAGGTTCATGAAATACTTTTTTCCTCTAGAAAAAAAAAGAAACTAAAATATCTTTCTTCACAGTAGCCTTTGCTCATGTATTACATAAAACAGCATATCAGGAAGGGCTTGCACACAGCACTTTGGAAGGGCAACAAGCACAGCTGGCAACAAAAGTCAGCACAGCAGCAACACTGAGCAGTCCCTCCACTTGGTGACCTACTGCAAGGACCTGTGGCTTTAGGGAAGGGTACATTTCCCTAGGATTTCCAGGGAGCCCAGAACTGCTACCACACCAATGACCCTCTCTAATACTCTGGGACCAAAAAGATTTTAATGATTAGTTTTCACCTGTTAATAGCTCGGGACCAAAGAATTTCATCTGTCAAAAATGAAGGGACAATATATTGGCTAATTTCAGAGCCATAGTCTTTTAGTTTGTGTTGAAGAGATTTCTCACCACTAGGTCCTTCCCTCTCTACATACACGTGAATGTTCATCATTAACATATGTACATGAATATGTGCATAGAAAAAAGTTTCAAATTCATACAAGATCTTTGTGCCCACAGCAGAATATCTTCAGTGCGTATAACTCAGGTCTTTTTTAATGTTGAAATTTCTCAGAGAACTCAGTTTTATGCTTACTGTTATGCAAAACAATGTGCCTCGTAGTACCCCTCTGCCTAGTAGCACAGAAACAGCTTCTGTATACCAGAAGAATTTCAGCTTCTAAAAGCAGAAGTGCAATTTGACAACTTACTTTCAGTCCTCTTAACTTGGGAAGAGACTCAACATGCAGTTTAATGTTTCATTGTTGCCCACTGAAAACAGGACACATATAAAACTGAAAGCCTGAGATTGGCATAAAGTTTGTGCTTATTCCACAGAAACAGCATTCCGTTTTGCAATTGTAAAGAATTCACAGGAAAACTGAATTCCTGGTTTAAATTTACATCTTTGAAAACTGTGGAACTATTTTGTGTACAGGGCATTAACTCCTGAAGGAACTATTTACAAAAATCTCAGTGAGGAAGTAGAAACACATTTTAATTACAGCTGTCCCTGTTCCACCTCCAGCTAGGGTCACTACTCAAATTGTGCAATATAGGCCAAACAAAACTACCTGGCCAGTATATATTCTGCAACACTGAGACTTCAGTTTTGGGGAAAAGCAGTAATGTTCTCATGTTTCTGACGACAAACAAAAGAGAAAGATCTGTAATTGTAAAACCTGAGCATTCTACTGTCATTCTAACATTCTGCTGTTACTGAATTTGGTACTGAGGTAATTTTTGAGGTAATAAGATGGGAGTTGAACAAAATGACAAATCAGAAATAAATTCTGAAATTAAGTTGTAACCTATTTTTTCTCAGTCTATTTTTCATGAAGAATGATGTAATAGATTTTGAAAACTCAAAATTGAATTGAAAAAAAACAATGAAAATTGAAATACCTGTCCATACTCTTCAAGATCTCCCTTGCCTTCCTCGAGTGTCACATACTCTCCAGCAGGTGTCCTGTGCAATGACAGCCGTCCTTTCTTTGACCTTTTGTTGGGATCAGCAACAGGATCTTTGAAGACATTTACCTAAAATGAAGAGAGGATTTTTTTTAAGAGGAAAGGGCTTTGTGGGACCTAATGCAGATGGTGGTAACGTAACAGGAAATATCAAACAGGTTTTCAAGTGGGGAGGCCTCTACTGAAAGCAGAGTGGTAGAAGCTGTACAAAGACATACCCCAAGGCCGTTGGTCACCACGTAACTACATTTGAAGGAACAGTTTAAGAGGTCTCTGGTTAGTTTCTGCAACAAAGCTCCACCAGATCCAAAGGCAATATTCTCAATACTCCATTTATTCTTCTTCATTCCCTCCACAATCTAATAAGAAAAAAAAAATTATGATGGAGCATACTTTGAGGCCATGCCATTTTTCCATAAAAATATTATACTACTTAAACAAGATGCTTTTACAGACAATTAAGCCAACTAACATTCAGTTTCCAGGAGATGTACGTAATAATTTGGTCAATACTTGGCACACTGTTTGCATTTTTATTTACAGTTCCAGCATGGAACTGGACAGCTTTTGCTGTAACACAATATCACGCCAGCACATATACCTCCCAAACTAGGGTGGCACAGTAATGCAGTGCCCACAGAAACAGAGCTCTAAAGAAAATAAGACTTCATGGGAGTATTTCAGAGCCTTCCAATTTCTCAGAATTATGGGAAGACCTCGAAGCAGAGCCTGTATCCTGAAACAATGCAGTCATCCTGCTCAGCTCCAGAAAGTTATTACCCTCTCTTGACTAATGACTTGAACAGAGCAATTTTCTTGAAAATCACATTGTTTAGAATAAGATTAGCAATTTCG
Organism: Ifrita kowaldi; assembly: GCA_013398055.1. Classification (NCBI taxonomy): domain Eukaryota; kingdom Metazoa; phylum Chordata; class Aves; order Passeriformes; family Cinclosomatidae; genus Ifrita; species Ifrita kowaldi. The sequence continues at coordinate 26,297 of VZRS01003340.1, read as the reverse complement.
AAGATGGGACATGAAAATACATAAAGCTGCTCAAAGAGTTTGCTTTGCCACCTTCTCGGGCAGGTACAGCTCAATGTGAACTGTGCTGCTAGCAACAGTCAAGGTAAAAGTCACTGTATCATTTCCCTCCACCCTCATTCTATCCAGACAAATGTGACATCCTCTAGCCTGGAGTAATGGCTGCTCATTTGGTCATGCTCATAAAGGGCCAAGATTTGTTTCCCTGACCTGTTATCCTTATGACAGCCTGAAATGATGATTATAGCCCCAGAACAGGAGTTCAAACTCTCTTCTCCTAACATTTTAGCAACAAAAGCAGGTGAGAAAACCAGAGTAGGTGAGATAGCAAAATACCATCCATCCAGAATAAAAGGAAGTCAAGAAGAAGAATGGAAGGACATAATCTATGGGGAACACTGCAGACTTTCAAAAATCAGCATAGTGAGAAATCTGGTAATATTTTGGGCAATCCTAGCCTCCTGCATCAAGAAGAAATGCAAGAGTAACACTGAACAGGACTGTTTCAGGAGCTACTGATGTCAAGCTGCTTTTTTAAGGGACAGCTAAGGCTCATAAGAGGGGGGAAAAAAAGAAAACCACAATTCCATTTCAGAGCGTGACAAACTGGTAGTGCAAACAAAAGCACACGCTAGTGTTTTGTTTATGCACTTAGTCACATGCAGACTGTCTTCACAGATACCCTGAATGCCTGACAGAGGACAGTCAACAGGGCAGGTGGACAGCAGAGTCATAACCTTCTGAGGGCATGCTTGGAACACCTTCCCACTACATTTCTATCAGAGATTTCCCCAGGAGGAATCTTATCAGTGAGTTTCCATCATTCCAATGGTACCAGCTTACTCAGCCTCACTCAGCAAGTCAAGCAAAATTAATCTCAAGCTCTACCACCATGACTTCCACTTAAGAGAACCCTTTAGAAGCTTTGTATCCTGAAAAAATGCCCTCTCAAATATGTGACAGTCTTGTGGATTTTAGCAGTAGACATCATACCCTCTCAATGACCAAGAGCAAAAAGAATCTTTATTTTCAGGTGATTAGATTCTCCTGGAAGCAGTTAAAAGAAGTACTCGGGGAAGCTAAAGGATTGAAATTAATTAAATTCTTCTTTAAGCATCTCAGAAGTAACTAAAGTTGACAAAGGAAGGGTAAGAAAAGGTATTTTTTATACCCTCTGCTTAAGCATAATGCCTAACACTGCCATAAGAAATGAGATCTAACTGGGCCTGGATATAGACTCTACTTATCTGTGCTGTCTTTCAAGAGGCAAATGTAGGTAAACTCCACCTGGCCTCTGGTTCTGTCAAGACCCTGAGCAAGCCTGAAGCTATGTGAGCTGCTGGCCAAGCCTGAGCCAAGGTGTTCTGCTTGCCTCATTGTCCCATTGCAAAGGCCAGGTCTGACACTGAACCCACTTGAACACGCCTGCAAGATAAAACTCCCAGGTATAAACAACATCCTACACCAAGGCACGGGATGCTGAGGCTTCATGGTCACTGATACCTGCAGGTTAACAGATGTTAGTGCAAGTACAGCATAGCTGGGCCATGGCTGCTTAACCCTCTTGCCTGAGTGAGAAGAAATGTGAACCCCCTTTCAGCTCGTGCTCCTGCTCTCATTTACAGATGGTTTGTTCAGCTCGTGCTACAGGCTCAACTCCTCATTTACCGTGGGTGAAGAATTGGCTTCTAGCTTTCCACTCTCTCTCAAAGGATTTCCTTACTTAGACTGATCTTTGGTGAGAAGGAGAAGGGAAATCCAGACTAAGCTGAAAGACAGCTCTGACTGTACCAGTGACCCACAGAGAAGGCCCAGATATTGTTACTTCCTTGGGTATGGGGAGAGATAGCAAACAGCAGCAGTAATAGGGAAGAAAAAAAGGGAGAGATCTGAAACGACTGAAGCCTTCCTCAAAGGAAAACAATGCAGAAGAATTTTTTGTTTCACACTTTCAAACCTATACACTGTTCTCAATGCAGGTGTCAAGGTTTTGACCAGCTTCCTCTGACCATTATGAGCATGATTAATACGTCAACTGTGACTCCAGATTAGAGGATTTATTTTGTGTAAAGATTTAAAGACATCTGGAAATTGAATGTTCAAAGAAAATCCTTTGAAAGTGTAGTATATTGTGGAGTTAGCAGATTGGAATGATTTTTAAAAGTGAAAATGCAAAGAAAGTTTAAAAAGTTTCCTTACCTGTTCTACCAGCATCCCCTATTAAAACAAAGAATTTTAAAATCCAGTTTATACTCTGAGTTGTTTTCTATATTGTTGTTTCAGCTACTTTGGATAGCTAAATGAGACTATTGGTCATTACCCATTCTAGATTTTCCTACTGTACCCATTACCTTTCATCTGATCTGTAACAATAAATCATGCCTAGAACTGAATGTTGATATGGAGTAATTGGAATAACAATCCTGCAAAGGCTACAAGAGGCGGGGAAAAAAAGATGGCCACAGTGATACATTTGTATTTGTTCATGTTAACTCCTTTTGGAAAAGAATGAATTATACTTCAGTGCTGGTTTGGTTTTGGTGGATTGTTTTGTTTTGGTTTTTGTTTGTTGTTTTAGGGTTTTTTTAATGGTGTCCTATTATTCAATCTTCTAAAAGCGTGGTAAAACCTGGGGTTTGCTGACACAGGAGGATGAAGAGATTCATGATATTTAAATAAAACTAAAATTAGGTTACAAAATCATGGTCATTTTGCTCCAACATAATTTGCTGCTGTCAAATGAGAAATGTCACTTTCCTTCCTGCCCATTTTTCCCAGCTCTAAACAACAGTTTGTTTTCTCCTGTATAGTGCTGGTGAGCATTAGCCCCTTTTTGGGGGACAATTTAACTCACTAAACCACAAAACTGATCACTTTTGGATGAGTTAGTTTGCTGCTACATGCGTGGTCTATATGATTTTAACGACTAGCAGTTCAATGACCTAAGCTGACATGAGGCACAGCAAGATTAGTGTCAGGAAGAGATGAGAAGGTGCCACTAGGCAGCAGTGATCTGGCTGCTCTGTATGTCTTGGGGAGCTAGATCTTCTGCTCTCCTCTATTACATGGCATGGGTAGACTTCTCATAATCAATTACAGCTTCATAAGGAAAATATGTAAACAGGTGGAGCACCTGAACAAAGAATTGCTCATTCTACCTCTCATCCTCTCCCATTAGCTGCTGCAATTGTTTTATTGCTCTATTCAGAACCTGGAGATCAGAGCATTTTTCACTCTAATGCAAAGATTTTTATATGCTTGCTTTTATATTTTTATTAGAATCAATGCTATATGACATGCTTGAATTTTGTCCAGTATAACTTCAAAAAGCAACCAGAGCTCCTTACAAGAAAGAACAGTCCAGCTTCTGTCCTCTCACAACTCATGAAAATCTCAACTGTAACATACTTTGCCTAACACAGGCATCAGTCCCGTTGTTCAGAACAAGCAGAAATGTTTTACTTCTGTGTGGGTTTTGTTTTCTTTAAGAGAGTCTCTTCCCCTGCTATCTAATGACAAGACTTTCTTTCCAGCTATTAACCTCACATGCTTGTGTTCTGTTAAGCATATTAGCACAGTTGTATATTGTCAAAAAGCCACATGGGACAAAAAATAAAATAGAATTTACTTTAAAGGCCATTGGAGGGGAGAAAAAAACTGCAGAGCATGACTGCACTATAGCTGGTCTATGAGGTTACAATCTCAGTATTAACTGCTCTCTAGGGATCTGAGTGACAAATCTGAGTTCAGTCATTGAGGTTCACATTATGTGAACATGTTAGACATGCAGAAAGCTTCAGACAAATTAAAACCCAAAATTGATACCTCCCTCGCTCTTAATTTTGAGAAGCGGCAAAAGGCAGCTTTGTTGAGAAGAACCTAAGGATGTGTCAATCTAGAAAGCTAAGACAAGTGTCAATAAATTAAAGTAAAATTTATCTTAACTTTATTCAACTTATTTCTGGTTTTGAACTCTAATACAACTGAAGATAAATGATTCAGGACAAACTTGACAAAGTCAAGTCCTCTTCCTCTTACATGCCCTTTGTCACCGGTAGTTACTGCAGTCTATACCTTTATAACCATATTGAAGTACCTACCATCTACCTCTAGTCCATAGTGGAGAATTTATGACTTGTTTCAAGCATGCAGAATCTACTGAATAATCAATTTATGTCTTGGTAAAATTGCTATTTTGACTCAGATTACAGCCTAATCTGTTACACATATTTTCTGGGTTTTCAGCTAATCCTCATTCCACTAGTTGCCCAATCAAGGAAGTTGCCTTCCTTACCCTCAGTTTTAAAACGTCTCCTTCAAAACTACACCTTCAATATGTGAGGACTAGCAGACTTCAGATGGTACATAACTAATGAGCCAAACCAGCTAATTACTACTATTGCTGCAGCACAGTGATCATGCAGCATGCCTTAGACATCAATGAAATTACCAAACACTGCCAGATTTTGATCTCAATTAGACTTGACAAGCATGATGAAAGCAAACAAAAGGAGAGACAGTGGAAAGAGAAGGGTTACAACAGGGGGATTAGAAAATGCCTTTTAGGATTTTGTAATGCATCTCAATAATTTCCTGTGGAGTTTTAATGAATTTGTTTTATGCATTATGATATCACTGCCAGTGTCTGGAATGAAGGGCAGGGGTCAGCAGTCTCTGCTGCAACATCTGACTAGTTGTAACAGAGTCCAGATTAAATATCACCCTTGCCAGCACCACCCTGACACATGAACAGGATCTCCTACCTCTTGCAACGTGTTGATATCCACACCATCCCCTTGAATAACTCTGAGATACGGTGGCAACAACTTGTAGCCTTTCGAATTCTCTGTAATGGGAAACTTCTTCCCCAAGATCTCCAAGACCTATTGAAAAGGGAAAAGAGACCGTTTAAAATGAAAATAAGATCCTGCCATTCTAATAAAGAAACTATTCCCCCATTTGAGTCACGCTTTTTCTAAAAAATTAAAATAAATCCATAGATATATCCACATAATCATGCTCTAAATCTACCCACACAGAGAAAAGGCATGCCAGCCATTGTGGTGGAAGCCCTTAAAGCAGCCATGGTCTTTGTGGTCTTTATGACCTGAATAAGGTCTTTATAAGCTTGCACCCGAGAGCTAATCAGAACCATGCTTCCCCCCTTTCTCCCTTTGCTTGCTGTGAATTTTTGTTACTAAATGTGTCAGCTGAAGATCCTGCTCTTCTTTTGACCTCCCTTAAGATAGTGGATGAGGCTTTCAGTGTTCTGTGATTTTGTAAGCCAAATATCTAAACAAATACCTAAAATTAAATAGTTCAGCCAGGAGTTTTTCTTATCAGCTCTGACAAAGGTCATTCAGAGTTCCTATTTGTGATATGCAACTTATCCCAAAGGAAAAAAAAAAAGTGTTTATCTTGTATAGATCTAATTTGATAGAGTACCAATATAATTAACATTGCCCCAACTCTCTTATTAGGACAGTGCTGACAGTTACTCAAATTCAGAGGTATCAACAGCTTTTATTATGAAACTGCAACAATCATTATGCTTTCTAAAGAGCACTGAGGCAAGAAGCATTTTTCAATGTGGAGTCAGTGCCACTGATTTAAATGCACATCTTATAAAAGAGAGAAGAGGGCTACATGTGTCTGTAGCACAAAATACTGAATTACATTAACATGGGATGCCAAGATACCTAAACTTAGTGGTAAGAATTGTTTTCAGCCAGGCCTTTACTAGAACTCAAGTTGTTTCCCATTGTGTTCCTTATTAAGTGACAGAAGTTTCTCTTTATAGAAGCATTACATCACTACATCAGCAAAACTGGTAACTTGTAAAAGCTTCAAGAACCATATGCAAGAATGGGATTGATGAAAAATATGAAACTATTTGGATTGCGAAAGAGTTTCCATATCTATATTGAGGTGAAGTAAACACTTGCATTTTTCATAGGTCCAAATTAGCCAGCATCAAATATATATGATGCATACCAAGTTAGAGCATTGTATATTTGCTAGCCAGTCACTACCAAACAAACAATTGCCCTCCCAATCTTGTACACAAATGGCTTCAAGAAAGGATTACCTTTAGAACAGTGTCAAGGGGATTCCCAGAATCCGGTCTAATAATAAGCGGTGCCTCTGGACTTCGGGCTTCAATTATATGCCTTAGGTCATCACCCCATATTTTTTCACAAGCATTGTAAATGTCGTAGCTGTCACTAACCACAGATACAGGCACTGAAGAAAACTGTGTTACTATGTGTTCAAAAGCATCTTTTTCATGATCCTTCCCCCAAGCTGTTATGGTACTGCAAAGGCAATTGAAAAATTCATATTAGAGTTGCATTTACATGTCATTCTGTATTTCCTACTAGCAACAGTTCAAGACAATGATAAGCAGTATGACTACAAGACAGCAGGAACTATGTGCTTATCAACTCTGTGTTGCATGGATAATATACACTATATACTAAATAAACAGACTAAATTCAGACAGCTAGGGAACCACAGTTGCAAGAACAGAACATCTGCTCTGACAACTTCATGCTACAAAATGGGAAGTCGAGAACGAAGCACCACACCATATGTTAGAAAAAACTAAAGAAAAAACAGAATTTATTTTGTTTTTTAATAGTGATATAAAATGAATATTGTCACTTATACAAACATTCTTCCAGAGGAACCTCAGAACACCACCACAGTTGAGCACATAAACCAGACTTGCTGAGAGCAGTAGTAAGTTACTGCATGCAGTTGACTGACACGCTGGCCGGGGCAGTGAGCCTCGGGAGCTCTGCCACGCTCCCTGGGATCGGCCTTGTGCTCTGCCTGCAGACACGAAGTTGAGCCGACTGCGTTGCCGTGCGGGCACAGCGCAGGCGGGCAGCTCTGCACTCTTCTCCCCTGGGCAGAGGAGGCAGATGGAAAAGCCCGAGAGCCCCAAAAGCAAAGAGGCAGTGAAACGGAGACTTCCGACAGGGACGGGTTTATGACGGGGAAAGATCCAGGGAAGTCTGAGGGGAGCAGGGTCTGTGCAGCGGCTTAAAAGGCGGAGGAAAAAGGGGAGGAGTACAAGGGAACAACCAATGGGGAAACAACAACTGGGCGGAGATACAGAACATACAACCAATAGTGTTAACTTGGGGGAGGAGATGTCCAACATGCACCAATGAGGGACCGTACAACTTGGAAGGTTCTAGAGCAAAGGGAGGGAACAACGAGGGGAGGCGTGGTGTTTACACAGTTGCTATTTCAAGGGATCCTCCCAAAGAACTGCCCCCCGAATCGGATTCGTCCGCCCACCGTCGTAGGCGGGACGGACTTCCGAAGGGCGGTTCCTGAAGGGACCAGGAGGATGCCCTCACAGAGGGCGCCCCAACAGTCGATCTGCAGTAGCTGCCCTGTACGTGGTTGTCACAAACCAGCTGACATTAACAACTTTAGTAACTTGTGTGCAAAGACCTAAAAATGTTCTCGTGCACAGCATGAGAGTCACTGGGCATTGAAATTTTACCTTAAAATTCCAGCATGATCTGCTGTTTGGACAAGTCCCAGATCATGGTAGTGGGGAGACAAACAAACTTTATTTCAAAGAGGTTGGGGCAGTCCCAGAAGAGCCCTGCTGACAAGCCAGGGGCAAGCACCATGCTCACCACCTTGTATTGGAGGTTGTGGAACAGTACAACAATTTTGTAAAAATTAGGGTCTCTTGTACGAGACCCTTTTTGTGTATTAACTTAGAAAGGGTGACTGCAGTCTGTATTTGGTGGTGCCAACTTCAGGTAGGACAGTTTAAGCTCTCTGCTCTAATGCCACCACTTCAATATGCTGCGCAAAAGACACTTGATCTTTACTCCATGTGTTTTCTTTTGCTTTTATTACAAAAAATTTTATAGTAGTTTGGGTCATCAGAAGATTCAGACAAAAACTGTCACGTCTACTGATCAAGCAGGCGTTCCAGAACAGCATTACAGCAATGCTACAGAAAGTTCTAGGAAGCAGTGCTCCTTTAAAGATGACCACTACACCACAAGGGCTATTCATGCAAGCCTTTCCATTATCTGTCTTGCAATCCCATGTGAATAGTAACTACTCAAAATTAACACTAAATAGTTAACAGGCTTTTGTGCTCAATATGAAAAACACAACCTTCTTTCATATTCTCATTTCAGTATGTAGACATGCAACTGAAATTCAAGGATTTGCACTCACTCCCAACCTTGTACAGGACACAGATTTGAAAAAACGCAAGAGCTCTCTCTCTCAAATGTCTGAGATCAGCTTCCTTACTCTTAAAAACTCATTCACAATTCTTAGTGATATAGCAAGGATTTACCACTACTACTTAAACTGATGGGAAGCTTGAGAGCAACTGCCTCTTCTGGAGGGAGAACATGAACTGTGAGAGTCCAGAATCGTAACTTAAAGAGCTTTTCAATTTAAAATTTTATATTTAAAACAAAATTTGAAGTTCATAATGTGAATCCTCAATATCTATAGACTGTAAGCCTTCAAGCTTATTCTAAAAAGAACTATCCAAATTTACTCAGACACTGATAAGAAGGTTATAGTTAAAAACATTTAAAACACATTTATAGCTAAGAACGACCATGTTACTTATGTGCCCCTAGAACATATAGAGGCATCTATAGAACTGCAGCTTCCACAGCTGGACCAGTCATGGCTAATACTGCACGGTATATTTCTGGATACAAAGATGGGTAAGAAAAGAATTACATTTTGCTAAGGTATTTTTAGGCTTAGCCTACTATCTTACCTGTGTTCAGCAGCTGGAACAGAATATCCTGGAACTGGATCTTTTGTACCATAGTACTTTTTAATTAATGCAATTCCTGCTACAGTGTCTGTTCCTTTGAAGTTCACCAAATGAGCTGAAGCTCCTATTCCTGCAGTCTGAAAAATATACAACTTTCAGTTTCCATGCCAAATATAGAAGCCTAGATCTAGTCACCACCTAGCACTAGTTTGTAACAGCAAAACTCTGACTCGATTCCCATTTCACCAATACTCTCTTCATTCACTTACACTGGGAAGACAGACAAAACTTCTCCCAGTCTAGTGCTCACATTTCAGACATTGTACCCACCGCCAGCCCAGACCTCCCCCTCCACATGTAGTCCAAACAGTGTTCTGTGCATTCACAATTTCAGTGCAGAACAGGGACACAGAGGTTAACAGACATGCTACAATTCTTTATAGTTAGGAACAAATTAGACTTTTCAAATTATTAGACAAGCAGTATTACCTCTTGTGAAGAAACTCCTCTGTAGCCAAAGTCATGCAGTTTATATTCCAGTCCTTCCAAGCTGCCAGAAGTCTCCAGCAAATATTTGGCCAAAATCTTTTTCTGCTCTCTAGAGTTTGTAGCCACTGTGATTGGGTACCATGACTGCACAAGAATAGTCTAAAACAAAACCCATCACAATATTAGGTGTATATTTGCTTAGAACTTAACAATGCCCACTTGGAATTTAATCAGGCACAAAAAGGTCTATTTATTTTCATTCCCTGTTCAGAAAGTACTGATGCCTCCAACAGTTTGCTTTAGGGCTTAAGTAATTAGCCTTTATAAAGTAGGCAAGGTATTGACCTTCTCAGGAGTTATCACTCGCAAACTACTGACACACAGTTCCCCCCATCCTTTGTTTTTATGGATAAAAGTACTGCTGTGAATTTCCTGTACAATTATTATGATCTTTTGCCAGGTGGGGGAAAAAGGTCTGTGCAAGAGGACTGCAGAGAAGAATTAAAGCAGAAAATGAAAGTTGCCAGGGATTTCCCTTAAAGCAATACAGGATTGAACCTTAAATTTAAGTCCATTAATATTTACTTAAAAAAACATGTTAAATTTCCAAAACTGACCTCAATCCAATTTGTAAGCCAGTAGCACTCTGGATCTGTGTTTTCTACTGTGAAAAGAACATTTCCTCTGGGAATTACAGAGCCCTCAGGAACAGCCTTTATTTCTATGGGAAGATGGCCATCGTATTTCTGTGTAAGAAACAGTAATATTGTTAGACAATTGGAAAGATTAGGACCTACCTCTCTTTTATTTAACTGCAATGGATAAAAGTCAGGCTATAAGTTATCAATAAAGCTTTCTTCTCAATTTCTTTCAACCCTGAAAATAAACTCACCAGCCCAAATAAATTAAAAAATCCACACTTACCAAAAAGGGCTGAAAATCCTGTCACTTAAAAACCAGCCTCTTTATCAAAACAAATTATGGTTATCAGTTGTATTCCTTGGGCAAGTTGAGCCAGGAAAGCTTAAGCATTCTATAAAAATACGTAAGTTCTACCCATAGAACAAGAAATATTTACTACTCTGTTTTCTTCAATGCCTTCACATGCTGCAAGCTAAAAAAAGTTTAGCTACTAGCTAGATCTTAAAAAAATCCACTGGTTTTACTTAGTATAGATGTGTGCTTTGTTAATTTATTACAGCAGGATCCATTTAATAACTATTTTAGAGAATATTTTCATCACAATTACTCACTAAACATGAAATCTCATATTGGAGTGTCACTCTTTTGTCAGTCTTTCATCCCCAAAGGACTAAGCATTGTGTGAAATATGCCTTTTGAAAAAGAGTAACTTGTAAACAGCAAGTCTAAAAGAGTAATTATAACTTTCTGCAAAAGCTCTGCAAGCTATACTGAAAACACACTGAAAATGGCAATACTGAAAATGTTTTGGATGGCAATATATTTTGACAGAAAGCTTCCTATGAGATATCCTGTTAAAGGCAACAAAAATGCATCAATTCAGAGAAATGACAGATTCATAAGTAGCATCAAAACATATTCTCCAGTACTCAACACACATCACAAATCTCTTCTACCTTACAATTTAAAAGTTTATTCAAAAATGTAATAACCTGAAGCAAATTGTGTTTATATACCACACAGGGTCTAGTTGTCAGACTTGGAAATACCTGGATTAACAAAAGACAACAAAGCCTTCAAAAAGGCTCAAAATAATTTAATAATGATTCAATGAAGGCAAAAACATAGTTAAGTGAAAAAAAGCCTGAACAGATTTCAAAGTTGCTGTAGGTGTTGATTTTGTCCATGGAAAAAACTGATATGATCATGCCATGGCTCTGAATTACAGCCCTTTGTAAAAATTTTGTATAGACTTAACTTGTACAATTCAGAGGTTCCATCTCTATCACTCATCATCAATTCCTGCCAACTTCCAGCCTCTACACCAGCCCATTGTTCTCCAGAAAATCCGTCCCTTTCTTCCACCCCTTCATCCTATCAGTATTTACCCATTCATTTACTCTCAGCACAAAGTGATACGTGCACGTTTCAAATTCATTTCAAATTTCTGGCACTCCACTCAGCCACTGCACCTTCCACTTTCCTTACCACACCTGAGGCAACTGAGCTAGGGAGAAACAGTGGCAGGTGTGTGGACATACACTGGAACTCAGTGAGCAGAAGCAGGGTCTGGGTGTGCATAAAGGGCACACAAAGACTCTAAGAGTACATACACTTCCAGTTTGAGAGCCACCAGCACCTGAGATCATGACATGAAAACCGTGTTTGGGTTTTTTATATGTATACACACACACACAGTTTTCATAAGAAAAGCTGACAAAGGAATATATACAGAGGGTATGCAGGAATGCTTATTTTGACTAGACTGAAAGTTGAAAGGACTTAGTTAAACCACGTTACAACTCAGTGAGGACAGGCATGCAGCATTAAAAGTGTATTAATTCCGTTTATCCAAAGAGGGATCAAGCTTACTTTAAACACAGATGAAAGCAGTTCACAATGTATAATGTAGCTTAAACACAAACATGAATTGAATCCGCATTCGTAGTTATTTGAACTGGATGCAAGTCCTCTACAAACCTCTTCATAACTCTCTCTTAGAAAAACTGTGGGCTTATTTACCTTTCTGCCATTTGCAACATTTAGTTGAAATTCACTCTTCTCTTGCACACCTATGGTCCACCCCAGTGCCAGGATGACATCCAGATATATTAACAGACAGATGCCCCCAATAAAAATACGTACAATTAGGTATCCAGGGAAATATAAATGCAAAGGACTAAAAAAAGGGCTTCCAAATACCAAAAATATCCATTCACCAGAACCCACAATGAAACTTAGCATTTCATTAATCTGCACAGATTAGTACAGCTCTGATGAATGCTATTAGTCTGAATCTGCTGCTTTTACAGAGAAGAGATGTTTGCAATTACTCGAAGTCTGACACTTTTTTAAACAAAAGGGAAAAAGGATAATTGTGGAAAGACTTAACGTGACAGGTTTTGTGTGTCAGAAGTGCTCAGGCCTTGTATTTCATAATAAAGTTCAACATTCATATCCCTGAAAAATTTACAAAACAACTGAACAAAACGTGTATATCCTGGAACTATTTATACACCCAAGAAGTTGTAATGCTTTCTGCATTAGAGTAAAAATTGTAACAATTAGGTTGAGAAAGCCATGTAAATGATGCAGGCAACCACTGAGCACTGTATCACACATGGAGACCTGCCAACAAGCCCCCACTCACAGGAGCTGGCTGACGGCAGCCATAAATCCTTATTACCTGCAAAGCCGTATTTGGCATCTGGAAGGATGAAAATTACTTTTCTCTAAGGAATTACAATTATATGATTATTCTTTGACAGCTGCTACTCCCTGTACACTAAACATGAAAAGCTAAATTTATCCAGTCTTTACTATCAAGATTAAAAGGAGAGACTGTCGTATTTATTCTGTAGTTGATTCAGAAATCCTTCACAATGATCTCCAATTATTTTCACAATTTTTTTACCTCCAGAATATAGTTCCATCCCTTTTCATTGAAGACATCATCTTGAAAATGCTCCCTATATACTTCTTTGGCTTCCTTGATTTTCTCTTTGGTCACCACTTTACCTGGAGTTTCAGAAACACATGAAAGCTTAGAAACTTACAATATTCATCAATTGATAAAATAAATAACAAAAAGGTTCAGGCACAGCAGTCACTTTGCCTTCAATAAAGACATGAAAAACATGTCAAACGCAGAATGTTTAAACCAAACTTTGCTTTCATTTATTATATAGATTAGGATGCTCAAGAAACCAAGAGGGTAAAATACACTTGTGGTTTGAAGGTGACTCAGGAAAAATTAGAGATTATTACTCTTTTATGATGGTCAAAAACTTGTCAAAAGGTTTAACAGTAGTGCTTTTCCCAGAGGAATGTGTTGATTGTGCAAGTTGGCACTTGCAGCAAGGATATATCTAGTACAAGGGTTAAACTGTGCTATTCCAGGGAGAATCCCCATGGAGACTTTGCAACCAACCTTTGACTGACCACTTTGTGATAGGAACCAGCAGACTAACCACAATATTTGAATGAGCATGCTACTGCTGTAGGGCCAGTCATCTACCTTAGAGAAAAACCCTCGGATTTCTAAAGACAAAAGAAACAAAATTATCAAGTGTTTTGATTATAATGGAATTTCAATCTTTGGGGGAATTGGCAGAGATATTTATTGGATCAAGACAAAAACATGTAAGATGTATGACTAAAATTTTCCTTTAAAGCTTGGCAGAAGGCAACATCCACTCAGGTCAGAACAGGTGATATTTGTACATAATGCAAAAAGCAAATAAAATCTTAAACAGCACCAAGGAATTTTCAGATGTTGCTCTTAAAATTATCAGTATAAAACCCACTTTCACATGTAGCTTCTATATGCAATGATCGAAGGTGAGGGGCATCCAAAATTTAAGGGAAATTAAAATCTAAGTTAAGGAAATTTAAGAAAAATTAAAACCATTATTGGTTTACACAGTAAACAAACCAGCAAATACAGACTGAAGTTTATGTTCAAAATGCAAAATGTATTTTCCATCGAATCTTCTATCTGCTTGTGACTCTATGCACAGTTTTGTTCTATTTCCATTCATTTCAAATTTGCCTGCTGAATTTGGGACATGAACACGTCTTCAATTTTAATCCACCATTGATTTTATAAATAAAGACAGTAGAGAGGTGTCTGGATTAAGAAGTCAATACCAATTGAGGGTGGGCAACTTTTTTCACAATCACATAAATAAGATATTATGCATGTCACTACTTATGGTGTATCAGGACAACCTGGAACTGTTTCAACTGTAAGACTACAAGCTTGAGAAAAAGTAAGACATTTAATTAGAGGAAAAGTTTTACTGGAATTTGAGACAGTTACCTTTTAAGTATTTATTCAGAATGTACTGCAAACCATAAAAAACAGTTTCTTCATATTTCACTTTCCTTAATTTGGAATTTTCAGTCTTCTTTTCACGACATTCAAAGTAGGAATATACTTTGCTTGTGTTAGGTGGGTATTGCTTGTAGTGTGTAACCTACATGAAGAAAAACTTCAGTAAGAACACAAAATATCACTACAAAGCACAAGAGAAATCATATTTGTACATTAAAACTTAGAAGTAACTCTGAGCTCTTCCAGAATTTTATTATTTATCTATGTACATTCTACACCACAAGTATTTAGGTTATTTCCAGGTTTTTAACTTCCTTCAATTTTCAGTTCAAAAGACTGTCTTCCCTCTGTTATTCTTTGCTTCTTCATCAAGTCTTTTTCCCCTAGAGTAATCTTTCCCTCCCCTGATGACTTTGCTTTGATTAACTGGGAAAGACACTGGCTAGGATTTTAGGAGCAGCACTGAACACCAATGTGCCAGGTCAGTTTTTGCTCTCCCACACTTTGGCCAAGCTTATTAGCTACAGGAAGCACAAAAATCCATACCACTACCAAATACCTGCTTGTATTTGACTAAAGTTTTGAAGGCTACCATCCCGTAGCTCAAATAAAAGCCACCCAGACTGAAGAAGACATTGACAATGGCCTTTACCCAAGTGTCCCATTCTCCATGAGTGGAGTGGGTCTCTCAAGCCCTGGTTACAGCAAAGCCAGTTTACAAATCTGTTACTGTCAGTAATGCTTCTTCTAAAATTCACCTGAGGTTTGTACCTCCTATACAAACTTTGCTAGATGGACTTTTTTCCCTATTTGAAAAAGTTCAGGTTCAATGTTAAGGAAGCATGAGAAGTTGCTGCCTGTATGTATTACATGGCAACTGGTCACACAAACATACAATGTTATGCTGAAATCAACAATTACAGCTTTTTGCAGTTCCTGATAGTAAATCTAGCCAGAAGTTTACTTTGAGTAACAGCAGCATTTGAAACAAGTGCACTCTAAACATTAAAAAACAAACTTGCAAAATTTCATCTCCTAATATGCAAAAAGCAAACTCTGTGCAAAATCCTTAATTCCATATTAAATAAAAAGAATACACAATGACAGAAACTTCGTACTATCAATGTTTAAATTACAGAATATACAAATCAAGGTAAGGCATCCCCAAAGTTCAAGATATCAAGAGTTTTCTTAAATTATGATGAGAAGTCTGTGAACAAGTCTATACATTCTGTAAGGAAAAATTGTTCCTACAGCTGAGAAAGCAACATTGTACATCAGAACAAAACTGAAATGGCATGAAACGCATGTCTGATTTTTTTTCCAACTTCCATATTTACAGGTTAGAGTATGAAATCATTAAATGATTCTTGCTGTTACTTACTCCAAACAACCGTAAATATTTCTGTTTCTAATACAAGGAATTGGAAAAGGGATGGTTTTACCACTCCTCCCTTCTTGGTCTGATTTTTTAAATGTATCTCTGGCATTCTCAAAGTAAAATATTTGAGGGTTTCCCTTACCTGTATTGCTAAAACTGTACGATAAAGGATTTTAAAATAACAGCTTCCCTCCTCCTCTCAACTGTCATTTAACTTCAGTATTTCACTCAGTTTGGACAATGAACTAGACCACTCAACTGCATTTTTTGGTTCTCCTATACCAGCACAAGGCTGTTATGGTTGTGTTTCCAATGCTGCAAGGAAGCATTCAAGAAAGGTCAATTTTAAGATCATTCTATTGTCTTTACTTGTATGAGGTTTACAAGGCCAATCAAATAAAACCCAAGCTTGTCATTGCACGTTTTCTGCCTTTACTTCAAACAAAGCACGGCACCACAGGCATTTAATGGAGCACAAACCCATTCTGTTACAATTCCACAGCCACTCAAAAGCAGAACGCTCAAGAGTAGCAATGTTAGACCCAAAGACAAAACCTGGCTTTTAGATTTAGTTCTAGCTATTAATAAATGTCTCGCTTCACAAATTACAACATGTCCCTTCTTAGTTCTGTGCAGAACTTCCAAGAAGTACATCACACTGCCAGCTCACAGAAAACTCTCTGCATGATATCATCACATTTAAAGGAAAACAAAATCCCTGTACAAAAGAAAACACACACACACCCCATTCTCTCCTCTTTACTATGGAGCAGACAAAAATAGGTTCCATTTGACGTCTTTCTAACTAATGGGTACATGAAGACACACACGTATATACAAACCCAATATAATATAAAAATTTTATTAAATGCCCTCTAAGAAAAAGACCCTGTAACGTACCCTTAGAATGCTCATCCACTACAAAGGCACGGACAGTGGGAACTCCTCGCTTCCCAATGGTGTCACCAAGGTAAGTTACAGCAACTTCATGAAAAATTTTGCTGTTTTACAACTGGGACTGGACTTTTAAGTTCATGATTTCAGAGTAAAGGCTCAAGACAGAGCCCAGTAGCTGCAAGTGTACACAGCAGCTGTGCCAGGACCAATTCTCCAAATGAGTATCTCAATTCCTTGTGACAAGAATTGTCTCATTGTGACAAGCTCGAGAGCAAACCAAAGCAATGCTGTTCTCACCACAACAGTTCAAACAAAATAATGAAAACTAGATCTGCAAGAGATAGGATACTCAGGTTTCTTTTAAGAAGTTTAATTATTCAACTTACCAACTATGGGCAAGTTGCTGAAGCCAACACCTATATTGTAATGAAAATTTGTGTGATCTTCAGCTCACATCCTGAAAATACACTCAACTTTGGCAGTTCAATGACATCTCCTCCTGCTATATGCTTCTCTCTGTCAAAATGGTTACAGGCCCAAATTAGCTTAGGGTGCACAGTGCACCCACTGAGTTGGTGTCACCTTTTCTTATTGCATTTAAGTACATTTTTTTTAGGGACCTCGTATTCTAGCTCTGCTTTGAAGCATGATCACAAAACACAGTGCTCTGGCTGCAAACCAGAACCTGAGAGCTGAAATCAGGCTGAAATGCCAACAGATTCATCCTTTATATAGCATACCTGGGGACACAGCTCCTCCTGACTACCCTGCTGACAATTTCAACCTAAAAAAACCCCACTCAAGTTCCTCAAACATTGCATCACAGGTTTAGCTATCTTATCTGACGTAAGATTAGATCTTAACCTGAAAATACATACTAGCTAGTGTCCAGAAAATAGTCACTTCTAGGGATTCAAATCTACATGAAAATTTTGTGTTTGGCAGAAATATCATTTTATTGATTTAGTTGCTTTAAGTACTTGAAGGAGATAAGGAACTAACTTTGCAATTCACATGTGTAGTATTCAATTATATTCTTCACACATCAGAATCTATTTAAACAGTGAAAATACACATCCCTGGCAATTAAAATATTTACATCTGAGCAAACTTTAAAGCTGTAATTTTAAATATGCTTCTTCTGACATTCCACAAAGCTGCTAGTTTTATCTACAAAGCTGAGACACCCTTTAAAATACTACTCAATATTTAAAGGCACAATCATAATCTTATAAGTACCACACTTACCAAATTCTGCTTACTTGAAGGGGGCTTATAAGAAAGATGTGGACACATTTTTTAGCAGGGCCTGAAGCAACAGGACAAGGAGTGATGGTTTTAAACTAAAGGAGGGTAGATTCAGACTAGATACAATAATTTTTTTTTATTATGAAGGTAGTGAAACACTGAAACAGGTTGCCCAAAGAGGTGATAGACGACCCAACCCTGGAAACACTCAAGGTCAGGTTGGATGGGGCTCTGAGCAGCCTGATCTAGCAGCTGATTGTGTTATGCTGTGTCATTTCTGGACTTCTAGGACTCATGGAAATAATACTCATCTGCCATAGGGGTGGTCAGGAGGTTTGGCATGTAGTGAAATGCCTGGTGGCAAAAAACAGTGTGAAAAAGGATTGAGGTCTAGAAGTGGGCACAGCTCATAAAAGACACAAAGAATGCCATTGAAAACAAAACAAACCGACCAACAAGAAAAAATCCAACACAACACTGTAAGGCACTTGGACAATGAAAACTATGCTTCAAAAAATGCCTGATCTCTCCCTGTTGTCAGATGAAGACTTGCACCTTTCTGTATCCTAAAGGAGAGTTGAAAGTACAACCAGAGGCAGTGTACAATGTTTGAAATTAAAATTTATGTGACTTACAGATCAAGACAGTATTGATAACTCTATGCTTTCAGTAAGGGGATGACAGAAGCAGGACGTGTACAGATGGGCTCTTGCTAAGTAGAAGTGACTATAAAGTCAGTAGGAAACCCCTTCTCTTCTGAAAAAAAGCCAACCTAACCAACAAACAGAAAACCAAACAAAAGCCTCTACTGGGATTAAGAGACCCTTACAAGAAAACGACTCTCCCAAGTATCTTCAAAGGCCTTTTGATGTTTAGTTCAAAGTCTGTGGTTTAGGTTTTGTCTATAAAACATATGACAAACAGCCTAGGAACTACTACCTACAAGATTATGTACTATGACTGAAATAGAGTGCTTTTATTCCAGTTGTGATAGCTCCTTATTAAATTTAATACAAATTAAGGTATATTCTGAACAAAGAATACCTCCACAAGGACTACATCTATTTAACTAAATCAAGTTTTTTGAGGAAAAACCATGAAGCACAAATTGCATTTAGATCATCTATCAAAAAAACCCACCCCAAACATTAAGAGTTAAATTTTAAGAAAAAGGAATTAATAGGTATTCATCATAAAACAGGGATGACTGAGGTAAATGCTGTATTTTTCTAAGCTAGATAAGAAGACTTATAAAAAAATATTCTTATAATCTACAAGCTTTGTTGGACAAGATACTGCAATGAACTTACTTTGAAAGATTATTTAAGCCTAAATAATTCAACCATTTGAAAACAGGGGAAAACCAGATGCAACGTGAGAAGTCAGGTGTGGCCAAAAACACCATTGGTGGTTAATTCCTGGCACTCCCCTAGGTCAGATGCCAACATGAACCACCAGGAAGATGCTTCCAAGCCCTGTCTACAAAGAAAACAACCCCCAAACATCGATCCAGCAGGATCTTGCCTGTACTGTAACTCTCAATGATATGATACCAGTTCAAGTAAGACATTATTTGAGATTTCTGGAGCTATTTTAAAATATCCTTAGTGCAGAATGGGTACAGAACAACCTGGTCACTGAACCCATGGTGCCACACAGCCCAAGCCATGAAGACTCAGAGGGGCAGGTGGAAGGTAAGCCAGAAGCAGCATGGCCTGGACACTGGGCCACTTGGCCAGGACACTGCAGGTCTGCAGCACAAGCTTGGTCACTGTACTGCAAGCCTTGATCTCCAAGAGTTATTTGGGGGATCCTCACACTGCAATACACCTTATTGAGTTAGACCATTTTAGTGCAGTGGTACTGCTGGTACTTACATTGGGGAGACTTCTGCATAGCACCCCAAGACCTCCACGAATTGTGGTATTACATATTATTTGCAAACATTATGGAAAGAGGCCATGGCATGAAATACTGCTTTACCTAAACCTTTAGGAGATATAGCCAACAGACCAGTTAAAAGCAAAGTTTGCCAACAACCTATACAGAAAACAACATTATTAGCAACAATGAGGAAATGAACCAGGACTTAAGAGCAAAGGGACTTCTCCATCAGATTAAGCTCACTGGGATGAGACAACTAACAGCAGTTATAAGGCAGTTGTGACTCTCTTCAGGAAAAAAACCAACACAACTGTGACTAGCAGTTATATTCAACAGGGATGCTTTGGTAGCATTCAAAGCAATCACAGAAGGAAGGCACACCACAAGAGCGGAAATTAAAACCAAACCAAAAGCCAGTATGGTTAAACGGTAAGTTTATTTGAACAAGAGAGGAAATGTCAGAAGAATCAATCTTTAACAACTCAAGAGAAAGGGCATGCAACAATAGCAGGTAAAAGTGCAAGACATTTTTAAGCGAGTTTAAAACAAAAATAAATCTAAGAGTCAAGTACAATCTTACTATTCTGATTATATGAGTTTCAAATTACTATAGGAAAAAAAAGCCTTAGAGAGACTTCAGGCCCATTATTAGAATGCATAAGATTGAGACAATGTTTGAGAACCAAAGTGAGAATACTGGGAGAGATCTGCTCTTTCGAGATGAGAGAGAAGCTAATGGAGGTTATGACTGAATGATGACCTTGTACCACTTCTAATGTCTCCATATTTGAGTTCATCCACCATTTCTTATATGTTTATTGAAAAATAAAAGGACCAGAGATGGGAAAAAAAGAAGTTAAGAGATCAGTCAGTACTATGAAAAACAAGGAAAGCACATGCAAGCAACTGAATTCCTATGGAAGCTGCACATTATCAGCAGAGATGCTATACATGACCAGGTCCACATTCATTTAAAATGCAAGGTCAAGTGTAAGCACTAGAACTGAATGTATTCTAAATTTCTCAAAGAAAACACAATGCTTAAAAACAGTAACATTTTACAGTAGATTTCTTTACCACTAAAGATTTTCATGGCTTTTGCTGTGGTTTAACGCCAACCAAACCCTGCCTGCCACTCACTCGCTCCTCCCAGTGGGATGGGGGAGAGAATTAGAAGGGTACAAGTGAGAAAACTCATGGGTTGGGATAAAGACAGTTTAATAGGGAAAGCAAAAGTTCTCTGCACATAAGCAAAGCAGAACACGGAATTCATTCATCACTTCCCATGGGCAGGCAGGTGTTCAGGCATTCCCAGAAAAGCAGGGCTCCAGCCCACGTAGTAGTTACTGGGGAAGACAAATGCCACTACTCCGAATGTTCCCCCCTTTCCTCCTTCTTCCCCTAGCTTTATATGCTAAGCATGATGTCACGTGGTATGGAATATCCCTTGGGTCAGTTGGGGTCAGCTGCCCTGGTGAACCCTCCCAGCTCCTTGTGCACCCCCAGCCTCGCCACTGGTGGGATGGTGTGTGGGGCAGAACAGGCCTTGACTCTGTGCAAGCACTGCTCAGCAAAATCAAAAATATCCCTGAATTATCCACATTGTTTTCAGCACAAATCCAAAACACAGCCTCATATCAGCTCCTAGGAAGAAAATTAACTCTACCTCAGTCAAAATCAGCACAGTTTTACATCCAAGATTATCACAAAAGAGATGACAAAATGCCTTATATTTACTGTTTACACATTTGTGACTAGTCAGCTGTACTACTGAACATGCTGCTCTAAGTTTCCTGTTCCTTAATGAAAAAGGAAAAACATTTACCTTTTCAACAATGAAAACCACAATGATTCTAGAAGGGGCTGCTTCCCATTAATTTAAAAATTGGCTGAATACTGTACAGTTGCAGTGTTCCTTTCGAGCAATGATGTCTTGGGGTTTGTAACAGGACCATGTGACTGCAAATCAAAACTTGGAGGATAATGAACCTAGATAGCGTGAAGATTGCGTCTTACAAGGAGTGTCGAGCCAGAAGTTTCCGATGCTTTCCCACTGGCAGAATTACAGGAGATAAGAGAACACATTCACACTCCCACCACAAGACTATAATTAAGGGAAAAAACCATATATGGACTGCTGTAAAGACTATTTTGCAGTCATTAAGTACTAGTCAAATCCAGTAGGCTAAGGAGTACTCATGTCTCTTCCTCACATACCTCTAGCCTTCTAAATAAAGAATACACAGACTGTCAGAGCCTAGAATAAACACACACTCACGTGAAGTGTTTCAGAAGCCAGTGCTCTCCTACATCCACGCAGAGTAAAAGAAGTCACGTGAAGTGACAAATACTTAAAATTCAACATGTAGGGCATATAGAGGTAAAACTCTGTATATTTTGGGTTTCCTTAAAGCATCCAGAAAGAAATTAATTCTGAAACAGATCTCATTTACAGTCTAGATAGCAAGTCAGCTCCTCCTAAGAGGTAATTGCATGGCAGCTTATTATAGCTATCAGCTTAATTACGAAACATGCCAAGCAACAGTAATAGATCTCCTTGGCAAAAGCAAAATAAGCTGTTATTACTCTAGCAAACAAGGTTCAGTCAATAGCCTTTCCCCACTTGCAGCTCAGGGTCTATCCGACCCAGGCATGGTACGTGCCACTCACGGCTGTCTTCCCACTGAACGACACAACTCTGTCAAGACGATCCTCTCAACACAGTTTCAGACTACATATACCCTGGAAGATTTCTTGCCTGTGCAGAAATAAACAAATATAGGCTAAACAGAGCACTGGGAATCAAAGAGAAAGAAAATGCAGAGGAGGTGTGTCAACGATGTCAGACAAATGAGGAACTGAAGAGCACAGACTCTCTCACTGAGGAAGGGCAGAGAGTGAACAGAACCCCCACTGTCACAGGGGGTTAAGATTTCTATAGAGTATTGTATAATCTATATATAGCTAGCTATATATATGTAGCTATATAAATTGTGTCTTGCTATAGACAAGATGAAGACATCATGAAGCACGAACAGTGATTTTCAGGGAGCCTGCTGATACCCCCTCACTTGCAGCTTTCTATCAACAAGGACTTCAACTTCAAATACTTCCCCTTTTCAGCAATACCAAGTCACCAGCAGAAAACTTCATAGAATTGAAGTTCACTCATAGAAATGCCATTGCTATACTGAACATAAAGACAATGAGGTTCCCCAGATAACACTGCAATGATGAATCTCTTGAGTCTCATGATCAGAGGAATTAAAAAGACTGCTGTTACTTATCAGCATGTTGCACACACACCATACCATATGCCCATGCCCAGACTCTGAGGGGATGGCATACGATTCCCAGCATACAGCAGGAATTACACTTTTGGGGGATTTGTAAAAGCTTAAGAATATGCAACAAAGTACACTGGAAGAAGAATCTAAGTGATGTAAAAACATTTGTCTCATTATCAGGTTTAGAGATAAACTGTACAATTTGAAGCCCAGCCCCAAAATCCTGGAGCACTTGTACAACTGAGTAAGCTCCAGTCAGTAATGGAAGCTCGGTACTGGAACCAACCAATGCATATTCACCTACTGGGAACTACTCCCATCTAGAAACATTGACTTTACTAGCAATCAGCACGATACTCAGCACTTTTTCAAAAACACTCTTAAGATTTTGAAACTGAATATTTGATAATCTCTGTGATTTAAGAGGAAATGTCCTGTGATGCACATGAAGACAGCAAAATAGTGTAGAAGGAGGGGAGGCTGGATTAGCTCTCAACAGACAAATCTTTGCCTACCAAATTACTGTTTCTGAAATTGTATAGGCACTAAACCAGTAATGAGCTGTCTTTTCACCCTAGATTTCCAACTGCAGCAACAGAGAACTGGGACACTGGAGCTAGTACTCAAACTAACAAGTTCTGACAGATATGACCCTGAGATACCACAACTTTTTTTCTGATGGACAACTGCCCAAGCTAGGGTTGTACCACTCAGTATGGTCTGCATGTATTTTTTTCTTTCACAGCTGTTTATTTCTATGTGATTTTTGGTACCAACATTAGCTTGTATGGATTGGCATCTACTGCAATTGTATCACCATGTAAACTTCTGACCTGATCCATGTTTTTTCTCAGACCAAACGTTATGTACAGACAGTTCTGTACACACAAAGATGCTACAGTTGTGGATACAGCAGAACTATCTAAAAAAAACCAGAAAACAAAAAAGAAAAACCCCAAGATCAATTCTCACTTTTGTTTTAATTGCTAGTAAGAGTGTGTTTTGGGGTGACTGCATGATGTTGTACCCCCTATTGCTGCTCTATGCCCAGAAATCAATTTTGTGCCTTTAAACTGAGCCTGAGAGGGTGGAGAGGAAAAAAAATCAAGCGAATTTTCAAAACAGTTGTTGAAGGACACAGATACACACTCCTCTGCTTCTGCTTCAGTAGCAGGAGTGGAGGAAGCACCCTTGCTTTTCAGCCAGTTTACAGATCCTTTTCTCTGAATGGAGACAGAGAGTTGAACTTTGTTTTCCTGGGACTTTGGTTTTTCCTTTCTCTTCTGGACTGTTTCAACATCAGAACACATCAGGAGAATTCTTCCCTGAGGCCCGGAGGTCGGCCCACACCAACCCAGCTCCAAGGAGGAGAGAGACCACACCTACAGAAGGACTCTGAAATCTTCCCAGGTTTCTCTCCACAGCGAGAGGTTTTATTATTCAGCATTATTATCCTTTTTCTGTGTGTTTGTTAAATAAATAGGGTTTTTTATCTCTTTCATTTCCTACAAGGAAATTTTTTTTTTCCCAAACCTGTTGGGGGAGGGGTGGTTGTAACCTGCCTTCTATGAGAGGATATTTTCTTCCAAATTTGTCCAAACTGGCACAGTGTTTGGTAACTCCTGTAAAAAGCTTGATGTTGCAAACTACCAGATATTTTAGTGCAATTTTACCAAAAGTGCTCTCACTAAGTGTGCTTCATTGATTAGGAAATGACAGTATCATCCAGGGAGAAGATGTTTGCTCATATTACCTAACAAGGTAAAAGCAGCTACTTGTTTAAGCATTGTTCAGAGACACTGGAGTACCTCAGATTTGGAAAAATGCATATGGAAAGACAGACAATTTGAATAGCCCTAACAAAGCAGTTGAAGGGGGCAACTGTTCTAAATATAATACAAAATGCTCCTAGCTGCCACAGAAAACCTCATCCAAATTCAGTTTTAAACTGGAAAAAAAAAACCAAATCCCACCACTTCAGGCCTTTATTTGACCTCTTTAAGACTTCTACCACTCCTGGAATGTTACCAAGTCTCCTATACTACGAAAC
Organism: Ifrita kowaldi; assembly: GCA_013398055.1. Taxonomy (NCBI): domain Eukaryota; kingdom Metazoa; phylum Chordata; class Aves; order Passeriformes; family Cinclosomatidae; genus Ifrita; species Ifrita kowaldi. Next base: position 1,283 of record VZRS01003340.1, on the reverse strand, counting down.
AGCAAACAAAACAGAAACGAACTGGTTTGATGTCACTCCAGTGTGTCTCACTACCACCAATCCTTGAGCACACCCAGAGAATTTAGAAAAAGCAGTGTGCAAATTCGATTTAAAGTAGATACTGTTTAAATCCAGACCTGCAGTATTTGATGTGATTAGTCTCAGACATGAAAAAAAGTGTATCTTCCATATTTGAATAAGTTAGATAACAAACACTTAAACCGAGTTCATAAAGAGCACTGTAGCTAGATTATGCCCTGAATGGAAGCAGCTTTGCGAGCCTCAACAGCATCAGGATGCCCTGACTGAGCTGCTCCAAGATTTATCAGCATCTTCCCACCTTCCTAAACTCCTTCCCACAACCAGCAACAATAACTTAACTTTCTTAACATCTTGACAGAACGTATAGTAATAACAACGATAATTACAATAATAATAGTAATAATAATATCACCACAGAGAAGCTGGAAAAGGCCCAAGTCAGTGATTAGAGTACATAGTGAGGTTTGTACTCCAGCAGTTACTCAGTAACAAGACCCGGTCACAACATAGCTTTTGCTTTTCAACTCCTCTACCCAGAAGTGCCCTCCTCCCTGAAACTCATCCCAGCAGCGGAATGTCCATAGAACTAAAACACAATAAATGCTTTACGATGATAACCAGGACTGTTACTGTAGTTTTGTTTAGGCCACCAACAACCCCTCTGACATTGCAACGCAGCTCCTGAAGGAAATAAGTGAGTCTTCCAGCCTAGGAGAGGCCGGGCACATGTGTCCAGCCAGGGGGAGTCGCACGCTGGCTCTGCCCAGGACCTGGAGGCTGAACGCTTCCATGACCGCGGCGCCGCGCAGGGGCAGGACTTCGGCCCGGGCACCCTCGCTGCGAGGCACGTCAGGAGCTGCCGGGGCAGAAATCAACGGGTCGGAGCGCGGACGGGGCTCCTGCACTTTGCCACTGCTGTCAGCACCACTATTTCCAAGAAACGAAGGGAGGGCCGTGCAGTGCGGCTCTCCCCTCTGAACCGACACCTTGCCTAGCGAATGTGACACCGCAGTGGCCGGGAACGAAGCACAGGGCTAGAAAACACGTATTTTGCGCCAGCCGGCTCCCGGAGCGCGCTGCATCACCGCCAGGCACACAACCGCAGGCAGCGACCGGCGCGAGTGGAGCACAGCGGGAGGGGCGAGACGCGGGAGAAGGAAAGAGTGACTGCTCCGCTGCAGCGACATGTGCGCCCTCTCCGACCCCGGCCAGGGCGGGGGGCGGGCGGGCAGCCCGGCGGG
>VZRS01003336.1:36031-89200 GCA_013398055.1 Ifrita kowaldi | reverse complement strand
TTACTAATCAGCATATCTATCAAAGATTCCCCAATGAGAGGCTTCAGTGAGCCCCCCTGACTGAGGAACCTTCCCCTGGATGGTTCTATCTTAGTTTACAAAATGTGTTCCAGAGAGGACCTTGGGGTCTGGGGCACACTGATCCCTAACTACGAAGCTTCTAAAATGTTTAGTCTCCTAGCTTAACAAACAAGTCCAAGAATGTAGGCTGAAAACCACTAAGAATACAGAAGCTATAAAAAGGTATATAAAAGGGGTATAGAAGAAAAGGCAAGAAATCATCGTGGCATCAGTGGGACTACTTGCACTTAGGGCCACCCTGACAGTGACAGACACACAGAAGGGATGAGCTGAGTGAGTTGTCTGGGGACAAAGATGCTCTGTCATTTCAAGTTTTCTCAGAAAAAAATGCTTTTTCATTGAGCCCTGTTTTTCTCTCTCTGATTGACCAAATCAGTGGCCTTTTATAGTATTGTAGTGGAATGACTACATCAGTGGACAAGGGAAACATTATAGGGGTTATTTATCTGGTCTTCTGTAAAGCCTTTGACAGAGTCCCCCAAAATTCTCCATATTGGAGAGAAGGATTTGATGGGTGGATTGTTAGGTGGATGAGGATTGGCTTGACAGTCACATGCAGAGTGTAGTGGTCGGTGGCTCAGAGTTCCAGTGTACATCAGTGATAAGTGGTGTTCCTCAGGGGCCTGTACGGGGACCAGTGTGGTTTAATATCTTCATTAATGTCACAGGTAAAGGGATCAAGTGTACCCGTAGCAAATTTGCAGATGACACAGCTGAAGGATGGGATGTCATTGAGAGGGGCCTGGACAAGCTCTAGGGGAGAACCCATAGGAACCTTACGAGGCTCAACAAGGTCAAGTGCAAGGTGCTGCACCTGGGTCAGAGCAACCCTGGTATCAGCACAGGCTGGGGATGGGCAGATCAGAGCAGCCCTGCCCAGAAGGACTTGGGGGTGCTGGTGGGTGAGAGGCTGGACATGACCCAGCCATGGGCACTCACAGCCCAGAGAGCCAAACGTGTCCTGGGCTGCATCCAAAGCAGTGCGGGCAGCAGGGCCAGGGAGGGGATTCTGCCCCTCTGCTCTGCTCTGCTGAGACCCCACCTGCAGTGCTGCATCCAGCTCGGGGGTCTCAGCACAGGAAGGACATGGACCTGTTGGAGCGAGTCCAGAGGAGGCCAACGAGAGGATCAGATGGATGGAGAACCTCTCCTATGAGGAAAGGCTGAGAGAATTGGATTTTTTCAACCTGGAAAACAGAAGGCTTAAGGGTGACCCAATTGTGGCCTTCCAGTACCTGAAGGGGCCTACAAGAAAGATGGAGAGAGACTTTTTACAAGAGCATGCAGTGACAGGACAAGGGGCATGGATTCAAACTGAAAGAGAGTAGGTTTAGGAATAGATACTAGGAAGGAATTCTTTACTGTGGGGGTGGTAACAGGTTGTCCAAGGAATCTGTGGATGCCCCATCCCTGGAAATGTTCAAGGCCAGGCTGGACGGAGCTCTGGGCAACCTGGTCTAGTGAAATGTGTTCCTGCCCACAGCAGGTGGGCTGGAACTAGATGAGGTTTAAGGTCATTCTATGGTTTTAGGGTTCTAGGATTTGATGTTTCTGATGCTGGGTGGTGACACCAACACTGCCAGCACTTCAGCAGGGCTCAGAAAGCCCACAGTGGTTTGCACAAGGCTGGAGCAGGGATGTAGTGGCCGAGGACCCCCCACTCAGAGACCTGAGTAAGGGCTGCTTCATATCGTGGAGCAGCCAGCAGCAATTTTGTCTGCTTTCTTTGGAACAAAGTGAAACATTCCCACAATCCAATTTTCCATAAACACAGCCCTACAGGATGGATACGCTCACCTGAGTCTGACCAGTCTGCCAAACACATTCATATGTTCGTTGAGTCAGCCACAAAAACAGGGCTTCCAAAACCAAAAGGGGGAGAATCTGAGGCATCCTGTGGTTTTCACCCACTTCAGTCAGGGAGATTAACTGCAGAGCTGCTGAATAATCAGGACACTTGATTTTGGGTAAATGACTGTGAGATTAAGAGCCATAATTTAGAGTGAAAGATTTCAGGAATGCAGCTGGATTAATTAGGTTTCGCCATTAATTGAGCCCTGGAGGAAGAACTGTTTGCTCTTGTTACTGCCAGGTATCACTCCCAAAAAACACACCAATCAGTCCTTGCTCTCAAAGCTAAAATACAACTCTTGTCCTTTGCTGAGCTTGTGTTTCCCAGAGCTCTTCATGGCTGACACTCCTTTTCTGGGACAGCAAAGTCCTGGAAAAAATGAATCTATATTTTTGTATCCTGGACTTCATGGGTCAGCAGGACACCTGACCAAAAAATCTGAAGGAGGGAAAGTACTAGTAAGTGTACTGCTGAAACTTATTCTGTGTGGAGGTGTAAGCAACCCAGACAAACCAAATTTTTGCTCATAATAGTTCATGACTTTTCAGCAACATGTATTCAAAATTTTAATTTCCAGAGAATTGCTCAAGACTTAGGAATTTTAATTGGTATGCTAAAAGACTTCTTCAGAAAAAATACAACATAAGAACTCTTTGCCAACTCTTTGAATGTATTTATTTATGTTTGGATTTGTGTAAGGAAGTCTCATGCTATAAATTTTTATTAAAAACATGTCATTAGAAATAAATAGTACATTTATAGTCATAAATAAACCAGTAGTTTTTACGCACACTAATGTTGGTTCCTCTTACAAAACTGGAAGAGTATTTCACCATATTTTTTTGTTGTTTGTTTATACTTGATATAAAAGGATAAAGCTGCTGCATGAAGTTTATATTTATTGTGGGTTTCATATATCCCCAGACTAGTATTTTAGTCTATTTTCCTATTAATATTTATACAGGAAACATACCCTTCTATTCTTGCTACCGATTTTGGATATGGTATATGATCTTAAACATTTCAGAAGGAATGTAATGATAATAACAAAGATGAATACATTTGTTGCTTTTTCCTGCTTGCTCATGGGAATGACTGATTTGTACGAAAAAAGAATTACGCTTATAGAAAAGCTCTACACCACCAGCTAGTTAAAGGAAAAAATACATTGTTATAGAACCTTATTAGCTATGTGAAGATGTGTGTCCCGGTTTCTCAGATACTAGGAAAGCAGAATTCCTCAATGCTGTTCTCCTTTCTTGTTTCGGTTTCCTGCAGATCAAGCTGGTGATACTCGAATGTCACGCGGTTGATATGTTTGCCGCTGGAGACCATTCGCAGCACAGTGTTGTCACAGCCAATCTTCATTTGGGCTAATCAGAGAAAAGAGATATAAAGGAGATATAAAGATACATTTATATGAGAGAGAGTGAGTGAAAAGAGATATATAATGATGGGAATTATAAAGCACCGATACATGCAATTTTGGAAATAAAGCAAATTTGCGTGTAGTAATGACCTGCTGGTGGTGATACTGCTGATTAACCTTCGTGTTTGTTAGTTTTGCTTTACAATGTTTGGGTATTTAATCAAGTATCCTTCCCTCATGCAAATGTCACTCCACATCTATGTGCTACTGTTAGATACCGTGAGTGATGGGTAAGGATAATGCCACTCTATCCTGAAGACAGCCAAAATGAGCAACACTGAAATGTTTCCTTTCAGAAGGATGAGTGGGTTTGTGTGTAAGGACGTTCTTCACAGGAACAAAGACATGTGAGAATCCCATCAAGACAAACTCAAATGGTAGTGCCCAGCACATGGACTCACTCTGAGGGAAATCAAGTGTATCACTAACTGCTGCTTTAGATAAGCCATTTGAGTAGAGGCTTGGCAAAGCCTTTTTGTTTCGGGAACTCGGAGCACTTTCCTCACTTGGGGAGAAATCCGGTATGCCACTGCGAGAGCAGGAGCTGCTGAGATGGATTTTCACTTCCTTCACACCACCAGGAAAACACATTCTAATCTCATTCCAGTGCTCAGTATTATCATTCAACAGCAGCACTTGCCAGTTAAATCTTCCAACAGTGCCTGGACTGTTAAGGTGTGGTGTGATGAAAGGCCAGGGGGACCACAAGGGCCTGGCACATTCCTGCTCTCCAACTCTGTGGAAATACCACTTCTCCACTGCCCTGCTGATACTCCTGAGATATGACAGGTGTGCCAAGGGAGTTAGTTTGTCATATCACTGCCACACTTTGCAGTCTGCTGTTGAATGTTAGGGAAACCAGAAATTCTTATTTTTATGGGGAAAAAGAAGTCACTGCACCGGCATGATAGTGAAACAGTTTCAGAGCCCCAGCAGGGTTCAAAGTAAAGAATGGGAGCTCTGAGGTTTTTGGGGTTTATTACACCTGCAGCAGAAAAGGCCTTGGAAACACTGAGTAAATGAGACAAAAGCTCGTTAACTGAAAACATAACAATCTGCCTTTGTTTGTTGTGAATTTCCAGACTTTTTTGTGTGCTGACATTCTAAAATTTATTTCTGTCATTGGACAAGAATTTAAAAAATATGTATAATTTAGCCTTGTCATAACGATTTCTGAAGGGGCAAATGAAGGTGGTCATGGCTGTGCTGTAACACACAGCCAAACCACAGGCTTGAATAGCTTTAGCTCTCGTGTTCTGCTAGATGTGAAGTTCACCAGTCTAGCAGAAACTCCAGGTGTGCCGGGGGGTCTCTGCATGTCTTATTATGGTTAATTATTTTATTGTGTGGAGGTAATTGAAAGAAGGAGTTCTTACCAGACCCATGAAAGGAGTGACAGAGGTCAGCTAGAGGAAACATCTTGGATGGGTCTAAGCCAGCTCCTCCAAGAAGCTCTACAAAATCTCCCATTCCTGCACAGCCTGCAGACGGTTTCTTAAAAAGGCAGAGGCTAAAAGTTATGTACCATTTATTGACAAAATGTAGCAGTTCTCCATACATGATTGCAGCCAACAGTAGGGGTTTTAGAAATCCTCTCTGCTCAAAGTGCGAAATCCATTTCTCATCCTCAGCAGTACAACCTTGATGTGACATTAGTTAGTTAATTTTCTTAAGGGATTCCAAAGAAAGACCTAAGTAGACTCTGAAAATTACTGACACGTAGATAAGGTGTTGATTCAACTGCTTTTATTGCAGATAAGCAATCTGGTTCTGGATGCTTAGACATTATATCAAATTAGCGCAGGCATGGGCTGCATGTATGCCTACATTCAGGTGGCAGGCAGGAACTTCAGTTCCACTATACCATACTTATTCCTAAAAAAATGCTAAAATGCACCATTGTGGCAAAGTTCAAGTAAAGTAGAAAGCAACAAAAAGAATAGTTTTGTCTGAAAACAATGGCTTACTGTATATTAGACCCACAATTTTCCTGAAATTAATGCTGTTTGCCAAAATTATCTTGCATGGACACCTTGAGTACCTTTGGGCTGTCACCCCTGTACTGCTATTTAAGTGCCTGTTTTTTTCATCTCTCTTTGCTGTTGTCCCTTTTCTGCCCATCACTGAATAAGTCAAGTAATTCACTTGCCCATCTCTCAAAGCCTGGCTTGCTCAGACACTGGCAATCTCCTTGAAGAACTCAGGCTGCCAGACTCACTGGAAGGACAAAACAAATTTCCTTGCTCTAGTCTCCTGGATATTTTGGAATTGGCACCTTCTTAGACCTGCCAGGCACAGGTATTGCCAACAGCTCCTGTCATCTTCTGTCTGTTTGTCACCAAGCACCAAATACCTCAGATCAGAGCATATGGAGCAGAGGATCAGAGCTCAGCATTTGGAGCAGGCAATCAATTGTGAGCACGTTTGTATTTTCTCTGTGATAATACCTTGCTATCTGATGTCTCCTTTCTCTCTTCAGAGCGTTTGCTGCTTTCATTAATTTAAATAGAGACAGACAGCTCTCGGGGAGAATGCTCCTTTCTTTATAATGAAATCCTTATCCTTTGTTATGGCAAGCAATCATTACATGCATTAATGGTACTTTGCATAATTTGATTGCCGTTGCAACATTACAGAGACAATGGCGGCAGAGACAGCCCCAGCTCTCCTCTCTTGGGAGAAACAAGAGCCCTCAGCGTGCACACAAGCGGTCCGCAGCACGCCTGCCTTAGCAGCTAGTGCCACAGGCTATCCCTGCTTCTCTCTTCCGTGCCCAGGAAAATTGCACATGCTAACATTTTCTTAGGAAATAAAGAACTCACCTTTAAAAAGAGGCCATTTAAATGTCCCAGGATAAGATCAGATATTTTTATGACCACTGGGTAGATTATGGAGAAGCTGCAGTTTCTGTGCTGGTGAGGAATGACCATGGTAAACCTTCCTGAGGGGGTCTGAGAGATGACATTGCAAGCTGGGACACAGGAAAAGGTACAAGAGTTACTTGTCCAGTCATCACTGCACATAGCAAAACTACATAATTCTGGTACCAAAAAAGCAGAGATAATTTAATTACCATGACTTACAACCAAATGTTGAAAAATATGTGCATGGCATTTTCTGAGGTTCTTGCATAGCATTTGCTCCTTAAAAATTTCCTCCCCATTGTTTACTACGTAGCATGAGGTCTGGCAGAAGTTGAGGGTGAAGCAGTCAATAGGAGAGCTCACATCCCAAATCTATACATCAGGGGCTCATGCTGTCAAGGGCTCATACAGTTTGTCAGTTTGAAGGAGGCTAAACACAGGTGGAGGGAGGGATTTGGTTTAGTTTTGACAGCTTATTGCCTGATATTGCCAGCAACCCCCTGAATCCTATTCTGCTCCTCTTAACTGGAGTTCCTTACCCTACAAAATATCTCATTGAAATGAGAGCATGATTTTATCTTTAAGATCAAACTTAAGAGTTCAGGTAAAGGAGTAACTTATCATCTATGTGAGCAGCCCAAGGGATCATTGACACAGACCTGGGGTCCTGCAGCTGCTTCAGCAGGGCAGTGAAAGACACCAGCCATCTCCAGAAGTTGAATACAATAATCACGTCCCTGGACATGAAGCCACACCAGAGTGGGGACGCAGCTTGCAGGCTCAAGTCTGAATAACTTGGAGTAAGGACAGGGCAGACATGCTGTCACCTTTCTTTTTTTTTGTTACTTTGCATGGTTAGACTGGCCTGAACAGCAATTGTTAAATGTCCTGTCCTCTCTGGATAAAACAATTCAAGGGTGGCACTGGAACAGGTTGTACAGTCAAGTTGTGGGTGCTCCCCTGCTGGAAGAGTTCAACACCAGGCTGCATGGGGTCATGGACAACCTGGTCTAGTGTGTGGCATTCCTGGCCATGGTGGGGGTGTTGAAACAAGATGATCTTCATGATCTCTTTCAACCCAAGCCATTCTATGATTCTGTGATAATTTGTGCCTTGCCAGCTCAGAGGCTTAGGGAAAGAACTTGCAAATAGATTCTTGTGATCATATATCTGTCATAACTACCACATAATTATTCAATACACTGCTTTTACTGTTGAACTATTTCAAATATTTTTTCCTCATTGTTCACCCAGATCTAGAAAATGCTGCTAAATTAATACTATTTGTTCTAGCTAAATGTGTCGGAACGTGACAATATTAGATTGGGAGAGGTCTTATTTGAAAGAAAGAGCCTTATGGTCTTGCATATTGAAGCCCGTGTGATCTCTTAAGCTCCTTCTTTTTTCCTTTGGACACACACCGAGCCTGAGTCAAGCCTGCAGGCATGCAGGTGTGCACGGCTCTGCTGGCCCTACTGCAGCCATGTCAGTGCAGATAACCACAGCCAGAAAATCCAGTGCAAAGCAGCACATTCTTTTTGCTTCCTGCCCCACGTTCAAGCCCCTTTGGTGGTATGGAATGCAGACTTACGGAAGAGATTGCTGTTTTTCTTGACTGTGACAGTAAATCCATTTCCCGGTTGCTGAATCCTGAAGAAGATCATTGCCACGTTCTGTGATGATCTGATGCTCCTCTGAATATTCCCACTTTCACAGAAGTCTACATATCTTTGAGAAGTGGTGAGGGGATGGTCCAAGGAACTGGGAAATTTCTCCCCCTTGAGTATCCATCCATCAAACACCTACAGAGGTTCAATAATTTAAAACAAGGGTTTTGCTTATTGCTCTTTTAGCAGAGAACAGAAGCATCAAGTATAACAGACACTCTTCTATTTTGACATCATATAAGCTGTTCAAAGACAAACTGAAAACAAAAATTCTTTGTATTTATTGATTTCCTAACATTTAATTAATTATTCGGGCTTCAATTGATGTTCAGGAAAGGGATACATTTAACTTCTAATGTTGTTTTTATCTCCCTCAAGTGACAATTTTGGTTATCTTTTTATTGAGGGAAGTATCTCTTTTTGCTTCAGCATCATCACATTCTCTTTTTTTTTGCAATTTCATTGTTACTATGAGAAGTTTTTGACCAGTTTTATTTGGGAGCCACAAGAAATACAAGTAACCTTCTCAAACTCTGGGCATTACGTCAATTGATCTGGCCTGTAATTTGCCACCATCCGTGTTTTACAGCTTGTCATTAATGGTCCTGGTGGCCTTCCAGAGATATTGGAATACAAAAAACTTTGGGGAGGAATTATTGGCAGAGGTATTGCTCTCACTCATGTCAGCTCTTTCACCTCATCCTAACCACTAGAAAGTAAAACAAATCCTGCATATTTTTCTGGACCTTAAGCATCAGCTTCTACAAATCTTTCCTTCATAACAAAAAAGTAACAATTTTCCCTCACCATCTTCAGAGAAATGTATCTGAAGTAGAAATACCTATTAATTCAAGCATAGATATGCAGTTGCATGCCTTGCTGTTTCAATTCACTCATAGTTGCTCTTACATGGTAATTCCTTAAACTCTTCAGTCAATACTCCCAAAATTCAAGGACCAGATTCAGCCACCTCCACAATTCTGATGTGAGTATGTGGGACTTCCTGACGAAAAAGCCATCAGGATCAGTCTCTGGGTTTGCCAGAACTGTAAATTTCTGAAGTAATGAGATGCAGGTGCTTAAATTACTCGAGGGGAAAGCTGACTATATATATACAGCAACATAACACAGAAGTTTGGGACACCATTACCAAAGAAAGGAAAGCTCAATAAAACAAAAAGATCTCTTGGCATTTTTCTAGCCTCCATGGGTGACCATAAGTCCAGGTACAAAAACCTTGGACCCACAAGAGACTGAAATCAGCCTCCCTGTAACTATGTGGGGAGAGGTCTCAGCCAAGGTGTGGAATGGAAGGACAGAATTCTCCAGGGTAAAAGGAGCAGGAGACAAGGAGAGGGCTAAAGGTCAGATTTCCTCCTTCTCCCTGTTCCTAGACCTCATCTGGTCACTAGGTGGGATGTGGTCTGTGTTGTGCCTGGCCAGTGCAGCACAAAGGGCAAGGTGCAGGGCAAGGGGAGCCAGGGACCGTCGAACCTCCCCTTCTCTCCTTGACCCAGATCTTGGTGAATGTTCCTGCCTGCCAGAGAAACGTGCTGGTAAAGTTTTTTAACACTGGAATATAAATGGCTGTGAGTCATGAGCCTCTCTCTGTTCAGAGCCAGTGTCCTGAAGAGTTCCAGCAGGGAAATTTTAAAGAAAGCCTGCAATGATCCGCTCACTATTAATCTGAAGCTGAGTGACCTGTGAGCAGAGGTCCCAGAGCAATAACAGCAACCCAGAGAGCTGTATCATTATCTGCAGGGCTCATGTGATTCACAGTGCAACGAGAAAATCCTACTGACCAAATTTTCAGCCATTCCTAAAGGTATGGACACCCATAGAGGCACTTCCAGTGCTGTAGTTTGGAGAGGGGTCCTCATCCTGCATCTGACTTTGCTTTAGAGGAGTTGTGATGGGGGGGACACATATTCAGCGTGCCTCAGGGAGGAGAAAGAGCCATCCCAGAGATGGTTGCTCTGCGAAAGCCTGTTTTGCACACACAAACACACACATACAGAGATGTGCACACGCTCTCGCCTGCCCCTTGCACACACAGCAAACACCTCACAAGCCAGAGGAGAGCCGAGACTTGCAGCTTCTTACCTTCAGGAAGTCACCCCCTTGGCAGTCGATGTTCACAAAGTCGTAGTCTATTGTGATGAGCTCCTCGGGCTCCCCGATGAAGAAGGTTGCGCAGTGCAGCTGTGGTTGGTCTGCGGTGAAGGTGAACTGCCCCTCTATACTCAGCATGTCAATGCACCCTGGAGAAGCAGGGACAAAGGGCTGCTGCCTCTGCCTGCTCTGGAGGGAGACTCAGTGACAGCTCCCACCGTGCAGGGAAGGAGGGGGATAGGAGAGACCCCCCCGCACAGGGATCCGGCTGGCAGTGAGGACAGGGAGAGCCAGCTGAAGCAATTAGGAGCCTGCTGAGCATGAGAGGATAAATAGTATCTCGCAGGTGTGAGCACAAGCATGCGACGGGGGGACGCAGGGGATGGTGTGTGAAAGCATCTCCAAGCAGAAAACTCCATGTGTGTATGTGCACAAGTGTACAAACACTCTATTCTTTCACATTTCTCTCTGATCACAGCTGGTACACCACCCCACCCCTTGGCAATGTGGCCCTGCCCAGGGACATAGGGGTAGAATCCCCATCCTGCTCCAGCTATTCGGGACCATCAACTATGAATCCCAACCCTCTGCCTCAAACCACAGATTTCCGCTGTTTTAATGTTTTGTCCTCTCCCTAGTCTTGCAAAAAGCTCCTGCAGCTCTGTCATTCCCAATTAGCCCTTTTCCCACCCTGAAGCACCCCCAGGATTCTCCCACCCGCCAGTAGTCCCTACCAGAGCACCAAAGAAACTCACGGAGTGACCGCCGGTAGATCTGTCCTGCAGACAGCTCTCGCTTCAGATCTTCACTGAGTAGTAGGAAGGGGTCATCTTCACCAGCATCTCTCACCTGGTGAAAGACGAAGGGCAAAAAGAGTCTGGGGCAAAGTGAAATGCAGCCCTCTCCCTGTACCTCTCAAGAACAGGCACAGCACATTACATCCCTCCTCCAGAAACAGTGCAGCTGTGGAAGAGATCAGGCAGAAAGCTGCCAACCTGCAGTAGTGGGGAAATAAAGCTGGTACCTAAGAGGTGACCCCAGCAGCTAAGTGCACTGAGAGTCCCTTAAATCCTCAGCAAAATTGCTGAGGATAAATAAATGGAGGGGTAGTACAGAATACATGGGACTGTTGCATTAATGTTACCCAGGTGTAAGTTCAATGCAGGAGAAGTGGGAATAGGAAAGGGAGAGAGAATAAAGCACAATGCTTGAAAGCTGAGAGACAAGTTAGAAGAGAGCAGCTAAAAGCACAGCGAAGTGTTTAATCATCAGCCCTATTGCTCACCTCTAGGTATCTGGTTTCTCCCTTGGAGGCAGCCAGGAAGATGAGAACGAGGTGGCATTGAAACTGGAAAGCAGACGGCATGCTGACACCTCCTCTGGCGGCCGTCCCTCTCTCTGTGGCCAAGTTTCTCCGGGTCTGTGCCGGTATGCAGGAGCTGCTGGGGTGTCTTGGAGCGACTCTTTTTATAGAGCTGTTGGGAGGGGAGGCACTTGGTCCCTGTACTGATAGGGTAACCCATGGTAACTGAATTCCTCTCGCAGTGACACAGTATGTGGGCATGACGAGGGTCCAAATTGCAGCCACAAATTTTCAAGACGGTTGAATTCCCCTCTCTGGCAGATGTTTTTCCTACTTATCCGTCCGGTGGAAAAGCTGAGAACCACAGGGAAGAGAGCCCATGCCCGTGCAGGTGGGGCACTCATGCAGTGCTTATTGCCAGTTATTCTGAAGTGAGCAATGAGGAGCATCCCTCCCTCGTCCCGGGGCAGTCCTGGGGTATTTCGGACCTGCAGGGCTTCCTGTCTCCCTTCTGCTGCTCTGTGACATGCAGCTCTCTGCAGTGCCTGTGCCAGGTGCTTCCTGCTGACCAGGCCTGGGTGGGCACCCCTGCATCCCAGGCAGGCTTGCAGCCTGTGCCAGCATCCCTCCAGGGCTCTGCAGCAAGTACACAGGCAAAACCAGAGAGCTCTCCCCATCAGAAACAGCTATCATACGGAAATTATGAAAACTTGGGGTTCCAAGGGCATATTCATCCCAGAACTCCTGGTACTGCTTCAGCCTTGATCCTCAAAGGAAATGTGAGAAGACCTTTAAAAGTTGAACCTGTGAGTGAAAATTCGTAACTCTGCAGAGTACTAAAAATCAGGAGCTCAGCAGAGGTATTAGATGTGGGTATATTCTTGTTTTCCGCTGACTAGGATGAACCATCAATACTCTACAGAGGGTGACTACCCTTTCCCCACCTCAGGCTTCTTGCTAATGTATTCTTTCTCTCTATGCTTTCATGTCAAGTGTCACTTTGGTTCAACAAAACTTAGAAATAATATGAGCAAGACTTGCAAAATTGGAAGTTGGTTGCTCCTGATTTCATTGCAAGGATTTATAAACACCAGAAATGCTTGCTGTTTCACACAATTTGTTGTTTGAAAAACAAATAAATAAATATTATTCTGTCTACACACCTGTGGCTCTGACCTTATTATGATGCAATTCTTATCTTACAGTTTGCTTTATTGTAATCTATAATACTGTTCTATATCTGCATGGAACTTCTGTGATTTTTTGAGAAAAAAATTACTGAGGAAATGGAAAACATTATTTTTGAACTTTGGCATCAGGTTGGATTCAAAGGTTGGTGAAACTGCTTTGTAGAAATGAATAATTAATCACTGCATGAACTGAGACTGAATTGATTCTCTTCCTGTGCTTACCTTGAATTGTTTAAATACTGTCATTTTAGGCAAGGATTATCAGAAGATTATACAAGGGAGTTTGTAGTCTGAAATACATTTAAGTTCCTTGGGAATTACAAGTTTTGCTGGAAAACTGCAGGGTTTAGTCCCAGTTTGTATTAGAGGATGGGTGCAAGGTTAATCAGGGAAGTGAGAGGTGCCTTGGAGACCATCAGGATCAGAACGGGCTGCAGGGGAGCCCAGCCTTCCTTGCTGTTCTTTTGCTCACCATCTAAAGAGATTTATAAGGTTAAAATTATAGCTTGACCCGTCCACTCTCCCCCCTTAGAGGCATTTTGCAGAATCCAGTCCCAAATTCAGGCTGCAGTGTCCCAGTTTGCCCTGCCAGTCCCCAGCCTAGACCTCAGATGCTGAGTGTTGAGGAATATTCAGTGCAGGGAGCTTGGTGTGCAGCTGCAGTGGGAGATGTAAATTGAGCTCCTTGGGGCAGGAGTCTGAGCCCAAGGCAAGAGACTGTGAACTGCTGACCTTTTGAATTCTGGAAGGCCCAGGGACCTGTGGCACCAGTCAGGTGACCAGACACTCAGAGACACAGCAAGAGATGAGGAATCCTGGAAGATCACAGATGTTCACATACATAGACTGTGAGGGTATAAAAGCCCGGGTGCTCCTTTGTCCAGGGTTCCTCTCTGGAGGCACCAGCTCGAGATTTTTGTTCTGTTGCTGCACCATCATAAAATTACTTAGAGGAGACAGAAGTCTGAGGCTCTGCTGTGGGAAACCTGGGGTTGAGCCAGTGAGGAAAGCTGGTCTGCCTGTGTGAGTGTGGGATGTGCAGGGAGTTGAGTGGGGATCCATCGGTTCAGTGAAGCTGCCCACTGTGAAGGGGCTTTGGTCCCAGCAGTCAAAGCCTCTGGTGGTGAGAGTGTGACTGCCTGAGTGCCTCCTGAATGGTCAGACTGTGACATTATCTTACTGTGAGTCCTTGAAAATCTTCAGTGAAGGAGAGAGAGTGTTTGATTGTGCATGAATTTGTTACTGAAGATTTCAGATTTCAAAATTCTACTCCAAAAACGAGTGAAGGACACATGGCACTACAGTTAAATTATTATGACTCTATTAAACCAGGTGTGAGGTGACCTACTCAGAATGAAACATACCAACAGCGATGTCAGCATAGTTTAAACCCTTGCCTGTGAATAGCTGAGGTCTGGGCTCAGCATAACATTCAGCAGTGGAGATGCCTCGAAAAGCAGGAAGCCCCACAGTCTGGAGGACATCCTGTCAGATGAAGTGAGGGCACTGTCCTTCTCCAATAAACAAGGTGGTGGAAAGGAGGATAGGAGCCACCTCCATATCTGTTGTATTTTATTGCTCAAACAGGGCCTATGGTGACTTTGAAATTCCCGTGCAACACCTGTAGGAGTTTGAGTGTACAAATATTCTGTGTAACACTGGTGGAAAAGGAACTTTGCTGTTGATGTGGAACTTAATTTTAACAGAGGTGTTAAGTTGTTTATTTCCACTTTTTAGCTCTGGGCTCAGCAGGAGCTGATGAAGCATGATGACATCCTGACCAGCCTCATCATAAAGCCTCCCAGTGCCTGGGGTAACTCTCTGTGTCTTCAAACACAGGGCCGTTCTCAGCCCCCAGTGTCATATGCTTTCCTTTGTGCAGCTCTAATGCTTGGGGAAGGCAAGTAGTTGGGAAGGGATAGAGAATCATATGCAAGGAGATGCAGTTGCTGCTGCTGGCTGGGGCTCTGCTGCCTCAGGTGGAGCTCAAGCAGGTAGATCCCCAAAAGGGACAACTTGAAAGGGAAAGAGGGGTTCCTCTCCCAGCCCTGCATCCCAACTGTCAGAAGGTGAGAGAGGATGGGAGGCCATCTTCTCACTCAACTCTGCTGTCTCCTCAGAGTGTATCACAAGTCCACTTCCCCTCCACCCTCCCTTTTCCTGCTGCAGCGCTGCATTTGTTAAAAGTCACCTGCAGAAACTGAGATTTCCCGATGAGGATGTGACTAACAAAGCAAAGAAAAATCACTTTGAACTGGGTTCAAAACACCCCTGCAGCATTTCAGAAGGGAAAAACACCTTCAATGTGATACAAACCCTTGGCGAATGAGGAGAGTGTCATTTTTCTTCCGTGGAGTTGAGTCATGATAACACCCTGAAGGACAAATTTTTTTGTTAATATCAAATTGTTTAACATAGTAAAATGCATTCCCCAGTGACATCCTGCCGCAGGCTAAATAATCCAGTTGATTGTCACCTTGATCTGCTAACAACTGTAAGTTACCCTGGGAGCAGCCCCTTTCCCCGGCAGAAACGATGCGAAACCATGGTGCTGGTGAGAGTCTGGGCTGAGTGCAGGGCACCGCTCACTCTGCTCTGCTGCAGCTCAGGATGGCATTGTTTAGGCACCCCAGCCCTTGCAGAGCCTTGGGCTGTTAAAGCGGTGCTCATGGGTGGGCTTTTCAGGGACGTGCTTTGGAGTGCCTGCCTGCCCCACTAGTGTTCAAAGCTTGTAGGTGTCTTGTCAGCTATTACAGCAAAGAAGAGATCCCAGCTATGGTAAGAAGTGGAGAAAATAAAGCTCAATAAAGACAGTAGTGAAATAAACTCCATTTACCTTCCCCCGTGGTGATCAAATCATACTCTGTCCTATAATACAGGAGGCAAATGCAGTTTCTTCTCCTAAAAAGTTAAAGTAATTGTTGCAGGAAGAATACGCATGAAATACTCGGTAGTGAGATTTCTTAGTGAGAAGTGCTTGAGCTACAGACACTCCTTAGGGATCCCTCCCTGTGGCAAAGAGGGGCCAGGTGTTATGAACCCTTTTTGCTCTCCAAAAGGGTCCCTTGGGTCCTCAGCTCATCAATACAGCTCTTCTTACTCCTCAGCTGCAGCCTGACTTCTGGAACAAGCAGCTGGAGCAGAGCAAACCTCTCTCTAGCATCGGGACCTTAAACATGCGTAAATATTTCCTGTATAGAGGCAATCCCAAGCAAGCTCTGACTCCACACCACGGGGCTCAGCCTGGCTGCTGCATACCCCACAGAGGCTCCTCTGCTTGTCTGTGGCTGGTGGTTTCTTGAACCGAGAGGAGCAGCTGCGAGACTGCAGTGCAATTGCTCCAGTGAAGAGGAGCTGTCCTGCCTCAGGCACTCTGTCCTCAGCTGTTCATGCTGATTTCTCACTACTGCTCAGAGCTGGCTGAAGAGATGCCATATGGGGTCATGCACAGTGTGAGACATCTGACTGGACTTTACACTTCATATGGTGTCAGCTGCTAAACATTGTGCTGAGCTACATTTATTTTTCTTATGCTCTTTCCCACTGTAACTGAGCATTCAGGGATCAGCTTTTCATTTCCTTCATGGTGTCTGGGAGACATAGTACTAGTCATTCCTGTCTTTTTATCAAGTGTCTGCAGGTCTCATATCAATGGCAGTGTCTTTGAAGAGTAGAGATTGCTACACATCACTTGTAGTTTATTGTACATGTTCAACTGTTTGTGAATCCTTCAGTATATTGTTTCTGAACAATGGGATTGGTTAGCCCAGATTAAGGTGAGAAAGAAATCTAGTGGCTCTAAAGAGTCACATATGCTACAGTGAAGGCTAAATTTTTTGTCCCATCTTTGCTACATTGCAATCAGTCACTGCTTTGAAATAACACCACAGAGAAGAAAGCAAGGGGAAGATCGTACAGCAAATCACAGTCCTGAAGGTGATTAACAAATCATGTCCTTGATACAGACATGCACAAGACTTCACTTCAAACTCTGAGACAAAGGCAAACACATAAGGAGCTCCTGCTCCTGGCCCAGTTCCCTCATACCTTATGTCACCACAGAAAACACTGGGATAACTTCATCCATACTTAGTACTCACAAATCATTCCTGAATGCTTCACTAAAGTCGTGAGGAACTTAGCAGCCACATCCCATTGTGTCCATCAGTCTTCTCTACACTAAGAAGTTACACCATGCTTCACATTACCATTCTTGATAAGGGCAAATTATCGAGATACCTGGCACATCTGCTCACTACCAAATCCCATTGCAATGGTCACTGCCCTGCCTGATACCCAGCCGGGAAGCAACCCAAAGCACCGACCCATAAAAATAAGTGTGGAGTTTAGAGTTCCAAGGCCGTCGTTGTCTAGAGGGCCCAAAGTGTGACTGCATTCAGGATGCTAAGGGGGCCTGTGGTCATAACTACATTTAGGAACTGTTTGTGAGACTGTATGAGAAATGAGAAACGAGTTTGATGCCATGGCCGTTAGCAATGAATAACTGCCTATTCTACAAAATGCATCAGTCAGCTACTGGAAACACCGTTTAAGCACCTGGACTTAGGACATACAATAGGAAAGACAGAATTCAGCATGCCTAAAGTAAGTAAATTGGCCCTGTCAATGGTTTGCTATATCCTTTTTGCAAGAAACCAATCAGAGTTGCAATGACAGCTGAAGGAGAGCATTTCCAGCAGCACAAACACGAAGTCTGAGATCACATTTTGTGCTTCAGTCTTTTACTCTTGTGTTTGTTTCAGGGTCAGGCAGGTGTCTCAGCAGTCCATGATCCAACCTGAGCCCAGGACTCCCCCGTCTGTAATCAGTGGGCACCTCCATCACTGATTTCTGTTGCTAGCTGTCTACCTCAGCTTTGTGCTGGGTATGAAAAGCCTCTTCCAAGCCTCACCATACATCTCTCTGTAACATCACTTCTATTACTTCTCTGTGTATGCCTAAATTGGCTTTAAATAGAGCTGAACTTTCCATAAGGTGAAGTAAGCATAGCTTGTTAACTCTGGGCAGTTTGACACAAGACATGGCGTGATTTGTCATGTTAAGTGGCTTAGAGGGATGACAAACACGTGTGATTTATGAACTGAAAGCCTATCAGCATCATGCAGGCTTGATGATAAGTGTTGCATTAACTCTATTTCTGGCATTGTCTAAAAGCAAAGATTGTGAAACTCGCAGTTTAGCAGGTTACAAATAATCAAGCAAACATTATATTCAGACACCGAGATTACCCTGAGGGCGGTTATCACTACAAGCTCTGCCTGTGACTCAACCAGCATCTACACAAAGCAGTCAGGGCCAAGAAGTGGGAGAAAAGTTTTTTCCCAGGAAGGAGAAAAGAGATATGAGAATGGGCAACTGGCAAAGGCACACGCCATCGCTCTGGTGTTAGGAGAGGTGCCGGAGGTTTGTTGAGCTGTTTAATTTTAGCATGGACCTTTCTCCTCTGTGGATCCTCTACACAGAAGCTCAGCTCTCAAGGATTGCTGCAGGAAAGCCTCAACACCAGAGCTGCACACAGGTATCAGCATGGCTCCTAGGCAGCCTCTTCCATCTGATCATATTTGCCCTTGCCAGCTGCAGCTACTCAGATCAGTACCAGTGCCCATGCAGAAGAACAGTCTCCTTTCCAAAACACGGCACAGTTACTGCATCTAGACTTTGCTTGGAAGTGTAACCCTCATGGCCCAGGCTATGTCCTGTTCTAGATCTCCTTTCCCAGAGTTGTAACTTTCTCCTAGCGGCCCTCCCCAAAGCAGCAGCCCCTGCTCCTCCTCTCCCAGATTTCCTGTTCAGCTTGGGGCTACTAGAACATTCGTTACTTTGTTTTCCATGCTGAGCCAGTTTATTACACAGAATATAATTTCAGATGTGTTGGGCAATCTCTGTATTTTCATGTATCGTGTTCCGAAATTTGTTTAATCTGCAAAGTTCAAACTTTATCTTTGACAAAGCACCACTTTCATAAGTGATATTTTAAGATTTTTTTTTTCATCCAAGCAGGGGAAGTATTTCTTAGCTGAAGTGACTGTCCTTGACTGAATCTTTATCATCTTGGAAAAAACTGTAATTCGACACAATTCTGGTAGTGTTAGACATCAGAGTAATGGACCCGACTTCAGAAACACTGTGAATTGTTACACAATCCAAGCAGTCAGTATGAGTCAGAAAAGAGATGTCAGCATACCCAACATAATGGTATATTTATCTTTTCAACTGCTTCCTCTGTGTAGTCCTTTATTTTTCATGTATGTGATTCCTTACCAGTTATCCCCAGCACTGTGCAGCCCACAGTGCCAATCTGATCAGCTAGGCTCCAAATGTTTTTAGGTGAAAGTGCAGGAATATCTTGTGTCAGTGTAAAAATCACATAAGTTGAAGGACCTTGAGGTCACCTGGGCAGCATTTTTCCACCTCCTGAAGTCTAAAGGCAGCTTCACCTTTGATAGCAATGTCACAGAGCATCTTTACCTTAGTAAAGATGCTCTGTGACATTGCTCAGCAGTAACGGGCTTTTTCATTTCAAACATAAACTGTTCTCCTTCTTGTAATACAACTCCTAGGGCACCAAAAATGACAAAAAAACCCCAAATCCTCCCCCAAATGAAAACTGCAGAATTATGTCATTAGTGCAAGGGCAAAAATAGTTTTGCTTTCACCTACCCAAGGCATCAATACTTCAAGGAGATGGAACTCTCTAGCCCCACGTCTCATCCAGACACTTAGCTCAGCCACATGGGTCTGTTTGCTACTGCTGCTTGATGTCCCCAGCCAGAGATGAGGATTTCATATCTTTCTGCAGCATTCTCAACTTCTTGCCATTTTTCAACTCCCAAAAAACAACGCTAAGTAGTGCTCCAGGTGGTTGAGTTGCTTTTCTGCCCTTTGTAACTTGTTTTACCCACAGATTTTTTTCCTGCCATAGCTTTATTCTGTAGTGCTTTTCTAAGTTCATGCAACTGCTGGGAATGTAAAGTCAAAGTAATACACAGAGTTTCAGGGCAGAGCCCACTAACAGATATTTGAAAGCTATACTGTGATGATTGCTCTGCAACCCATGCAGTCAAACAGCTTAGAGAGGATAGCTTAGAATTTAAAGCAAATGTACAGCAGGAGCATTTTCCACTGATTTTCCCCCAAAGACCTGGACTCTGAGCAACTACTCCTTCTGTCTTCCTCTTAGCTGTCTTGTTGCAATATTTGCAGTTTTACAGACATGTCCTTATTTAGCCAACCAGCTTACAGAAACACAGCTTTCCATTGAAGGCTAATTTAGAGTCTCAAGCACATGTTCTCAGCTGCTGCAAAATTATGCCACTAAGTGCAATAGGCTCTGTCATTTTACATCAGCTGAGAATCTACTTGCAAGGGCAAAATAAGTGGATGCAGCTGCAGTTCTCTTCCTTGGGAGTTGCCCCTTATACACAACTGATTGCAGGTGGCTGAGAGTTGGTATTTAAAAAGGACAAGTTTTTTGGTGTTTCTTTTTTTGAAAATATTTCTGCTGAAGTTCATTCATGTGCTCTCTTTGATGGCTGCCCAGAACCTGTAGCCCATCCTACTCCAACTCAGAGGAAAGGATGCGGACAGAACCCGTTTCAAAAATGGATTTCCAGATCATAAATTAAACATTCTCTCTCATGCCATATCATGTGGCAGAAAAAAGATAAAATTGAAAATGTGACCCCTTTTTTTCTTCAAATAATACAGTGCTATTCAACAGACTTAATTATCCCTAAAGACACATGTAATAATTGTTGGCCTGCCAATCAAAGCCCTTATTAGACATGCGCGTGATGTCACATCACAGTCTAAATCTTAATCTAAATCTAAATCTTCCTGCCAGTCAAAAATCTTTATATAGATTTATGTGATTTCAGATACAAGTTTTGTATGCGACCTTTTACGCAACCTTTTCAAGGCTGTGATCAGAGAGCAGCTGGATCTTTTATGTGTGCTGCTGAGCTGGTATGATGGACTCTGGGCTGTCCCTGAGAGTTTTTCTCCTGGCCACACTCTGCTTTGTGCTGTAGCATGGAGCCTGAAAAAGGGTCTACCTTGGGTGGCTGAGGGATGTGGGGTGGACCTGTGTTGCTACAATTGGTGGACAGCAATTAATGACGTTGCTGGCTACTGGAAACATCACCTGTTCTGCTGGGGTCTCCTGGAGTCACTTCTCTTTCCCTTCCCACAACCCCAGGCAACTTTGTCTCTCACCTTTACAGGGAAAAAACAATGTTGTAGAAGATTATTATCCCATTGCACTTCCACACCTTCCACTGAAGAGTGGGAGAGGCAGTGCCTTCCTACTGGACCTAGCTGGTAAGTCACAGCTTGGAGGCACAGCTCCATTACAAACCCCTTGTCTTCATGGTGGTGTCGTACACTCGGCATTGGTGGTTGGATAACGAAACTATAGAAGTTATAAATTCACTAATAGGTAATGCATCAAGCTTTGTGTATTCAGTTGCACTGGCACTTCAAGTCTCTTTTGAACTGAAATAAAAGCAAATGGCAGAGGCTGAGGCTTTCAAGATAATGGAATTTATCATCTGCACGTCTGCTCTTTAGATGTCAAGCAAAGCAATTTCACAACATATAGAGAAGATCTTGTCTGGCATTGTTGTATTTTTATTGGTCGTTGATGTAACTTAAAAATATTAGGCCATACTGTGGTGTTCAATTTTCTATAGATTTTTCAGACAGCCTGATGAAACAAATGGAAAAAATGTCTGTAATTGTACATCATGCCTAAAGCTGAGGGACTCTGGAGAAAGCCACACAGCAAGCTTGATTTGCATGTAAAACTTCATACTGCTTCCTAGATTCATGAACTACAGAAAGACTTGAAGTCAGCAGGAAAATGTCAGTAAACAATGAGAAAAACATCCTGCCTTCAGGTTTGAAGGAGACATTTTTCCCTTCTGAGAGAAGGAAAACCCAAAATGTTCACATCTTCAGGACATAATGTTCCTAGTGAGGTTGGCCTTGCATGCACCATCATGCACAGCCAATATTAGCGGCTTCAGTGCTGTTTTCCTTCCTGAGGACTGCTTACAGAACAGAGGATTGCTCACAGTCTTTTCAGGTTCAGAAGCAATTCAAAACTTTCAGGTGATCTTCATGTATCTTTCTTAGAAGTGATGTCTACTACTGGAACATTAGTTGGCTCCCTCAGGAGAGGAGTGAGAGAGGGCTGCTGATGCAGTGGGTCAGCCCACAGTTAGCCCAAGAACAGGACAGCAAGTCTTACCCCAGGGCCCCACATTGTGAGAAGGCTTTGTGGGTTTCAGCTTTCGAAATGTTTTGTGCATTTTCTTGCTTTTCTGCTAGGTTTCCAGTCTTTGTACAAAAAGGAGTCTTCTTTAAAACTGACAGAGTTTAACATTAGTCCTTGCAGTTAAAACAGCAACAAGAAACACCTAATAAGACAAGCCAAAACCAGTAATTTACAAGGTTTTATAAAACTTCATTGGAAAAAAGATAATTTGAGTCATTCTCCTCTGATTCACCCACAGCTCATGTGCAAGTCAGCCCCTTCCACAGAGGAATTAGGATGCACACAATCCCTAATAAATTCAGATGATGAGATGGCTCCACTGGCTCTCTCTGTCATGGCAGTGGCTCTCGCTGCCTGATTCCAGGGCACATTGCTGCTGCCAGCTGTGACCCAGCATAATTCTGCTATGCATGTGGGCTGCTACATATCCAAGGGTTCATCAGGGATGGGCAGAGGGTTTATGAACTTTCTGGAGCTTCTTTCCAAAAAGTTTCTTGCTCAAATGTCAGGGTACACTATGTGGTGATAGAGAGATAGGCCCTGAAGGCCAGAGAGAGAGCCTCTTTCCTGGGCCTGGAGGTGACCCTGGTACTGTATCCAGGTCACCAGGCATGGGCAGAGAGAGGGTTGTGAGTTTGTGGACAGGGATGGACCTGTGAGAGGTGATAGTTGTAGTTTGTGACCTTATAGGGTATTGTTTACCTGTTACCATAATAGGCAAAATCTGGGCACTACCCCAGGTGATTGGGGGACACTGTGGAGAACATCTTTCCTGTTTATATGATGTGATATCCTGGGTGTGCTGGTATTTAAGGGAAATCTGGCTGCGCAATAAATGACTTTTCATCCCCATCTTGTGTGCGGAGTCCATGCCCATGTGTGATTACTGCACTCACAGGTTGTAAAGAAGAAACTGGTTTTTACTGGCATAATCTTATTCCTTTTAGCTTGGAGTTGAAGCTTCAGACTGTTCTTCTTTCACTTCCCCTTGGAGGACAGTGAAAGGCTTAGGGGCTAGCAACAGTCTGGGACCCATGAGAAATAATAAAAACAGTCTTATGTTTCCTGGCTGATACTTTCGCCATCCTGATCCAACTCTTGCAATGATATTGAGGTGCATGACATTAAAGGGGACAAAAAGTTGTCCAGTTGTTGCCAGTTGTACTTTCATACTTTCTGCCGTGTTCGTCTAGAAGATATTTTGTGAATCCTGTATAACTTTGTTGCTGAAGGGTTAAGGCATGCTGTGGCTCAGTCACCATTGCAAAGTTTGCTTTTTTTTCTGGGATAACACCATTTGGTGGTGGCTCCTTTCTTAGGATGATGTCTGTCCCTCGTTATATTTATTACACCCTGTAGAATCCCCTGCTTAAAATTGATGACATATTCTAAATCAAGTATAATTTCATACAATTGTACACTTTACTGAATTATATTTGGAGGTCTGGGAAGGAGAGACAAGTGAACTACATTCCTCAAATGTTCCCTAGCAGGGCACACCTTCTTTGGGGAGTGGTTTTTTAATAACCTCTTACACAAACAGAAAATCTTTATTTAATTCAGATGCCCTTTATTATTTGAGTTTGAGTTACCAACAAAGTAACAAGGAAATGAGAGCCCTCCATGCAAGAAAAAAAACCACGATATCCTGTCACTGAGGATTTTCAGGGCTTCAGAAGTATGCTTAAATCAAACAGGAGTGTGTAAATACTCTTAATTCAACCCGAGAGCAAGCTAACACTGGAAGGGGTTGTCCTACTCTCTCTTTGCCTGGCCCTGGGTTCCAGGCAACCCCTGCTTCCATGGGGTGGATCAGTGTAAGATGAAATCATCATTTTTCCATGAGATGACTCACATTACAAAGTTGTACCCTGGAATTCCATCTAATTAAATCCTCCACAAGTGGTCCTCTAAAAGACCTCCTTTTAACCATGCCAGAGGAGTGAAAGCAGAAGGCATTTACATATTTCCCCCAAAGACCCAGTCCTTCCATCAGCCCTCCGAGCAATTTGCTGACTAAATCTTCTATGTATTTGAATAATTTATCATATGAATAAATTAATTTATGCCAAGTGAAGAGGTTGACTACTGGGATGCAGTAATGCCAACACAACAAAATTGAAGCTGGGAACATAGAGGAAATGAACCTGTAACAATGGCAAGTGGTATTGTATGCTCAGGCAGCAAGAGACAGCTGTGACCACATCTGAAATGTGAGTGTGGGGAGCAGCATCTAAAAAAGGTTTTAGAATAAGCAGAGCTGAGCTAAAAAGAATTGGCTGGTTTTGAGCTGCAAAATGAGATTACAATAAAACGACTGAAAAATAAATTGCAAGTTTTATGTCTCATTCCGAATTTTTTCCATTCAGAAAGTATATAAGTAACATTCCCATGCCCTTTACTTTCCACTGACATTTAAGCAATAGAAGTCTCAACTCCTGCCAAATGATCTGTCACCCCAAGCCCTTGACCTGGGCAACTGATAAAGGCATGTTACAGATGCATGGAGCGCAAAGACTGGAAATATTAAAAGCCAGATCTCAAGCAGTGTAAGCTGGCTGTGGTCCAGCTTACACCAGCTGCTAATCAGCTCCATAAATGTCTTACAGCAGTAACAGTTGGAGGAATGATGGTTTGCATTCACTAAACACCAGTGAGGGCTACCTAACTAGGCATGCTTTGCTTGCATTTGTGGCCAGGAGATTGATTACATCAAGGATTTTTAAAATCCCTCTTTCTTTAGCTGTTCTTCAAAGAAATCATTACACGCCACAGTCAAAGTAGCAACCAGAATGACAAATTCGTTAAAATCCACTTGATTGTCCTTATTGGAGTCCAAGTCATTCATAATTTTATCGACCTGGAGGGGGTCCTTTTGGCCCTAGAGAGAAAGAAAAGTGACTTAGCTGTACAGATCTTCAATGTGCAATTCTGACACACCTGGCACCACTGCTATGTTATGAGACTGGTGTTATTAAATAAAAGGCTGCATCAAATATGCACCCGAACAGTAATTACATGTCTAGTCACTACAACATCAGAAAGTAAAGACAATGCAAACCTTAGAAGGAATACAGGTACTAAATGGGCACTGAAATAAATTAAACAGATTTTAGGAGATGCTGAGCACAGATCCCTTTTGACAAGAGGGATCTGTGAAGTGCATTGCTCTGTATCATCCCTTAACAAACAATACTTAGATTTCCAACAGGCTACTCATAAATGGTCGTATTATATATCCATTCATCACATTCAGAAGATCTCTGGTTGGCAAATGACACATTCTATTCAGTGGGTGCAAGAATATTGAATCTCATAATAATAAATCAATAGCCAAGATTAAAAGAAAATCCAATTCAAGGAAATGGATACAATGTAAAAAAAATCCTGCTGGTGGTCATAGGGTCCACAATAATTTTCACAATTAAGAGGATACATAAAAACATTATTGTTAATGCTTATGATTCCATAAAAGCATCCATAATGTAGAACATAACAAACATGCAAAGAGCTATTCAGATCAGCAGCTTATCATTGAAAGGATTTTCTCAGCACCTCTCTGCAGGGCACACAAACAGCAGTACTGTGTGGCCAGTGTGCACAAGCTCCTTTTCTGTCTCATGAGAACTGGTTGCTGCACTTAATTCTTCCATGGACTTATCTATGTCCTATTATGAGAAGCACACAAATGAAAAAAATAATTGGACTTTGTTTGGTGTTGATTTTGCTACTGCTTCTAGGCTGGCCTAGCCCTCCTGCTCAAAAGCACCGTGGAGTATGCAGAGTGCCAGTACCCATTTCTGCTGTCAGTGGTACATGGCGAGGCACTGGGGCTCAACCACCCTCTGAAAACACATTTCTCAAATGGGACATTTGACACCATATTCTTCTGTACAGCTCCACAAAGAGCTGTCAGCTGAGGGACTGTGACAGGATGGACCTTGCACAAGGAGATGCTATTCCTGTCCAAGCACTTGGATAGCTGCTTAACCCACCCAAGAAACAGTCACTCAGGAGGTTCAGAAGCTGCATCTTACTGAAAGGAAGTCAGTGAGCTCCCTGGTGAGAAGCTCCTTGAGTTCTCCTTTGCTGAGCTTGTATCTGTCTCCTTCTTTGCCAGAGTAGTGATGGAAAATCCTGATCAAGGTGTCCATTGCATCCTCCAGTGGTGTGGTCATAGTAGTGAGCGGGAGAGCTGTGGGGCAAAGACACCATCACTGACATTGCACAGGAGTCGAACCAAAGGCCAGTCTCTGGGAAGGAAAGGAGGGACAGATGAAGACAGAAATTGTTACCAGTACTGAAAAGTTAGGCTTTCAGTTGATCCATCCTGTTGGCAGTGTGTGAGCAAGGATGGACTATATAAAAAAACCCATTGTCCTGAACTCACAAGCAATTGCTTCCAAAAGGTAAATGGAAAGGAAGGATTTTTATTTAAGAAAATGATCTACTGTGTATCCATTTTATAAAGCTACTGTAAAAGGAAATCTTTTGTACCCATAGCTGAAAACACAGGAAAAATGAAGCCATACTTTCTTACCTGCAAATTAAAAAATTTTCACAAGAAAATGAGTTCAACAAATTCCATCTGCAAAAGAGAATGTGCTTTTATACAGAAAGCTCCACACCAGTTTAAAGATGATCGGAGGAAGATCACCACTAATAAGGACAAGTATAATCTTTCAGTTTATTTGGTCTTGTTTGCTTGGGCTGAGCCTTTTTCCTACAAATTGCTTGCAGTAAACAGAAGGGAGCTGGGGACCCCCAAGGTTTGCTTCACTGAGCGTACAGTAAGAAGGTACACAGGGAAGCAACACCAAGAAAACAGATGGAAATAGAATTACTTTCAAAGTAGTGGACTCAAAAAGTAACTGAAAGTAAAAATCAGGTATAAGTGAAACATTTTGTTGAATAAGCCACGGAGAAAGATTAAAAAGCTAGAATGCACTTGAGGGTAGGACTGGAGTCCTGAACAATATCATCATGCAAAGGTTAAGACTTACCTGTTTCACAGGCTAGCGGAGGTGCACTCAAGAAAATACCCAGATCGCAGAAGGTGATGGTCACGTCCCTTTCAAACCTATGCACGGGCTCTTGTTTATCAGGTTGAGAGGGTGGATTACACGCATAGAGACAGACGTATAATTGTCACAGGGATGACAGGTCTTCTGTTTCCCTCTGCATTTGCCTACTCTGTTCAATAAAAGCCTCTTGCTGTAACTGGGTCACTAAAATATTCACCAGGCAGAGTAAAAGGCTGCATTTGGAACACATGGGATTACTTCTTATCATTTGACCTTTTACAAATATGGCCATTCAGGGTCTTGAAGGTCAAAATTAGAAAATGCTAACAATCACCAAGTCGACATGAAACAATTTGCCACCATTTTCAAAAGTACACTTTCTAATCTGTCTTTCAGCATTTCTGGAGTCTAAGTGCCTCAGTGCTGGCAGTCAGAGTTCAAAGGTACCTGGGTACCTGGGGGTAGGCTTGTAGGTGAGTTTGCCACATATTCCTTGAGACATCTACTTGAATTGTCAGATATCTCCATACACCTAAAACATTGGCTCTTGCCAAATGAAATCCTTGCTGTAGTACATGTGTCTTCAGGAGGAAATCAGGGAACCAGTTTCAGCGGAAGGTGTGCCTGGAATTACAGTGTACACTGAACAACAGTCTTGACTTCATTTTTATAGTCCTGCACAACAACTGTAGTCCAGCATGTCTCTCTGAATAAATGACCTTGCCGTAGAAAGGCAATAAGTGACCTCTGCCCTAGCCCCAGCAACTCACTGATGCTGGAAGTGATTGCTGAGGGATGCAGGAAACAGCAGCTTCACTGTGGTAGGGCCTACTTAGCACCCAAAATAACAAATAACCACAGTTTTCATGACAGACACATGGAATGAAGATCTGCTTGTGAGTTTGCTTGAGGGCTTGCTTTCCCTCAATAAAGCCTTGTACCTGCTGCACACACATGTCCAGTGAGCACAACAGTGCAGATGAACAGGGCATGGAGCTGCAGTTTCTTGTTTCGTTCCAGCCAGAGGGAAAGAGAATGAGGTGGGCATTGTTTTTAGCTCAGAAATCCTCCAAGCACTCCTAATTTTGAGTATCACCATATATCTCGGCCCACACCCCTGCGGGCCTCCTGTGCCTTCAGACATGTTTTTTCTGCCTGTGGTGTTGTGAAAAGCCTCCACAACCTGAGGGGTCTTGTGTGGGCCTCTAGGGCAAAAGGGAGGGAAGGAGGGGGTGGAATACTAAAAATACTGGATCCCAGTGATAAGAGAAGTGACCATGTGTAAAGTGTCATTTCCAAAACAGGCAGGCTGTTCTGGTTAGAAGTTCCTATGGGCATGCATAATGCTGTGTGCAGGACATCACTTCCAACCACCATCCCTGTGGCCAGGAGTGCTCACCAGGGAAGGGGCAAGCCAGTGCTCAGGGACTTTTTATAAAAAGTTAAGGTGGAAACCAGAGGAACAAGAGGAACACAATCTTCCCTGGAGTCAGACGAGAGTTGGGGAGGAGAGCTGCTCTCTGTACTACTTCTGTGTTTGGGGTGCCTGATTTTGCACAGGAGTTGTTCCTGTGCTCCTGTAAGCACTGGGATCTAGCTGGATCATAGAGCATATGGGAGAAGAACATGAGTGAAATCAGGCATAGCACATCTCTCCCACTCAGTTCTGGGAATCCTCTGTGTCTGCAGATGATAAGAGAAAGCACGGAGCCCCTTATGTAGCTACAGCCACAGGGTTCCATCTTGCCTGTGATTCACTAATAATTGTGACTATTGCTCAGAAATATTATCCAGATAAACATCAAAATACTTGGTTGTTTTTCGTTGTTGGGTTTATGAGGGTTTTTGCCATTTATTCAACAGCAGCTTCACCCACAACCAGAAAAAAACCCACAGCTGAGTTGATATGTAAGCATGAAATCCTTCTGTTTGTCTATATATTATTACACTGATCCTCTGGCTAATGAATATTGCAAATTAATTATCTAAGCAGAGTCTACAGGAGGTACAACTTCCAGGAAGCAGGTGTAAACTTTCAGAGCTGCCATCCCCAGGACAGAAGAAAGCAGGGTTTCCTCTATTATCTCCAGAACATCAGCTCAATAATTTATGCAGTGATATAATATGTGCAGACTCTTTCTATAGCTACTTTCACTCCAGCTAATTGTGTAAGAAACCTTCTTTTCCACACTAGTGGGTGACATACGCAGGGAACAGCTGCACTGAGCTGGTTTGTCAAGGGGTCCACACAATTTGCTGTGCCCAGTCCTTTCCTCCCTGGCTAGCAAAATCCTACCAGCGGCTCCAGTGACAGCAGATGTCTCATAACTTCCACGAAGGCAGGTGCCAGCAGTGTCTACTCAAAATTAATGATTATCAATCAACTGTTATATGCTTCCTCATCCAACACTACAGCACAATCTGACTTAGTATGGTATCTAGTTGGCACTGAAGGTAACTAAAGCCAGCACAGACGGCAAAGCAGTTCAGTATCAGGCCAAGACCCGACTCTGTATCAGCAACCCCCGTTCTCCCATCAATCCGCACCCTGCACTCTGGTTTCGAGGAGGTTAAGCACAGGAGCAGCACCAGATGTGGTTGACAGAGGATGCAGGACTGCAGCATGCCTGTAGACATGGTGAAGCATGGCACCTTCCTCATTCATGACCAAAATTTGTCCATCACAGCCTGCCAAATCACAGCAGTGTTGGTGGGAAAGAACCTCTGGAGAGGCCTAGTCCCACAGCCTGCTCAAAGCTGGATAATCTCCAGTGTCAGACTAGACAGACACAGTTTTGTTTAGGTAAATACTAACAACCTCCAAGAACGGAGATTTCACAAGTTCTTGGGTAACCTGCTCAGGTGTTGCACTACCTCCCTGGGGAAGGCGGCTGCCCTAATATTCAATCTGAGCATCCCAAGCTACAGTTGTGAGCATTGGCCCTTTTTGCACCACCTACCACTAGCACAAATATTTTGACTTTAAAAATTTCCTTCAAATAGTCTTGACTCCTCACTCAAACCCAAAAATAAACTTGAAAGCAGTCTAACCCCTGACTCACCCAATCTATTTCCACATTTTACTGTTTCCTTCATGTTATGTCCTTGACCCTTATACACTGTCCCAACTGTGCCTTTCCAATGAGTATTTCAACATTAAAGTGTGCACTGTGGAAGCAGTGGCTGTCAGAAGGGGAAGGGCAGAGTTTTCACAGGGCCTGGCACAAAATCTCTCTAAGGCTGAATTCTGCCATCTTTTCTCAAGCAAGTGATAGGCTAGCTAGGCTTACACAGTGAGTCAGTCACCGTGACTTCCAGAAGATGGTCAGAGGGCTGGAGCACCTCTCCTGTGAGGACAGGCTGAGAGACTTGGGGTTGTTCAGCCTGAGGAAGAGAAAGCTCCGGGGGAAGCTAGTTGTGACCTTCCAGTACCTAAAGGGACCTGACAATAAGGCTGGAGAGGGACTTGTACAAGAGCATGTAGTGACAGGACAAGGGGTAATGGCTGCAAACTGACAGAGGGTTGGTTTACGTTCAATATAAGGAAGAAATTATTTCCTGAGAGGGCGATGGGGCACTGGAACAGGTTGCCCAGAGAAGGTGTGGATGCCCCATCCCTGGCAGTGTTCAAGGCCAGGTTGGATGGAGCTCTGGGCAACCTGGTCTAGTGAAAGGTGTCCCTGGCCATAGCAGATGAGTTGGAACTAGGTGATTTTTAAGATCCCTTCCAAACCAAACCTTTCTGTGATTCTGTGATTTCACTGGAGGCTGTTGAGAGAAGTGGAGGTTGTTCCTTGCCCTGTAAATCTGAGAAAGGACCCAACAAGCAGAACTGTTTCCTTTTACATCAGTTAGGGTAATGTAAACACGCACCCAGCTGGGAGGCTCTATGGTATTGCTCCTCCCCTCCTACTTGGAGATGAGGCAGTCAGACCAGAGGCAGAAAACCTTATCATTGGTCTCACCTCCTCAAACAACTGAGCAGAATTCTGACTTGTTTGAAAGCAGTCTTTCACGTAGGTCAGCAGTCTTCTTCTTCCACAGCTTGCAAGGAGCTTTGGCTTACTCACCAGGATTCTTCCTTGATGTCTTCTTGAGACAACATGACACAAGCTGCCTTTAAGCCAGAGCAGTTTATAAAGTGCCATTCTAAGCCACAGTAAAATGCTACTTAGCTTAAGTGTGAGAATCTTGTACTTAGGGCATCTGGCTTTCAACATTTGCCAGAATGCGTGTGGGGAACATTTTCTCAAAAGTAATTATTGTGCCGGGAAAGGCAAGTCAGCCTCCCACCCACATCCTGTCATTATCTATTTTTCCCAGACTCTTACAGCTCTTAGTATGCACACATTTTGAATCAGTGTTGTAACCCCAAAATGGGAAAAGGTGACATGGGAAGCAACACTGCAAGGCTCATAAGGACATTTATACTACACTATAAAAATCCTATATTGGATTAGAGACTGGATTAGACTGGAGAGTGTATTAAATAGATCAAGGAATTTATGAGACTTATATTTGAATCAGAAGTTCTTGTTAAATTATAATGAGCATTTTCTCATTTTAGGATTGTTAGCATTTTCATTGGGGGTTTATTTCCATATCTGGGTGGCTGATTGATTTATTTATTTACATCAGGAAAGTCTCCCTCCCCTACAGGTTCCAGCTCACATCTTCAAAACTGTTTTAACTGCTGTGATCCCAGGGGCAGCAGAATAGCAAAGAACAGTTAAATAAATGTCTTGCTAGTAGCTTTTAGCACCTAGTTTTGGTGGTATACTCTCTAGGTGTCTTTTTTAATGGGTTACACTTCAAGGGCTGCTCAACTGAAGTCTGTCCTTATATTCCCTGTTGAGTCCTGTTTTGAACAAGTTACACACCTCTTTTCCAAATACATAAATGACTTTTTCACTGAACTGTCCAGATCATTGAACCCTGCTTTTTCCCATAGTGGTCATTTCTCTTGTGATACCCACTTAGGACACAAATTGGAGTATTGTCTGTAATTGAGGTACTGACTTCAGTTACCACCTATTGCTTTCTTCTCCTCCTCATAGAAAATTGCTCACCATTTCCTACCTCTGTGAGCAACCATCCATTACTAGCCTGTGAAGGCAACATCAAATTGTATATGAATGTACTGTTATCTGTAAAATAGTGTAGAAAACTTTCATTAACTCTAAACTGGACTTTAGAAGTATTTCTGGCTACAGTTCTTTCTTCCTCTTATGGCTCTGAAGTAGACGGATCTATCCATCTGTGTATCAGCCCAGAAATGTATGACTTTAATGTTGTCTATCTATGCCCAGGAAGGATGCCAAAATTGTGTAAAATATCCGGGTGTATATGGAGAGTCTGAGCCAGCTGTGCCCCAGGTAGACCCCAGGCAGAGGGTCCCGTCACAGAGCAGCCCGGTAACCAGAGACCACGCACCCAGCGCCAGCTGGCAGTGGCAGCTCACGTTACAGCTGGCACTTGGCAATGCATCACCATCTGAACAAAGCCAGGACGCTCATTCCCCTTGCATCAGATCCGCGGATCAGTAGGGAAAACCCATCCCTTGAGCATACTCTGGCTCTGACTGACTCACGTTTTTTCCTAATTCCAACTCATATCAACATGCAGCAGCCTTCATCCTAATTCACTCTGATGTCCAGTTCCTTCCACAAGGTTTTTGCAGCTAGGTTCAGGTTATGTTTCATAATTATTGGTCCTCTCTTTGCAGGGAGTGGTCCTGTGTCCCAGGATGGTGAGCAAGTCACCTACCAAGTTGTAGTGGTAAGAAAATTGTACACAGGTTTTCCGTGATCCTAGGTGGGTTGTTGAGTTATTCCTGCCTCAGTTCCTCTTTCCTGGTTTGCAGCTGTTCATACAGCAGCTGTTACTTTGGGAATGGGACTCCAGGGCCTTGTGTGACTCTCTGCTGCCAAGGAACATCTCTGAGCAGTGAGGGCCCCTGGCCCATATAAGTACACATTGGTACCTGTTCTTGGCTATGCTGTGGTGCGTGGGATGCCCACCACAGCTCCAGATGCAGAGCTCACCACATCGTTTCCATCTTCTCTACCCTTCCTGTGAGCTCAGGTGGGCTCATTTGCAGATGACTGGCAAATAAACTCACACCTTCTTCATCACCAGTGCCAAAATAATTATTAAAAGATACAACAGGAAAAAAAAGCATTCCAGATGAACTTGATTCAGTATTTCTGGGCACTACTGGTGTTAAATCAATATAGAAAAATGAGGCAAATATTGTGTTCTCTTAGTCTGTGTGTGTGTAAGAAAGGAGGAATAGTCTTTTGGTCTGGGGCTGCCCCTTAGTGTCCTGCTGAAGAACTGCTGCTTCCAGATCTCAAGCTAGCAACAACTGCCAAAGCTGCGGGAACCAAGGGAGAAAAACTCCCACCTGTCTGCTCCAAGGCACACGTGGATGTTTCACTACTGCATTACTACAGTAAGCTCTGTGCAGGGGTCAGCATTGTCAACAGCACACCAAATAAGAACCATTATCATTAAAGATTACAGAGGGAAGAAATAACCATTGCACACAGCCTTGTTAGCTAGAGGTATAAACTCTGCAGAGAATTTAAGTACTTAATACCAACCAGAGATAAAATAATGGGAGTTAGGCACATGATTTGCTGAAGTCAGGCTTTATATTCCAGTAATGGCCCTTAACAACTCATCCCAAACTTACCACTCACAGAGGGAAAAGAAGCACTTAAGGTTGATGCTGCTGTTTGGACGGTAAATGTAGGAAAAGACTAGAGTAATGTAATGTTCTCCAGAACTGTTACAGGAGCATTCTGCAAATAGCCACGAATTCTTGTCCAACTGCAATGGGATCAAGAAACCTCGAGAGGGCATCGAGAGCCAGTAGATGGTGAGGGTATAGAAGGAAGGCTTAAAAAAATGATA
Source organism: Ifrita kowaldi (assembly GCA_013398055.1). Lineage (NCBI taxonomy): Eukaryota > Metazoa > Chordata > Aves > Passeriformes > Cinclosomatidae > Ifrita > Ifrita kowaldi. Next base: position 55,462 of record VZRS01003336.1, on the reverse strand, counting down.
AGGCCATAGCAGAAAGCCTAAGTAAGTATTTTGCATGTGTTTTCACTGTGGTGGTGCTTGGAGAGGCTCTCAGAGGATGGAAAAAGAGATATGTCTCAGTCTGAAGTGAAGGTAGAAGATGTGGTTGGACAGATCCTCAAAACAAGATGTAACAAGACAGGATGGGATGGAATCCATCCTGGAGCTCTAGGGGAACTTGAGGTGGATGAAAAATGAGACCCTCTGGCTCAGGACCACAACAAAGAAAACTGGGTGGTACAATGCCAAGTGCTATCCAGAGAGCTGATGAACTTTAGGTCTGCTGTCATGTTGGATAAAGAGGTAGAGACCCACCTGAAAACCAGAAGGGTGGGAACATGACTAAACACAGTACATTGGGGAAAAGTAAAGAAGAGTCATAATGCAAATCTGCTGGCACTCCCTGAAGGAGTACATGATGAGTGACCTCCCTAAATACTGCCCACCTTGCACCCAGAAGGCATTCCTCACTCTTAAGGAAATTAGGCTGCCAAGGCATACAATGAAAAGAATCACACAGAAAATGTCTAACTGAAAGAAAGGTAATAAAGAATAAATTATTGGGTTTTACGAGTGAACAGAACAATCAATGGGGTTTCACAGGCATCTTTTCTGGAGCCAGTGCTACTTATCATAGTCATTGGTGATTATGGAAAGGGAAGGAGAATGAATGGATACTTTTTTTGCTGTTGATACAAGTTATGCTGAGACAGAAGTTCAGCTGTGAAGGATGCAGAAGGACCTCATGAAATTAAGTGATACAGTGTCAGATAAAGTCAACATAGAATAAACACAAAGTGTCGTGGGCACATTATAAGCTCTGAGTTTTCTACGAGAATTCATGAGAGAGATCTTGGGGCTACTGCAAGTGAAAATGGTGGCCCAGTAGGAATCTGAGAACAAACAAGACAAGGAAAGAAATGGAACACAGCAAACCAGAGGTGTTTTTATGCCACTAAGTTAAAGGGAAGCCCATTTATTCAACCCTTCCTTCCTTCTGTAGGAAGACCTGGTGGTCTTCCTGCCTTCATCTTACACCCAGTACAGCAGAATTAGAAGAGCAGCAAAGAAACAGCTTCTACGTTAGAAACAGCCAAATACTCAAGACATCTCAGCCTGCAGAAGTATGTAACTGGGAATGTCAAAGAATTACATATACTCAACAGTGGCACAGAGAAGGTAAATAGTTATTCATGGTGCTTACAGTACTCCCTGTATGTTCTTACAGCTATTACAACTGCAGTTTCTCTGAGGGATCTGCTCTAGAAAAGTGAATTTCTCATGACACTAGGAAAGGAGCTGGACCAACCCTACAGGTGCAATGCACGTCTCAGCAGGAGCCAGCTTGAGTGTTAGAGGCTGATGTGAATCAAGAGTCAGAGGCAGATGTTGTTAAGGTACAATTGATGTAATTGTCTTTAAAAGACAAGGAAATTTGTTGGTGGTTCCTGGCTTTATGAACACCATAAATGGCCCAGAAATACATTGCATGCATGTGCAAATCAACAACAGCTGAGATGGTGGAAGTAACAGAGAAAGTCAACAGGCAAAATTTCCTCTTCACTTCTTAGAATGTAGGGCTGCATGTTTTCTCCCCATTTGGAGGAGAAATTGATAATATGCTGTGCTGCGTAGATATACTCAGGTGTATCAGCAAGAGGAACCACCCGTTCTGTCGTGCCTCCATGCCTCCCTCTGCAGGGCAGTAGCAGGAGCTCCTGGCTCCCAAAGCCCTGGCAGGTACCTCATGCAAGCTGTACATCATGCAAGCCATACCTGGGCAATCAGGGAGCTCCTTCATGTCAAACAATGTGATGGCCCCTGGGCTTCCTGTTGGTCTCCTGGGTCACACCCTGGTGTCACACACTGCCAATCGCATGCCACAGGCCTGTGTCACCTGGCATGTCTGGTGCTGAGAGGTTGGTAGAAGACCAGCATGGTGACAGAGAATGCACTTGCAGCTGTGTGTCCCTGGGAACAGCACAAACACGTTCTCCAGCCTTTGCCAGCACTTGCTGGGTACTGCTGTTCTGATCCCTGTGTTTCACTTCTCCTTGCTGCTTTTATCCTTGCTTCTGTACCTCCCATGAATAACACTTGAAGCCTTTCAGCCCTGGCATTTGTAAAGTCTAGCAGCCCTCTCGCATCTCACTCTGCAGCATGAGTTTCCCTTACAAGGCTGTGCATTATTTCCCATCATCCTACTACAGGAAGCCTGTTTTCTGTGGGTGATCAGTTAGCTCATTTTCAAATCTACTACATTAGATACACAAAATTAGTGTGAATGGAACTGCTTTCAGCAAACACCTTCAGTGCATAAAACTAAAGACGGATGTTGGGAGAGACAAAACAAACACAGGTGATTGCAGAATTATTACTCAACCAATACACATCATGGTTAAAATATGTCACCAAAATTTGGAAATAACTGAAATAAAATCACCAAAGTAAGTTAAAATGGGTGAGTAAAAGTTTTGAAGGATAGAAAATCTAAAAAGCAATTACACTGAAATGTACACTGTCTATGTCCCACTAAAAATAGTCATCATGTCTGCTGTAGAAAACAGAACAATCATCCACAAATCCACTGCTCTGTTGCCGTCTGAAAGGATGTTTTACAGGTCTTGCTCCATTTCCCAAGTACCTCTATAACAAAGCCTTGAAAAAGCTTGAGTTACATTCACAGCCTCCTCCTCATCTCCTCCCTGCCATGCTGAAAGTATTACACCTTTTATCAATGTGTCTTCTCTTTACTTCAAAGAGTGACAAAACAGTGTTTAAACTCTTTCTTAACCACAGGACATTGTGCAGGTTGCATTCAAACTCTGTGATTGCAGTAAGGTCTCCACACCTGTTATCCCTGTGAGTTTAATAACATTTATATTGTACCTTCTAAGAAGCATACATCACTGTGAAAAGAAATTCCTTCATAATCAGAATCATATGAATTTCTGTTATTTGCTTTTCAGATATTTGAAAATACCAAAGGCCCTGAGCTATGAAAAGGAGAATATCAGTGACTGATATAATGTGGAACATTTTTAAATTTATGCTTTTACTTCCCCTGCAAGTATTTTTTTGCCTTTTTTGCAGTGATTTTAGAATGATAGATTTCACCTGTATGGAAAGTCTTTTCCAAACTAACTCTTTTGCCATTGTTTAAAGGTTGTTTTAAAGTTCATTGTCACTCTGTTATTTCCAGCGAAAGCAGAAACTGGTGTCAAATAAGATTTCAGGTATACTTTTGATGATACAAAGCACTACCATCCCTGAATTAAAAAGCTTGATTATATCACCATCCCTACTTGTTCTCTTTTTCTAGAATATTCTCGTTTCTTGGGGTAATTGGCAGATATAAGAGGCTGGTGAGTTTGCAGGAGCAAGTTCATGCTACTATCTTCTTTCCATTGGTTGAGTTGGATATTAAAATATGTTCATTTTGGTACAAAAGTGAAAGTATCTTATTTTCAGATAGAAAGAAGCAATCTCAAATACCTGAGGCTGTTAAGACTCCTTGGAGTCTTATTCTGGCAGAAGTGTGGCAGAAACTAGTATTATATCAGTAGTGACTTCTGCCTTAACAGTACAGCCCTCTAATTATAGTACCTTTATTAATTACACATATTGTATCTTCCAGTGGTCATTGAATTAAAGAGTAACAGGCACTGATGTCTTTTATTCTAGGGGTTATCTATGTAAAATTATGCCACCCACAGAACTTTCCAACAACTAAAATTACAGATGTTGCTGATGCGTGGAAAGTTCCTAAATGATATAACGAAGTATGTAGATTTTTTTGGTCCGGTAACTGAGTCCAGGCATTCCCCACTGTGGTAGCCAGTGAACATACCTGTATGTTAAAGCGACCATGAGGCTTCTCCCAGGTTGCATGGTTCTGTTAAGTTAACCTATTTCAGTTTGAATTCCCCGGTTGGCTGCTGGCCTTGGCCCCTCGTCACTCCTCCGGGGCTCTCCCATTGGTCCCCGCTCCCTGATCCCGCCTTTCCTCAGCCCCGGGAAAAACCCTGGGCTAGCCATTGTGTTCTGCATTTGCTCTGCTACTCTTCGGCAGTGAGGGTGTAATAAACCTGCCTGTCAGAATTAAAGCAAAAGCAAATACCCTTCCTGCACCTTTGCTACTGACTTAATACTGAACCTGCCCAGGCATCTGTGGGAGCACGCGGGGTCCCACGGAGCCAGGCGGAAACAGTAATACCCCGCTCTTCATGCATCAGGTCACTGTCAAGAGAAGTCTGAAGTAAAATGAAAGGCAGATGCTCTCATTTCATCTAATGATGCAATCCCACTAATGGGACAGGTCCAGCGCTCTCAGCTGTTCCTGACTCACCTGACATCATGCGTTGCAGCTCAAGAAATGCATCCCAGCCTATGTTCTGCCTGTGATATCAAAGAGAAGAGGACTTGCAGCATCTTGCAAGAGTATTGCAATTCCTCACTGAGGAAGATGAAAGGCTGGTAAAAAACAGTACATGTAAGGCTCTGCTTTTGCTCAAAGATTGATTCCTTACTTAAGAAGTACATTTTTTTCTGGAGACCACTTTAGTGAAGCAGCCTCAGCCATCACCCTCAGCAGCACAAAGTTATTTGTAACTACAGTGGCCATAGTAAATATGCATTAAGTTACAGGTAGAAGTTGCAGGTGAAGCAACATTTCCACAATGGAAATCTTCACATGAGCTCAGATGCTGTGGAAATAAAGACAAAAATCAGCTATCACTGACAATAAATTTCTGCATGTCATACAATTCCAGAAATCTAGGGATTACAAGACTTAGATAGCCATACCTCTTCTTGCTCAGAAAAGCTTATGCTTTGAAGCTTTGGTTTCAGCAGTGGTTTAAATCCAAGAAAAAAAACAAAGGAGATTGAAAGGTATTGTGAGAGTATTCTGCTTCAAAAGTTACACTCCAGGAGCACCGTATCTCCCCAGAAATCTGCTCCCCTGATTCCAAACCTAGCAGGGATATTTAATATCACCTGTTAAGTTCTTCTTCTCTTACATCAGATATGTATGTGTGTTTTGAAATGGGGAATTACAAAGCACAACACAAGGAAACAATTCTTTCACGCTTGTGTGTTTGCTAAAGAGAATGTGCAGTAGCAGTTAGAAACAGAAGAGGGAGCCTTTAATCGCAGTATCAGCTCTTTTTGCAGATACTCAGAAAGTTAAACAAAGCATGATGCTGTATGTAAAATTCTTTCCCCAGTTGATGAACAGAGTTCTCAGTTAGTTCCTGTATACCACCGACCTCCTCGGGCTTGGGCTGACAGCTTGGTTGGCTTGTGACATGTAGCTCTCCCCCTTCGCTGAGAAGCCGTGGTCCTGCCGTGTGCCTTTTGTCTGCCCAGACAGCACCGATTCCCAGCCCTGCAAGTCTCCTGAAGCTAGGAGGCTGACATGCAAGGATGTGGATGTGATTTCAAGGCGGGGCCTCTACTCCACGGAAGCACCAAGAGCCAAGGAGCTTGCATCTCTGACTTCAAGTGCAGTGGCTTCGGCTCCTCATGGGGAAGTGGGTGCTCTGGCAGGAAGGAAGAAGGCTGCTAGGCATGATGAACTACCTTCTGCAGGTGTCTGCATACTCATTTAGGACGCCTAGATACTGAAACAGAGATGTGTGTCTTGAGTCCACTCCCAATTACAAACTGAGCAGCTTTCACTTTGAAGTAGAAATGAATGGCCCAGCAAAAAGGTACCATGAATTCATGCTGAGGGAAACTGTGCATCAGCTGGCATAGGATGTGTGCCACATGCACACTAGAGTGACACCGCTACCTGAACAAGAACACAAATGGTCCTCAAACCACAATGCCCAGCAGAGCCCAGTTCTTCCCCATCACATCTGTCAGGTCTGGTTCAGTGTCTTTGAGTGCTACAACCAGCAGTGACTCTAGGGTTGGTGTTCGTACCATTGTTTAAACTTAAACCACACATGGAAGATAAAAGGCTCTTGAAACAACAGGGCTGCTGACATCTCTTTTCTAAAGACCTGCTATCTTGATTTGAGGTGTAAGCAGTGGAAGCCCTGAGCAGCAAAGTCAGGCACTGCCATTTCCCCATGCCTGGCAGAGTTATCTCCACTCTGTGCTATCCCATATCCCAGAGACAGAACCTTCTTTATCCACCTGCCCATGCCCTGCTATAGTAGAGTTACCAAAGTGAAGGTAGCTGGGGTGGACTCTCTCTCTCCCCTCTCTCTTGCCATCTCTTCCTCAGCACCTTCTTGGCCCCTGCTTCAGAATTTGATTACACAGAGTTCACTGTGGGCTGACTTTTGCTGATGCTGGAGCCAGCTCTACATCTTTCAGGAGCAAACCTGGACTGAGCCACCTGCATTCTTCAGAGACATCAGACCAAACACACCCTGGACAAGCCGTGCACTAGCCATCACCTTTAGAGAGTTCCTTTGTCATTTCCATTGCTGACCCTGCTAACAAAAATGTCCTGCTTGCTGGCAGTGCAGCAAGGGTCCTCAGTCTTGGCTGCTCACCCAGGGTCTGGTAGCAACTCAGACATTCACTGAGGATCATCTTACTGGCTATTGTTGTAGTATTCATGACTGCCTATTTAATCAGTCATAGTGACACAGGGAGCTTCCAGGCAACCAGCCTAATACACAAAACACAGTCTTCATAAATTATGACAGAGCAGTTCCATAACTTACTTTCAGCATTTCATTTCACCTTCGAATCACTCTTCACAGCAATAGTACACTTCACCCCAGCTCACAAATAGTATCACCACAATACGAGCCACCCCCAGCATTTCCAGCTGTGCTCCTGAAATTAATGGAGGCACATTAGTGACTTCAAACAAAAGCAGGTGACTTCATTTGAATGGGATACGGCACCACTTGCCTCCAACATGTCCTGAATTAGTGCTAAGGGCTTGTTCTAGATACTGTTACAGTTTGAACCATGTTGTTCAGTTCATCCACTCACAGAAAGCCAGACAGGTTTGCCAGACTGGGATTTGAAGATGAAATGTCAAGGGGTCATGTTGTGTCAATCTGAAAGTATGTGCTAGTCCTGAGTCACTGCCACCTAAATCCAGGGAACACCACAGTGTGGTGTTCCTCCCGAGCCAACACAGTCGTTCTGACTCATGGACTGCTTCTTGTGTTTTCTTTATATCCCCTAGCTTTTGTAAATGCATGACACAGGACACTCTTCAGGACTTTAAGGAAACTCCTTCTACCCATCACACCTTATCTTTTAATTCATGTTCTTCAAGTTAATTATTTCATTCACTTCCTCTTATTCAGTCGGTTAGCCTCTCCAAAGAAGCAGTGCATCCTTTGTTTCACCAACTTAAATTACTCCTCTTTCCCAAGTGCATAGATATACAGACACAGGCTCCATGCAAACGAGCTCTACCTCTCCACTTGCTGCAGTCCACAGGATTATGTGATAGAGCAGTCCCCACTGCAGTAATTCAGCTGGGGAAGCATGGACCCAGCTGCTAAACCACAACACCACGAGTACATACCGTCCTGAACTCAGACTCTGTGGAGAAAGCATGAATACTGGTGGTGTTCCGCACTGCTACACTGTCATACATTACTTCTTCCCAGCAGCTGAGAGCTGGTAAGTGCTATAAATTGGGAGAGGGAGGGAAAAGAGTATTATCAAATAAACAGCACTTTGGTCTCAAACATACTGAACTCTCAGTTCCCAGCAAGTTTGCTTCTTGAAGGTGAGGCAGCAGTTGCTGAATCAAATGTAGCTGATAACTGCAACAGAGATATCCATTCATCCATTCTTCATGCTTGTTCTCAGATAGAGCACTTGCTACTTGATGCCTGCTTGGCAATTAAAACCCTGCCAGCCTTAAGAATTACTATACACTGATTTTTAGAACTGCCATAAAATACAGACATCCCTCCTGCCCATTCTGTCCACAGAGCTCTCCGCACTAACTGACAGGTCATGGGAGCTGTAATACCTGGGGGTGACCAACTGATAGAGCTGGGATTTGGTTTTGGGGCATTTCTCTCAAGTTCCATATGTAGACTGGTCAAAATTAGGCTTTTCTTCTCTTCCCACATTTTGTTACACTTTGAACCATGTGTAACAAACCATGTGCCTTGCTTCATTATACAAGTGCTCATTAATGCTCTTTACTGCCTATTATGAACACTTCTGAAAGAAAGGATTCTCTTACTCCATGTGTGCTACCTGCAGACCATGTTGTTGACAAGCAGACCTCCAAATGCAGACCTAATCTTAGCAGCAGGACTCTGCTTTACAACATGCATAATAATCCCGTGGACACCAGGTGTAGCAAGTACTACCAGCAAAGGTGCAGTCTCGGGTTACAGTTACATTAGGGCTCTAGCTCTGGCTCTGGTGATCAGAGATTGCACCGGTTCTCTCCTGTGGACGCTCTTAAGCTCTGGCAAAAAGCGCTACGTGAGTACTACGTGAGTACTACGTGAGTACTACGTGAGTAGGTGAGCACCATGCTGACACAAGCTGCACGTAGCATTCAACAGCTATTCGACAGGAAAGCAGGGTACCCAGAGAGATGGGAGTGGACACACTTTAGCTATCTCTGCATTTGGAATGCTGCATCTATATTGAGGCATAGACACTGGAGCTTGGCTCTGACAGCCTTTAGTCACAGTAAACACCAGGCAGACCTTGGTACTACTGAGCTGACTGACTCTGTTCGTACCACATGAGCAATCCCAGGTAGTTTATGAACTCCAGTGCAGCTATGAACCTACCTATCTCCATGTTCACGCAAATAGGCCTTTCTCCCTTTTCCTGGCCTCCAAAGAGCTGGCCAGACCACCAGGGAGCTGGTTGTGGACACCCTTCAATGACTGAAAAGTCTAAGTCACAAAAGCTAGCACTGGATCAGTGAGTCTTTATGGATTCATGGGAGTTGTCACAGTATCTCTGCACAGCATTCCATGCATCTCTCACAATCACTAGTCTTTTTTCCATTATCTGAAGCATCTCCACCTCCTTTGTCCTGGATGACAGAGAGCTGACTATGTAGTCAGCCTGTTGTACTGGTCCTGCTAGCAAACAGTGCCTGGAGAATGTTTACCTGCAAACCTAAAGAAGGTTATCACTCCTGAGACAAAACATGTAGGTAATACATACTCTCCTGGCTGTTGTTGAATCCAAATGACTATGACTACTCTGCTTATGCTGTATTTAAGAGTGATGCTATTTATTAACCATGTTCTAAGAGCCTATGACAGATCAAATGCATCTGTAATGAAACTTGGGTCCCAAATGGCAGTTATTGTAGGCAGGCATTATGCTGCTTGATACCCAGGGCAGCTACACATCAACACAATGTGCCAAGTATCTTCAATCATCATACCACAGTAAGACAAAATGTTAAACTTGGTGGGCCCAGGTGGCATTCATTGAGGAGTTATGAAAAACTAAGACAAAATAGTGAATTCTTAACAGAAGTGTGTTATCTCTTGCCAAAATTATACCTGAATACTGGGAGCTAATGCTGTAATCAATAATTAAAAGGTTCTGACGTGTCAAGGGAAACATCGTTCCATGAGCTCAATATGTGTACTGAGCAGTTAGTGAAGAGTCTAAGAAGGGACATCATGGAACTTCTTGACCTTTCTGGTAAAAGTCACCAGTGTTTTTGTAAAGAGAATTTTAGACTTAAAAACTTTGTGGAGTTCTTGGAAGAGGCCAAACACAAATGGAGATAAAGGTGATCCAAACTACCTGGATTTCCGAAAGATTTTTGGCAAAATTTCTGATCAAAGACTTTCAAATAAACTAGGCAGTCATGGAGTAAGAGGGAAGGTTGTTTAAGAATAACTGATTACAAGGAAAGAAATACATGGTAGCAGAATAAGTCAGTCTTCACTACGCCAGTAACTCACCAGTGTGGTGCCAGACCTGTACTGTTCTGCACATTTATAAATGGTCTGAAGAGGATAGAGCACTGAGGAACAAAAGTTCGCTGGTAACATTCTAACTTGGCATACAGAACTATGGCTTGTAAAATGACTGTAACCAATCAGGAGAGAGATGTAGTTACAGGCAGCTGCATGAAGACATTGGCTCAGTGCTAAGGAGCAGGAGAAAAAAAATAAAGCAAACATTGAATATTAGGGACTATTGGGGAAGTAACACAGAGCAAAACAGAAGTCATCACTGTACCATTCACAGCTCGAATACTATGTGTTGTTTGGAGACTGTGCATGGAAATGGGAAGGTCTCAGAGAAAGGAAAGAATATTGCTGAGAGTGGCTGACCTGGAAGGAATTGGCTATACCACCTCAATATGTAAAGTACCTAAAAGGGAATATGATAGTGGCCTACAAAACTTCAAGTGGATGGACAAGACAGTTAAGGAGTCATTCACATTTTTTTCTCCTTTAGGAATGAGGGGCCACCCAATGAAGACTGTGAGTTGTGATTCAAGGTCAATAAAGTGAGGTTGACTACGTGACACTCAAATTAAGGAAATTTTCATGCTGGAAGTAGCAAGATGTTGAGAGAGTAGGATGGGGGATGTGATACTTGGTTGTGCTGGTTTTACTCCTACCTGGGTAGCTGCCTCTAACTCCTTTCTGTTGCTGTTACACATATTCTTAGTCATAGATATCCTTCTTGGCAGCAGCCTTCCTCACAGCTTTTGTCTCCTTTGTTTTCTGAACTTCAGGGCACATTTCAACTATGCTCCTTAGTGCAGCACTCAAGTGGCGCTGGCCACATCTTCTGTGCATCTGGTATGACAGCCAGGTGCCTTGTGCAGCAGTCCTGCTGTTTTCTTGACATGTCTCTTGATGCCCTGCTGTCTTGTTGACCTCCAGAGGCACAGGTGAGATTACTCTGGCAGAGCTGGATCAACCCTGAGCCTGAGCGAGCAGAGCCATTCCTATGGTCATGGGTGGAGGCTTGCTCCCTGCTGCTTGGGAGGTTAGGCAGAGGCTTTGCAGCTACTGTGCAGTTGCACAGCAGAAGCCTGCTGCTGGTGAGACAGTCTGAACCTCTCCCTTGTGCTGAACCAAGAGCTCACCCAGCAAAGCAAGCAAATGCTGTTCCAAGTCAAAAACACACTTTCCTCCATCCTCCTAGTTTAACTTTAACCCAGAATTGATCCAATCCACCCCAAGGTCACGCTTGTGACAGTATGAGGAAACAGTGTGATCACGCAATTGGGTTAGGGGAAAGACTAATCTACTTCTTAGCTGCAGCATAAGCTTGACCTGCTTGTGAAAGCTTGACATCATGCACATAAAATACACTGATCTTCAACTGCTCGATGCTTTCATAAATGTTGCACTCATTATTTTTTTCACATCTAAACTTTTAATCAGCAATAGGTAGGGAGAGCTTTTTGTTTCTCTTAGTGTTTGAATTGCAGAGTTGGCACTGACCAGGAATATATTTATTACAAACTGAAGACAATCAGCTTTACACCAACCGACCCTGCCCAAGGGTACACCCCCTCATGCCCACCTCCCAAAAAAAAGGTTTAAGCAACCAGCTCCACACTACTAGGCTACATGTTCTTACCCCATTACTACGTGGCTGCACAGGCAAGCAATTGTCAAACCAAGGAACTGATTCAAATTGATGGAACAACAAGCCTAGTCTACCTGCTCTGTTAATTGGAGCAAACGAATTCATGCAAAATTCAGGATAAGGATTTGCATTGCAGCTTCACAGGGGAAAACCTTCACTTAAATGACTGTGGGCTCCTTGACTAGTATTCTCCAAAATCTGTCACGCATCATACAGACTCATTGTAAAAGAAATCATTCTATTTATTAAAATTTCTTTCTCAAAAAGCTTTCCACATACTGCAGTACCATCTAATTCTTACTCATGTCATTGGCAGACCTCCACTGTTGCTGCACCTAAGAAAGATCCTTCACTGCAGCCTGCTTTGCCAACCTGCAGATGAAGGCTAGAAGACAGAAATGATCAAGAGGATCAGCAGAAATGATCAAAACGATCAGCATTTTCCTTCACATGAGCTGCAACAGAGTTGTCTGATTGTTTGACAGGAATGACAGGAAAGAAACAACAAAGAGAGTATAGATATCCAAACTGTGCTTGGTGCACTTCTTATTAAATAATGTCCCCCAAAAAACTGGCTATATTAAGCATGTCATGTTTTAGACATTTAACAGCCATCTGTGAATCATGAGTAATATCTTTGTGGTATTATACAGACACACTGGCAATTTATCATCTTTACAACACACACCCTATAACCCTTGGACTCCTGACAGAGCACAGGTACGTCTGTAGGTACATGAACTGGATGCCCTCTCTTCATGTTACTCACTACTGTGTATGGAGCAAGAAGCATACTGGGCTGCTTAGCAAGATAAAGGACACAAACTAAGGGAAGAGTTCAGACAGGCTTTTGTGAAGATAGTGTAACTCTCTTCATCCCAAATTCTTCCAGTGAACTATGGCCTCTTATGTATAGCTGTTTTCCAGTAAGGATGCTGTCTAACACCTTCAGTTCAGTAATAAACATGCAATTATTTCCCTGCATTTTTCAGGAAACAGGAAGAGAGAACTTTATGTCCAAGAAGCATTTGTGTTCCATGCCATTTAGAGCTGTAAACTCTCTGCTCCTTAATGACACATATGTTAATGTACATTGCTACTTCAGCTTGGCCCTCTGAAATACTATCACAGAACATCCTACTTCCATTGCTCTCTAAAGAAATGTGTCATTAGGTAAATTTTACTTTATCCATTTAGACATTACAGCTACAGTTGTCACACTTATAATTAACTGCTAGGAATAATATCTTTGGTACATGAAGCCAGGCAAGCTGAACTACTTTTGAAGTGTATGTAAAAGAATAAAAGAAAGCACCCAACTCAAATGTGTTATAAAAAAAGTCTTATTTAGATGTCTTAAAAAATACAAGGCACATTATACAAAATCAAATAGCTATCTATCAAAACTTTTTTTGTATATCCCCATATAAGATCATGTACTGGCAAGTGTTAGGTAACAGTGGATAATCTCAACTAACATTTTATCCCAGTGCTAGCTGATAACAAGATCAGCTTGTCAACTCAAATAGGATAACATTATATGCTTTTGCCATGTTAGTATTTACAGCACAGTAACTTGGAAAACAACACATAAGTCATATTATACCAAAGATAATAAGCAATGTAATCCAAGATGGTGAAATGGATTATCTTCTTCTCTCTACAGCTTCAAATGATGTTCAGTGTAAGCAGGTACACAGAGCAAGGTCCTATACACAATCTGTTCAGATGCTTAATACATTACAGTTACAGTTAAATAAAACAGATGTATCTGTTAATTAAATATACTGACAACACTGCATAATATTCCAGAGACATTTTGCTTTTTAGCAATTTTTATATTCAACAAGAATGTCTTCAGCCACAACTCACTTTTAGGTCAGCAGCATTTTTGCACAGCATCTGAAATGTCTTTTCTTTCCCCCCAGTCTAGCAGGAATATTTATCTGTTTATGATTTCTACACAGAATAAGCAGCTGTCAGTTCCAAATTCCAGGCTTCAATGTAATTAAAATGTTGTTACAGATGTTTGTTGAAACAGATGTTTCTTCAGACTCTCTTGTACAAAATAAGTCTGTTGTTACTCACATCCTTTAATCAGTAATAATAAGTTCACTTTTCTAAGATTAAGCTCAGTAGGTTGATTTATTGGTCCTACTTGAGCTTGAAGAATAAGAATTTGATTTCTTGGGGTATCTGCTTGATGAGAGAGACACTTGCATCCTCCGTGTAGTTCGCACACTTCGGCAAAGAAGAGCATATTTAAGGTTGTCTCTGAAGTCTTTTGAAATATAATAATAGATGAATGGATCAATACAACTATTCAAAGTGGAAAGACACAGTGCCGTTATGTACCACGCATACAGATGGCTCTGCCTGTAGGCTTTGAGGAGCGAATAGTGCACAATAATCAGCACATTGCTAGGTGTAAAACACATGAGATACATGGACAGGACAACAACAATGAGTTTAATTGCTCTTTTTCGTTTCTTCCCACTGCTTACATCTACGATAGAAGCACTCAGGGTCTTAATCATTAGTATGTATGCAACAGCAGTGATGATACCTGGGATTAAGAAGAGTCCAATTGCAAGTGAGAGGAAATAATTAAACATATTATGAACTAAAACATTTTCAGGCAACACATCATGGCAGGTTGTGATGTTAAGATTTGAAATATATGCTGTCTGATTAACAAGATACAATGGAATGGTGCCCAACAAAATCAGTATCCAGATAGCAATGGAGATGCCCAAAGCAATTTCTGATTTCTTTTTTGAATGCACTATGGGGTTCACCACAACCCAATACCGTTGTACACTGAGACATGTCATAAACAGGATGGAACAGTACATATTTCCATAGAAAAATCCAACAAATACTTTGCAGAGACCTTCACCAAATAGCCAATTATTACCGTTTAGATGGTATGAAATCTTCAGTGGGAACCAGACAACAAAAAGAAGGTCTGCCAATGCCAAGTTAACCATATAAATCACAGCCGGATGTTTCTTCTTTGTTCGGAAAAAAAAGACCCAGAGGGCCATGGCATTACTTGGCAAACCAATTATAAAGACCAAGATATAAACAATGGGAAGGAAAACTGTAGTCAGCTTTCCTGTGAGGACTTCTGCTGCAAATTCATCCACCTTGTACAACTCTTCAGAATTATTTGCGTTTGGAACTTTCCGGCCAAGGAAACTTCTTCCTCCTTGTTTGCGGGACCCACTACTTCCTTCTTGTTTGTGAGATCCACTATCCTCTAAAAAAAAAAAAAAAGGAAAGGAAAAAAAAAATTTTTGTTGTTGAAGTACAGACTTTTTGCCCTTTTAAAAAATAAACTAGATATAGCAATTTACTCTGACCATCTGCAAACAGCCTTATCAACAGAAAAAATAAGACTGATGTTCAAACACTTGACAATTTATCTTCCATTTGTTTTAAATTTATTATCCAAAAGACAACCTTCACCCCTATTCAAGAATTCTACCAGCAACCAAAAGACTTTTCCATGTCATCAGCGATATTAAAAATGCCTTGTTAAAAGTGCCTTGTTAAAATGGGCTGTCAGGCGCTCCTGCTCCTACCACCTGAACAGTTACAGTAGAAACTGCTTCAACTACCCCAGGGCACCATCAGCTTTTCACACAGCAGTGCCAGATTACCTGAGTGCTGGGACTTACAGAACTTCACAGCAGGCTAATGTAACTGCAGTAGAACTTTTGCCAGTTTAGATGGCCCAAAATCAGGTATGCAGTAAAAAGAGAACATACTACCTTCAGACAAGCTAAAACTGAAAGTCGCAATACCGTGTCCAAGG
Source organism: Ifrita kowaldi (assembly GCA_013398055.1). Lineage (NCBI taxonomy): Eukaryota > Metazoa > Chordata > Aves > Passeriformes > Cinclosomatidae > Ifrita > Ifrita kowaldi. The sequence continues at coordinate 40,080 of VZRS01003336.1, read as the reverse complement.
CCATGCAGCAGTGATCCCTAGGGCATGACACATGTTACAGTGTATCTGAATGGAAACTTGAACATACTAACTCTGTGCACGAAGATGCAATACGGTCCGTCGTCTGGGATCTCCTTCAGGAGAGATGCTCCCTGTGGTTTCTACGTGAAGTGTCAGGTGGTAGAGCTGACAGCTAAGGCTGCTTCATACACAATCAGCTGTCACTACAAGCTTTGCTCTGCCTCTTCAAATGCTATGGGAGCTTACAAACCAAATAGGAGAGCCAGGCACTCCTGACTGCTGAGTCCTGTGGGACAGACTTCGGACAGCCCAGTTTGGAACCCCTGCACGCACAACACAGTCCTCCTCTGCTGACAGGCTAAACTGCACAAGCAGACAGTGTCCTTGAATGCAAACCATTCCAAAAAGTCAGCCGGTCACCTACAGACATCCATGTCCATACAGCTAAATGGTATGGACATGTAAGTTGACTGGTTTTGGGAGAATGATTTCTAAACTCAGTTTCTATCAATATTTGTGGATTTGTTCAGCCAACCCCCCCAGCTGGAATATAAAAAGAATCTTTTTGAGTATCTGAACAGTGAACAGCCATGAACAGTGTTAAAGCATGACCCCTTTGTTAATAAATAATTGATACAGTTCCAGAATGAAAAAATGCATACCCCTTACATTTTAAAGAATTCTTACACAAGAAATATGTAAATACACAAGTATGAGTGTTTCCCAGTATCGAATCCCCAAAGTAGCCCACTTCAGATAGCTGTTCCTTTCAAATTATAACTGCAAAAGTCTGATGTACAACATTAGACTCTTGTCTAGACTCTGCAACCTCCTGAAGATGTATACAGAAATACACATATATTGATACTCATTAGAGTTTTGAATTAAGTTAGCCTAGATCCACTTCAGCACTTAAAAATCTCCAGGCCCAGGCCCCCTTCACTGGAAAACTGAGGTGTAAGACAACTTTTTGCCAGTACAACGACATGGACATATCTTTGGAGTAGACTGCATGAAGACAGAAGCTTAAATTATACTAACAAAACAACCATCCTAAAGATAATTAATTCAAATGCCAAACAGTCATTTTGGTCTATATGTGGTATAATTACAACAAGGCAGAATTATACAAATTCTCCTTTCAGATATTCAAACCCCATGATTACATCAGCAATACTGTTAAGGACTGCAAAGTTTAACTGTAAGGCAGCAATCCTAGTTCCCTAACCTGAGCGGTGAATAGGAGAAGCCATAGAACCAGCCTGAAGGGCACAGCTTATAGATACCAGATTCTGAAGTGATAATTAGGTAAGCAATGCTGATTTTCTCAGGCTTACAGCTTAGCTGAGAAAGATCCTGGGGATGCTTGGGAGCAGACCCTACATTCTAAGTTGATAGGAATCCTAAGGATACAGTAAGAAAATGCACCATACAGTGCTATGTTAAGCACCTTTCCATCAGAAAGTGGTCGATATTATCAAATTGCAGTCATACTATTTTTATTCCATTCCAAAGGCCTAAATTATTATAGAGAACTAGAAGAGCAAATACTACCACTTTGTTCTTACTAATGTTTTGTGATCAGATATAAAACAATGCTTTGCAACTGAAGTTCAGAGGGTAGGTAGAAAAAACAAAAACCTCACCAAAAAGTTCCAAACTGTTAGTGGGAGACATTACAGTAAAAGCTACACTAAAGTGAATGGACAAATACCTGAACCACAGACAGGACTTCGTATTGCAAGAGCGGCAGAACAGAGACGAAAGTTTGTTTTATTCTACTTTGTAACAAATAGTGATTGCAGAGACCAAGTCTTGTTTTTATGCTGACTTTAATTCGAGCCTCAAAAGTTCTGACTACCGATACTGGGCAGCTTTTTTCTGTCCAACTAGCACCCTATACATATAGGGAGACAGTGTCCTGTTTCCCTGCAGTTAACACTCCCTCACCGAGCAACCAATCCTTTGTTAGATATGTGCATTTTCTACATCCTTTTCTTACTCTTTCACCACTTCCCGTTTTCCATAACAATCGAGCTCTTTTCCAAGACGAGTTTCACCCTGCTTGACTCACATACAGAGAATGCAGTTGACTTGCTAATCTGCCCACGGGAAAAGCGTACTCTCCTCCCACAAAAGACTGTTTCAATACCTTTGCCATTTATCCAGAAGATATAACCCACTACATACCAAACAAAGGATTATGCCTACCCTGCAGACACAAAAGCGGTAGCACCACTGAGTATCCAAAAATTAACTCGTTTACTCATGGTAGTAATACCCCCACAGGGCTAAATTTAAGATTATCCTGGTTTTTGGATCTGCAACCCAGGTTCGCCACAACGCCGTAATGGTATCAGCCTGTTTGAAATCTGTCACAATAAGACTCTGGATTAGTGCATCTCCTTTGGTTGGGATGGGATCACATTTCAGCTCGTTTCACCTCCCTGCTCCAGGATATCAAGCACCCCGCTACAACTTTTGCGCGCACTACTTCTCCCTCTTCCCCGAGAATTCCAAGTTCCTCACTTCGTCCAGGTCAGACAATTAGGCTATTAAGTGGCAGTTTAATTTCAGGAACTCTGCTCCGAACAACACAATTTGCAGCTACCTACATCTATCCCTTCAGAAAGTACGACGTATGCTGGGGTTCAATACGTATGCGACGTATATCCTACGCTTAGCTTCAATATTTACACAATCTTTACGCATATGATTTTATTAGGTAAATAACCCCAGGATGAAATATAGAAGGACACAGTGCAAAGGCACGCAGATATGGCAATGGGGTTTATTATAAAAGGTGGCAAAAAATTAACTTCATGCAGTGAAATACTAATATGAATGACTGCTTAGGTTTTTTTCTTCAAACAGCGTCTACATTCAACAAGCAATAATATAGACTAACAATTAAAAAAGAATCCTAGGTTTTTAGAGCAGGTAAAAAAACCAAGAACATGGTCTTTAAAGTTTTTTCTTGTTTATCGTAAGGGGGCGGGGAGAGGACTACAAGAAGGTTGGAGAAGAGGTTTTTACAAGGCCATTAAGTGAAAGGACCAGAGAGAATGGTTTTAAACAGAAAAAGAGCAGATTTAGATTAGATAGTAGGAAGAAACTCTTCACGTGAGAGTGGTGAGGCAGTGGAACAGGTTGCCCAGATAAGTTGTGGATGCCCCATCCTTGGCAATGTTCAAGGCCAGGCTGGACGGGTCTCTGAGCAACCTGGTCTAGTGGAAGTTGTCCCTGCCCGTGGCAGGGGGTGTTGGAACTAGATGGGCTTTACGGTCCCTTCCAAGCCAGACCATTCCACGGTTCTCTCAAAGGCGGGTGAAGCCAAGCCCCGCGCGCCTCACAAGCCCTGAGGGAGCTGCTCGCCGCGCCCGGCTGCTGGCCCGTGGAGGGCTTTCCCTCCCCGCTGGGGAGCCGTGCCAGCGGGTCCCGGCAGCCACCCTGCCACCCGCACGAGTTTTCCGACCCGCTCGACTCCGCGGCACCCCACCCCGTCCTCTCCGGGCTCCCCGCATCCCAGCCAGGCCAGACACCTGCCCCGCCGAGCGCCCCGTCATGCTCCCGCCCGCGGCTCAGGGGCGGCCGAGCCCGCCGGGGGTGTGGCGCTGGCCGCCCCGCGGATCCCAGCCGAGCTGTCCGCTCACGCCGCTCCGTGGACCTGCAGCAGCGGCGGCGGCGGCTCCCAGCAGCGCACTGAGCAGCAGCAGCAGGCACAACCCACGACACGCAGCCATCGTCTCACCGCGCTCCGACCGTCACCACTCCGCCCGCACTCTCGACCAGTTTCACCTGATACCTGAGCGGGGCGGGGCGGAGGGCGCGGCCGGGCCCAGCACCAGCCCCGCGGCGGGCGGGCCCAGGCCGGGCCCGTCCCTCACGGCAGAGGCTGGCGGCGCTGTCCCCGGAATGGCTGCAGTCGATCCGCACGGGGTCGGTTCCTCTCGGCGCAAAGTGGCAGGTCCGCCGCAGCCCCCGTGGGCTGTTGGTCCTGGCGACCGCTCGGCCGGTGAAGGGCGGAGCGGCTCCCGGGCGTCCCGGCT
>VZRS01003336.1:0-36002 GCA_013398055.1 Ifrita kowaldi | reverse complement strand
CCCCCCGCCCCGGAGCCCGCCGGTGGGCCCTGCCGGCGGCTGCTGCGCTGTTAACGGCCCCTGGCTGCCCAGTACCGCTGAGCAGCGCGGCTGGAGCGGCCACCGCTGCAGTGGCCACGGTCCGTGCCAAGCTGCTGCTAGAGCGGAGCAGGATTGTTCTGGGTCACACCGGCAGGGCCCAGGAGCGTTTAGCAGGAGTGTGTTACTTCAGCTGCCTTGTAACGTACTGCGTTGTGCGTTCCAGGTTTCTTACTCTTCTGTGCTATAACATCACAGAATCGTGGAATCTTAGAACAGGTCAGGTTGGAAGAGGCCACAGAAAGTCATCTGGTCCAATCTGCCTGTCCAAGCAGGGTCCTCTGGAGTGCATTTGTCAGGATTTTGTCCTGTCCTGTGCTTTTGAATACCTCTGGGGAAGAAGACTCCACACCTTCTCCGGTCAATCTGTTCAGTGCTCTGTTACCCTCACAGTAGAGAAGTTCTTGCTCATGTTCAGGTAGAACTTCTGTGCATCAGTTTCTGCCCGTTATCCTATTGCTTGGTGCGACTGAGAGGAGCCTGGTCCATCTTCTTGACACCCTCCCTTCAGATACTTAAAGACATTGATGAGGTCCAGTCTGTCAACATCCTGAAGGGCTGCACAGCACTCCAGGTATTGGCCACTCTTCCCAGCTTTATGTTGTCAGCAAACTCTCTGAGGAGGCATCTGGCCCTTCATCCAAGTCATGGATGAACAAATCAAACAGCACTGGGCCCAGATAGGTCATATATGGGTTNACGACACGCAGCCATCGTCTCACCGCGCTCCGACCGTCACCACTCCGCCCGCACTCTCGACCAGTGTCACCTGATACCTGAGCGGGGCGGGGCGGAGGGCGCGGCCGGGCCCAGCACCAGCCCCGCGGCGGGCGGGCCCAGGCCGGGCCCGTCCCTCACGGCAGAGGCTGGCGGCGCTGTCCCCGGAATGGCTGCAGTCGATCCGCACGGGGTCGGTTCCTCTCGGCGCAAAGTGGCAGGTCCGCCGCAGCCCCCGTGGGCTGTTGGTCCTGGCGACCGCTCGGCCGGNGACACCCTCCCTTCAGATACTTAAAGACATTGATGAGGTCCAGTCTGTCAACATCCTGAAGGGCTGCACAGCACTCCAGGTATTGGCCACTCTTCCCAGCTTTATGTTGTCAGCAAACTCTCTGAGGAGGCATCTGGCCCTTCATCCAAGTCATGGATGAACAAATCAAACAGCACTGGGCCCAGATAGGTCATATATGGGTTACACTTGTCATATGGCAGATGGGCAGGAAAATGTGTAATTGCTGCTTAACCCAGATGCATTTATGGTACTGTGCTGGCATGAGCCAGTAAGAAAGGGTCAGTAAGGGGTGTTTTCACCTGGCAGCCTCACTTAAGCTTTGAATACACCAACTTCCCTTTGGCTTTGCACATAGGGATTTCAAGAAAAAAATTAGGCAGAATACAATGTCATCAGTGTTTCCTATTTATGCACACAAATACAAATTTAGAAGGATTTCAGTATCATCAAATCAAGCACACTGCTTACCAGATTCCAAAATAAAAACCATGTTTTCAACCCTGGTTCATACCTCCAGACAGTAATGCTCTCTCTCTGCCTTAGTCTGCAAAAAGCTCAGTGTTCAAATAGTGATAGAATTGCTTTTTTTCTTTTCCTTTTTTTGAATAAACATGAAATGAATCTACTGTTTTACATTGTTCTGAAAAATTGCTGCTTTTTTTCTTTTTTTTGAGGGCTTTCTGTGATGGTCATGAAATACAGATGGGAGTAGATGTCTGGGAGTACAGAGAGATGGTAAATGCACTGGGAAGTTTTGGCCATCCGAGTTGACATCAAGGGCCTCTTGTTTCTGAGTCTTTTTTATAAGTTACTGCATACTTAAAGCACAGTTCCCGTTTGTCATCCACACAATTCAGTTTACAGATTTCTCATCTAAGTCCCAGCCTTCTTGCTAAACACTAGGAAAGTCATAGCCCATCCCTCCAGCCTCCCTCCCTGTCTCTCTGTCTCACTTTCAGTGCTGTTTTATTTACTTTACCATTATAAACTGCCTCATAGGTATTTAATATCCTGCTTTTAATCACGCTGTCCAGTGAGCTGTAGTCTTCTCATCTGGCTTTTTATTTAACCTCCCTTTACTAGTTCCAGAGTTTTTCCTCTCAGATGTCTGTTACTAAGGAGTGGTCCGTCTTTCTCTCATCCAATTCCGCTGTACCCGGCGCTCTCCTGCCAGTGCCCAGTCACAGTTTTCCTTCTTAGTTCTCTCTTGATTTATACCATCCAGTCCATCTTTTTGTCCCCTTTACATTCAAAACAGACAGCTCCTTCTCTCTTTTGCTTGGATCCAGCAACAGTGGAAGGGACTGAGAACACACGGGGAAAGTACTCATTACTGTTGCTAAGCAAAACCGGCTCCAGGCTGTCCCATGACAGACCAGAGCAGCAACTGGAGAAGCCCTGCGGCTGTGTGTAGAAGCACGTGTCACTGCAAGTGCCTCTTCTGGAAATGCAGCTCTGGACTTTGCTCCAGGTGAGTGTAAGGAAACGATGCCAACATATGTTTGTAATTTGTCTAGTTTCTCATAGAGGTGTCAGAAACATGTAAGTGATGTGAAGATAATCTCTCTTAAAAATCTTATATTAATATAAAATCATTAGATTCCCAAACAAAAAAATGGAGCTTGTAACAGAGAATGTCAGGTGACTTTAACATCAGAGAATTCTATCAACCTGTCTTATAAGAGAGACCTTATTGCTGCCTTGTGTAGAGGGCGCTTTTGAGAAAAGTGGGGAGAAACATTTTACCTGTAGTGATAGGACAATGGCTAATGTTTTTAGATAAAAAGAAGGTGGATTTAGAAAAAAGATAAAGAAAGAGATTCTTTACTGTGAAAGTGGTGGGATGGCGGAATAGGTTGCCAAGAGATGTTGTGGATGGGGCATTTCTGGAAGAGTTCAAGGCCGGGTTGAATGGGGCTTTGAGCAACCTGGTCTTATAAAAGGTGACCCTGCCCATGGAACAGGATTGTACTAGGTGATCATTAAAGGTCTCTTCCAACACAAATTACTCTATGATTGTAGCAAACCAATGGTCTTGGGCACTTGTAAGCAGTTCCTGGTGCTTCACCTGTGCAGTGCCAGACAGGCTTTTGTTCTGATTTTGTTCTATTTAATTTATTGAGAAATTAGAGTTCCTAATTTACAGTTTCAGAAGGGATAGCATTTGTTAGGAAGATTCCCCATTTATAGTCTATAAATTAGTTCTTCCTTATGATTTAAAATATGTTTAATAGAAGCTAGAAATTGTCTTACTCCTGTTCAAATCACTAGGACTTCTCAACAGTGCAGCATCAAAACTTGCTGATTTTAGATGCCTTTACTGAAGAAATCTGATTTGTCAAACCTATTTGCAGTTCTAGCTTGTCATTTATCAAACAGTTTGGAAAGAAAATTAGCGGTTTGTAAATAAACACAAAGCAATTGTGTTCTTGTTCACACTTGTTTTTCATTGGATAATAATTGAGATAAATACAACTGCCACAGGAAGAGTAAGTACATGACTGTAGAGGCTTATGAAACCTTAATTCTCCATTACAAATTGGTAGTTTTTTGGGTTTTCTGCTACACATTTCTTTTTCCATCACAAATGTATATATATATGTCTGTGTGTGTCTGTGTACATACATATGTAACACACATATATGCATATATATAAAAATATATATATATACACTCCTACCTTATATTATAATGAGTTGGGAAGAGTCATCTTTAATACAGTAGCTTGAAGGGAGCTTTGACCTTATACATCATCGCTTATCAAAGCATACTCAAAACTGACAACAGGTAAGTGAATGACAACTCATAATTCCCTGGTTTATCAATGTTTGTTTGGAGCATGTTGTCATGAGAGTCTCGTGCACCTTGGGACAAAGGCCATTACTGGAATTGTACCCTCCCTTGCACTTTGAGTAGCTGGTGAGAGTATAGTTTTAACACAGTTTAGCACAGGGGCTCCAAAGGGGACCTTCTGGCATATACTCCTTGGGTCTTAAGGCATTTTAACAGCATGGTAATCATGGAGATGTGTGACTATCAAAGATACTTGTTACCCCTTTATTAATTGAGAAATTCATGTGGTTTCATTGCAAGGCACTTGTCAGTACTTGTGAAGTTTGCGCTAGAGTAAATGGGTGGGAACATTTTTATTATGTAGAGTTTGTTTTGTTTACTTTTTTTTTCCATGGGAGTTTCTGAATTCAGATGACAAATATGTTTTTGGTGTGCAGCTTATTTTAATTATATGGCATGTCTGTTGGGAGAGAAGGCAAGGGATGGTTGCTTGTGCCATATGTCTGACACAAATACATGGATTTTTTTTTTCAAGGAGCAAGAAGAACTTGGTTTTGGAAGGGAGAAGAAATAAAAATACCGTAACTTTAAAAATCAATAGGTCTTGTAGGGCTGGCACAATGCTTAAAATATGCTTCAAAGAATGCGGCCAGTGCAAGTATTCTGGGAAGGAGGGTGAAGTTTGGGTCAAATGGAACAATGTGAAGAATTTAATTTAAAAACTAATTTAATTTTTGATTCAGAAGAGCGGATGCATTATCTCTCAGTGCTTTAGCCTGCCCTCAGGCTAGCCACCTGTGTTCTTGGAAACTAGGGGAGTACCTGGGTACTAGGTTACAGCAAGGCCCTGCTTTAGTAGTGCAAGACCAGGACTGTGGCTATAATAAGCATTTTCGATTACTCATTTCAACATGATGAAGCCCTTTATACTTCCTCCTTCTGTATCTTGTTCGCAAAATCCTCTGTGCCATCGTAAATGGTCTCTCTTGGTTATTTTCCTGAGCCTTTGAACAGGTCTCTCTATTCCCTGCTCAGCTGGTTGGCCTTGCTGGCAGACTTGTTAAGTACTACGTAAGGGTTGTCACTAATGTCCTTGCTCTAAGTGTGTCCAGCAAGGAGCCTAGGAAACAAGAGAGACTGCGCAGCAGCTGTGTTTTTTTCTGTTTCTCTGTGAGCAAGGATCCATTTTATTTCCTTCTGTCACCCATCTATCCCAAGATTCTTGCAGATTTTAAAAATTCTGGCCATGGAAAAAATGTTTTTTATAAGCCTATTGTGTTGATGTGTTATTAAGTTGTTACTGTGTGAGGTGCCAGTGTGAGTGGCATAGTAATTTATGGCATTTTGGGGTCACTGTCCTGGCAGAACATATAGGTAGTATTTGTTGTTTAAGGTGGTCTCTTAATGGTTATTGGGTACCATCCTAATTTTCCTGACCTTCTGTCAGCAGTGTCCGTGTTTGTTTCTATGTTTGGCTTTTAACTCTTTGTGTATTTTCACTTTTGTGAAAAGCGAGATCCTGGGGTGGGGCTGCAGACATGACAAAGAAATGTGGTTAAAGACCTAGGTTAAAATGCTAGGTATTCCCAGTGCCTGAGGGGTAGAAACATAGATGGCCCAAACCAGGCTTCATGCTGGCATAGAAGTACAACGGTGACTCCTGCTCACCACGACCTTGCAGTGATAGAGGACTTGTGTATTTAGCAAAACAGTTTGGTCTAAGCAGAATGTAAAGCAGTGCTTCTGTACTTGTGTTGACAGTTGTTCAACCTGTGGTACATCTGTCTTCAAGTGTGCCTGCAGCTACATGAAAAAAGCATGTTAAGGTATTAAAATCAAGCAATTGAAAGTTAGGAGATGCTCCAGTTTTGGCTTTTGTTCAATCTTAATTCAGCATTCTTGTGCATATGCATTCTGAAAGGGATTTAGTTATGACATCATATTCAGTCTTTCTATGGTGCTCTCCATGGAATGTGCTCGTGTAAACACAGATGATCTTGTACTTGCACCTCTACTTACATGTATAGATATACTTGAAATACCACCGTTTAGCTAGTACTGACTTCTTATTCTGCTGCTGTTGAAAACTGGGGAAGAACTCTGTATGGATAGAATGCAGAGAAAGGGATGTGCAGATTGCTCACAACCCATAAGCACAGCCACTAGTTTAGATGGAGTTTGTAAAATTGTCTTGAAGGGAGTGGAAATTTATTTTCAGGATGGGTTTATTACAATTCTTGTCTAGTTTGTACCTCTACCCTGGGAGGAATATAGGGTGGAGTGTATAAAATAACAATTCCTTTTCAGGTAATCTGAATCATTACATAGTGAATCACAAGCATACTGTGTACCCACAGTGTTGTCTTGCATCAAAGAAGGTTGTTGTCTGTAACATACTTCTATGTAATTTGTTTACTGCTCCATTGAGCACCAATATATTATTTGTTGCATATTCTTTACTCCATCCAAATCTTCCCTAAAGAAAACCAGACAAAGTCCAGAGACGACGTAAACAAGTGGAACAACCTGAAGAATGTTTGTATTCTAAAGACTTTTTTCAGTCTGAAGAAGATTGTGAAGAGGCCTGATGACATACTTACAGTATGTCCAAGGCTGTGGCATGTTTTCCATGTTCACTGAGTAGGCTGAAGTGTTGGCAAAGCTAGATACTGAGAAATATATTTTAACAATCAGCACCAGTTGTATTGAGCACTTATTTTCTAGAGAATCTGTAGGACCATCACTGGCACTTTTAAAGTATAGACAAACAGGAATGATGTAGGTATGTCTAGTTCATCCTGGCAGGGGAATCAGGTGATGCCTTGAGCACGGAAATAATGCCTCCAGCACAGCCGTTACTGACTCTACAACATTTCTAGCAGAATAAAATCCCAGTCCTTTATTGCAGTGACCTCAGTGGTCTTACTTTTGTTTGGAATCTGAATACAACAAGATTTGTTATAGTGTTCTACTTTGTAAGTCACCTTCAGTGATTTCACAGTGGTGTACCTCTGTTCAGAAAACAAAATAGCTACTAAAGTGCTATCTAGACCCTGTCTAATCTGATTGTGGCTAGGAAGACTTCAGATCCTTAGGTCATGCTCAACATTACTGAGCAATCATGAGTCAGGCAACAAGAAGGAAACTTGCTGAGACCATCATGTTTTTACCTTTTGGGAGAGAAGCTTGTTCAAGCCCCCCCGCATTCTTGCTTCCCCACCACACAGACAACAGTTTTCCAAATCAAATGAAAGTCCAGGAGCCCAGAAGCAGAAGCACAAGCACGAGGTGGGGCACCAAGAAAGACCACCACCAACTAGATTTCAGAGTAGCAGTAGACCTCTGAGAAACGCCATGGGATTTGTACCCATTTTGAAGAGCTAGACCATAGGTGCGGAAAAATGCCAATCACAAACCACAAAGTTTGGTGAACGCTGGGAATAATTGCTTTTTGAGTCTGAAATAAAGAGCACAGTGACACTGAACCACACACTTGGTCACCTTCAAAGAGCAGTACCTCATGCATTTACTTCCACCAGCCCTTGCATGTTTCTCAGTTTACTAGAAGTATACATACTTTTGAGTGTTGTTCTGCTACCCCACTTACTACTCCTCATATCACAGTTCTCAGAACTCAGGATTTTTCACTCCTTCTACCTCATCTGTAGGGGATGCCTATGGAAAAGGAATTCACAAATCAAGGCAAAAAGCAGCGATTTATGACTGATGACTTTGTGATGTTTTTTCTTTCCTTCTTAAGATCCCTCTATCTTCTTGCCAGAACAAGCAAGATCTGTGCAACATTTAAGTAAATTCACAGCAAATCCACAGAGGAGAAAGTGTGAAAGAAAGAAATTCACAGTGTTTGTGGAGTAGGGATGGGCTGAGGAGGTGTTGTGTGAAAGGAAGAACAGTCTTCCTCAGAAGAGTCTCATGAAACCTACACCAAGTTAAAACTGTAAACTTGCTTTAACCTAAGCCATAGTCAATAAAAGGCAGGTGGTGCTTTACTGCTGAAGTGAATAGCCGAGAGAATGTGAGCTGTGATTTCACCAGCGCATTCTGCACGTGTTGGTTTGGATTAACTCAGTTTTGTTGATGTTATGTAATTATCACAGTGTAGATAAGTCCTGGGACAGCTGTAGGGATTGATGAACTCTGAGAATGATGGTTCCTTGAACTTAAGAGTATGCCCAAGCAGTAATGCCATTCTCAGTCATGAATGAATGCCAAGAGTCAGCATCCATTTAATGGCAACAATGAAATCCTGTGCACACCAGTTAGGCACTTGCTAATGCTGGGATCTGTCTAATCAGAGAATCTTTTTAGATTCCAAATGATATTTGCAAAGAACAAAGTAGAAATTGATTCTGAGAGCTTCACAGAAGGTCTCTGTGCCAAGATTTTAGTTCAGTTGAACAGATAAACATGTGACATTCATTCATGACAGGGCTGACTGATGTAAAAATTACATTTACAATATGAACATTGTAAAGTAAAGGAGGGTTTAAGGACAAAATTCCTAAATCTGAAAACTCTCCTGCTCTAAGTAGTTTTTCTCTTTGTAGTTGCTTCATCAACTTTCTATTTTTAGGACCTATCTCTTACTCATCCTTGAAAATTGACACTCATAATAAATAGTTAAAAGTCATAACTTTTAGGATGAAAATAGGATTTTTTGAATCACATTATCATGTTCTAAAACGGAATGAGTCTAAGGTTTGTACTGTATCTGTTTATCTCCCCATTTTTATTCTGCAGCCTTTAGAAGTTTATGATAGCTGCTAGTCTGAAATGCTCGGTAAGATGCAGGTATGAAATACAGCATTTTGGCTACATTTCTAACTAATTGTGAAAATTTTAACAGAATCATGCATTTATTAACTTCTGACCATTAATTCCATTTTGAGCATTTGCCCTATTTAGTCAGTATGTCAGCATATCCATGTTACGTACATATATTCTTAATTTGTCAGTGATCTAAGTAAGATATGAACAATTGTAATTTTTCTAGTCATCATGACAGTGAAATATTGCAACTACCATCTGGTAGAAAGATAGGGGAAAAGAAAAATACTGGAAAGGCCATAGGTTTTTTTTTCTTCACAATGTGCATTGACTTGCCACCCCTGTGGGCTGGCCCATAGGCTGGGACAACTACGTAAGAATCATGGCATACTTATCCAAAAAGAGGCAGAATTTTAACAGCATCAGTTCTCCAGTCCAGTTGATGTCATGCCTGTGTTGATGTAAAAGAGGGAGTGTTTCAGATATGAGCTTAAAAAGTCCAAGGGCACTGCATGGGTCAGGCAGTTCACGTGGCAACAGCCCTGGTTTATGACATGTAAAGGATGCATGACATTAGAGTTCAAAAGGCAAGTAGAAGAAATTATTGTTTTGGCATTGTCTGGTTTGGCAGGGACTAGTATCTTGACTATTGTAGTTTTATGCCAATAGATTAACATCAAGGAAGTTAAGCAACAGACATACCAATGGCTCTTGCAAGCTATGTTGAACAGGATTAAAGTTAACTTCTACAGCTGGGCATACCATACAAAATGGTCACATTAACAATTTAGGCTTTGATAAGAGTCCAACAGTATTTATGGCACATGATGGAAAGTATGAAATAACATTTGCTTAAGACCTGAGTAGGCACCTGGGAACACTTCAGTCTATTCACAACCTGTTCTACACACCTAGGGGCTGGGGTCAACCACTCAAATACTCTGAACCAGGCTCAGATATAAAAATCATGGCACAAAGGACATACAGCAGGTAGGAGACTTGTGGAGTTTCGTGACAAAGGATGCTGGGCATATAACAGGTTTCCATAAATTCCCAGAAAGATCGTGCAACTCTTGAAAGAGAGATCCACTGTGGATTATTAAAGAGACAAACCGTAACTAACCCGTGAATTTCCCTGAGCAGAATGTAGTATTTGAGTGAGAGAGTAATTGGGGAAATACTGTTTATATTTGTCCTCCTCTTTTTCTTTTCAGTGCATCTGCTTATGGTGACTGTTGTGGCTAGTATCCAGGCCAGTGGGTCTTCCTTTGAATAGTGTGGTCATTTGCTCTAGTTCTCAGGCTCTTCTGAGGTATAGGTTGAACTTTAATATGGCTATGTATCATTATGGATGTCATTTAGGTTCCACTCTGATGTCCTCCATTGCTTCTCTGTGTTTCCTTCTGTGTGCCCCCCAAACCACAGTTTGCTGATGGAGAGAACTCCTGGAGCCACTCTGTGCTCTCCAGGGAGAGCAACTGTGTCATGCATTGGCAGGATCTGCAGGTTTGGCTGGGCAAGCACCCACCACAGTGAACTGCACTAAAGCTCACCATTTGAGAGAGATGCTGCCACTTCATAACTTTGCAGAGTTCCCTGCATCAAAAGTTATCTGTGGAAGGATAGGGCAGGTCTGTGTGCATGCTGCCTTGTGATATACCTTCCTTGCAAACAGATACTGTTAGTTGTGGCTTCAGAATGGACAAATTAGAAAGGCTGAAGGAGAAATGTTTGAGCCCTTGTACCTCCCAGTTCTCTAATGTGGAAGATTGGTTTGAGCATATATGGTCGAACACACACACAGAGATGTGTCTGTTTGGTTCGAGCATGTATGGTCTTTTCATAGTTTTGGTGTCATCCCTCTCTCTAACTCCAATAAATGCTGTTTCACAATAATTCAAGTGGCTTGCAGATCACTTTTTTGGGAATTCTTGCCATCATTGTCATTAAGGTGAAAGGGGGCTGCTTTTGTCCTACCTAGGGATCGTTTATTAAAAAATGCAGAGATTGGAACTATTTCTGTAATTATTTTATCAGTGGGATTGTGGTCTGTCTAGAAGCAGAGCCCAATGTCCACAAAGAAAATAGTTTGATGGAAAAAGTGTGTCAGTTGACCAGGACACCTGAAAATTATTTGGAAACTCCCAGTACTATGAAGAATGTGAGGAGGAGATCCACACAGCTGTGTTGAGTCACAGCTTTCCACACAGGCATCCTGTCTGTTCTCACAGTGTTTATTCAGTGTGGCAGGATACACCCTTGTCCCCTCCCAGTGTCTCAACCCACCTCCCACTGTCTGCACAATCAGGGGAAAACCACAAACACTTTATCATATTCAATACTGTAAATTGGCCCAAAACTAAAGACTGCCACAGTATTAAAAAAAGCTAGTGTAATGACCAAAAATAATTTAGTTATGAATAGTATAACTTCATTTTAAGTTTAATGAACAACATAGCTATTGTTATAATTCATATTTAGAAAAATATTTTTTTCTTCTACTCAGCTGATATTTTCCAAACTTTTAAATTCCAGATACACAACATGTGTATGTCCTAGATGTAGTATGTTCTAGACACTGATTATGAAAATGCTTTGTCAATGCACATTTAGAAGCAAAGTGAATAGAGCTGTTAGGATTTCCAAGTTACCTGCTGCATGTGCAGAGCAGCCACTTTCACCACTGAAGAGGTGAAAATGAAAGACTGTTAGAAGATGGGAAGGACAGAAGACTTCCATCTGCCTTGCTGCAGGACCACGTAGGAATGTCACTGCTAACTCCGGATGGCACACTGTCCCAGGTTCTGCCCAGACTTCCTTTGGGGTGGCAGGGAAAAGTGAATCTATACAATATTGTACACCAGCAACTCCACCCGAATCACCTGAGCACAGCACAGCAGTACTGGATCCCACTGGAAGTGTGGGGATATTGCTGCAAGGCACAGAATCAGGACACCTTTTCCTTTTCCCCTCTTTCTGCCCTAAAACTGTTAAATATCTTTGGGGGACGCACAGGGAGGAAGCAGGACTTGGATTGCTAATCCAAGGAGAAAGCAGTTAATTCCTTCAGGAGGGGTGAAATACTTTCTTCGGACAGTTGTGTTCATTCCAGTTGTGCTGGATTGCACCAGTCCCAGGCAATTTTCACTACTTTGGTTGCTAGGTGACTAATTGAAATGAGATGCTTCAACCCAAGATGCAGGCATAAGAGCATTCCTTGAGAGCCGGTCCTTCACAAGCTTCTTGTGAGGGATAATCTTGGTTTTGATGGCCTGTTGTTTCCAGTTCTCAGGTAGTGGTGTACTTGGCACAAACCAGGGTCTTTATAGAGGCTTCACATCCCTGCTTCTGCCAAGGTTCTATTTCAGTATCCACTGCAAGCCTGGGCTTGGCTTCTGCAGGTACAGTTCCTTCTGGGACCCTCTTTCTCACAGAATCACAGAATGAGTCAGACTGGAAGGGACCCCAGTGGGTCATGTGGTCCAACCTCCCTGCTCCAGCAGGGTCATCCCAGAGCACACGGCACAGGTTTGTGTCCAGATGGTTCTTGAATATCTCCAGTGAAATTCTCCACAACCTCTCTGGTCAATCTGTTCCAGTGCCTGGTTACCTGCAGAGTAAAAAAAATTCTTCCTCATATTCAGGTGGAACTTCCTCTGCATGTTTCTGCCCCCTGCTTCTTGTCCTATTGCCTGGCACTATTTCTGCTGTGCTTAAGGCAACTAAGCTCACAGTTCTGGCTCTTGATGAATGAGGAGCTGTTTTCCCCTTTTTCTTCCTCTCTCCCAAGTATTGCAGCAGCAGGGTGAGGTCAGAGATCTCCTGCCAGTTTCCCCCACTGCTGGGGGAAGCTCGCTGATGAACTCACACCCACCAGCTTCCTTTGCTAAATCCAAGTAGACCTTTCTTACACTACATTCAACAATTTTACACTGAAACAATATGGTCTTACCTCTGTAGAGTCTTCTAACAGTCAAGAAGTATCTTTTTGCAAAACAGTATAAAAGGCTAAAGTGCAGGAGCAGCAGTAGTTGAAGTTTAACTCCCTACAAATTCTGTGTGGTTGTTACAGCTACTCAGTGTATTAGGTATCATCACTGGGTTTGATGGCAAATTAACTAGGAGTATGGGTGTGGGAATTAAGAAAGTCTAAATGTTTCACAAGTGTTTGCTCAGTGAAAGGGCTGCAAAGGTTAATTCTCAGTATTTAATTCAACATATCACTTGATGCTGCCAGCTTCAACACTAGCCTTATTGCTGTGCATTTTCTGCAAAATGAAGCACAATGCTTTTCTACCTACGTACCAATCTGTGGTTCCAGGGATTTGAAAGAAAGAAAGTGTTGGATTTTATTCTGCCCAGTGTGTTTAGACTTGTTTCAGCTTTAGCAGAAAAGCTGGCTGATCTGGTTTTTCCAGGATGGAGTCATAACTGTATTACATTTCCTGACCTGATGAAAGATAGGGTTTTTTTTGTAGCATGCATACTGTGGTGTACACATGAAAATAACTGAAATACAATTAATTTACATCTACTTATAGAGAAAAAATACATTTAAAATATGTAATTAATATGTAATTAAATATTCAGTACAGGTCATAGGAGAATACAATGACGTATTGTATGAAGATCTGAAGGATTTATGAAAAGCAATTAGGTGGTTCAGGTAAAAACCAGTTCCAAAGAGATAAAACTCTTGGTATTTGGCTTCCAACTCCCTGCAAAGAAAGTAGCCTTGTTCCTGCCAGCCTCCCACGCTGGGCAGAGCAGGAGGAGGCTGTCCCAGTGAGCTTGGACCTCTGGAAGAACTGCAGGCAAGGCTGTCCCTGCTGGAACAAATAGCTTCCTTTGGCCTTATTGGGAGTTACAGATACCCTCTTGTGGAAGATTTGTATGAGTGGAGGTGGGGGAGAACATGTCTGACTGTTTCTGCTCTGTAAAAGCCTGACACTAAAGTAAACAGCCTGACTGCAAAGACAAAAAACCACCCCAAAACAGCAGTATGCTTTCAGTGTCTTTACTGCAGGCACTGAGGGCCTTCCATGCCTAGAGGCTCAGGGGGAAGCTGCTGAAAGTAAAGGTGCAGCCTGCTCCATGCCTAAGAGACATCAGGTCTCTAATCCAGAAGATCCTGGTTCTGCTTTACCATTGGATGTGGCAAAACAAAGTTTTTCCTTGCTCTCAAAGTTCTTCTGCCCAAAAGATAATCTACAGAGAAACAGAAGGAAGAGGAACGCTGCCCTTTTGTACCCATTACCTTGAGGACTGTGTAAATGGGATTTCAGCTCAGGTATCTCTTCATCCTAAGACAGCACTCCTACCACCAAGTTAAAAAGTACTGTAATGTTTGGACATTTTGCATTCTATTTATTACGAGTGATGTGGCAGGATGTGACCTAACACCACAAAATTTTCAAAAATGTGAAATAAAAATATGAAGGGTCATTCCCTACATTGCTTTCCACATTCTCAATGTCTACAACAATGAAGCGAACAATTTAAACATGCAGCAGAACTTTACAAAATTATCAGGTTCATCCCCAACAGCAATGAGTTCCCCTATTTCATCACTGACTTTGTAGCCTAATGGCAAACATGACATCCCCAGACAGGACCAGTCTTTCTTAGAGTGCTTGTTCATGGAGCTGTAAAATAATTCTTGCCATTCATTTTAACTAATATATATTTTCCGTTTTTTTAGGCCTCTCTCTTTAGTTCCCAGAACACTACCACTTACCAGGCAATTGGAAAAAAACACAGACCTGTTGAAAACTAGACAGTGGTAACAGCATGTCTATAGTTGAGTTAAAAAGAAGCTGTTGACAATCACCACCCAGGTTGATACTATTTTGCAAATAATAAATACAGTTTTTTATTTACTGTCTATACCTTTAGCAAGTTGAGTTTTTAAAGGATTTTTACTTTTGGGAAAGTCAGGACTTTTTTTTTCTTTAATTTTACACAAAAGCTGGGTTTCATGTAACTAAGTTCAGCATTAAAACTTCAAGAAAATACAGTAATTATAATCCTCATAATAAAGCCTCTTGGATGGTAATTATCAGGTCTCCAGGGCAACGATTGCATAGTGGCTTACTCAGTAGGTGCACTGTTTGTGCTTGATTTTTCTAGATGCTACCAAAATATACATTCAACTCACTTACTTTTAAGGAAAAACCCATCCTGAAGTGATGAAATGAGGAGGTAGCCTGGAGTGATGCCAGTGTGTGCTGATGTCAACACCGAGCTGTTGGCACAGGAGCTCACTGTGCATGGAAAGCAACAAGGATGTACATCGCTGCCTATGCCTTTCTCTTTTGTGTTTTCTGTTCCCCACCCATGTGTAAGTGTTCCTGTTACAGCAAAATGAGTCAGATAATACTATGCTGTATCTGTCTTTCCATGGGATACAGGACCCCTTCCCCACTGGACAGTGCTAAAAGAAAGGACTTGATGTCTCAGTTCACCTAGTGAGCCTGTACCCAAGGACACTATCTGCATCCTTGGATGATTTTCAGCAGTCAAATAGAACATTGTATGAGCTGGAAGATGGGCTGCTGGGAAAGAAGACCAGCTTTGGTGACCTCAGGGGAAAAAAAAGAACTTAAAAACTTTGGATGAGGGGCAGGCAACTCAAGGGGACCATAAAGATTCCAGGAGGATGTGCAAAAAGAAAACTCTAAGAACCACAGTACAACCAGAACTTAATTTGTCTACTGCCATAAAATAGAATAGAAAACGTTTTTATAAATACATCAACACCAAAAGGTGGTCTAAGAAGAATCTTCATCCTTTATTGGATGTGGGGCTAAACAGTGACAAAGGAAGAGAAAAAGGCTGAGGTACTTAAATGCCTTCTGTGCTTCAGAATGAAGCAAAATGAAAGAGCAGAATGAAGCTCCCATAATCCAAGGGGAAATAGCCAATAACTTGCCATACCATTTATACACAAGTCTATGGGGCCAGATGGGATCTATCCAAGGGTACTGAGGGAGCTGCTGGAAGTGCTCATCAAGCCACTTTGCATCATGTATTAGCAGTCCTGGCTAACTGGGGAGGTGCCCAGAAGGGCTGGAAGGAGGATCCACAGAACCGACTACAGTCAATCAGACCTTGGTGCCAGGGAACGTCGTGGAGCAGATTACCTGAGTGTCATCACCCAGCAGGCATGGATTTGTGAAAGGCAGGTCCTTTTATTCACCTGTGACAAGGTGACATACTTAGTGAATGAAGAAAAAGCTGTGTATATTTTCTGCATATATTTTTAAAAAGCCTTTGGCCATTTTCCACAGCATTCTCCCAGAGAAACCAGCTACTCAAGGCTTGTATGGGTGCACTGTTTTCTGGGTAAAAAACTGGCTGGATGGTAAAGACCAGAGAGTGGCAGTGAATGGACTTACATCCAGCTAGTGGCTGGTCACCAATGCTGTTCCCCAGGGCTCAGCACTGGGGAACAGCTCCTGTTTAGTATCTTCATCAATGATCTGGATGAGGGGATTGAGTGCTCAGTTAGTTCAGCAATGACACCAAGCTGGGTGGAAGTGCTGATCTGCTGGAGGGCAGGAAGGCTCTGCAGAGGGGTCTGGACAGGCTGGACCATGGGCTGAGGCCGATGGTGTGAGGTTCAACAAGGCCCAGAGCCGGCTCCTGCCCTTGGGTCGCAACAACCCCAGGCAGTGCCACAGGCTGGGGCAGAGTGGCTGCAAAGCTGCCCACAGGAAAAGGACCTGGGGGGGCTGGTGACAGCAGCTGGACATGAGCCAGGGTGTGCCCAGGTGGCCAAGAAGGCCAGTGGCATCCTGGCCTGGATCAACAGCAGTGTGGCCAGCAGGACCAGGGCAGGGATTGCCCCCCTGTACTTGGCAGTGGTGAGGCCACACTTCAAATCCTGTGGTCAGTTTTGGAACCCTCACAAAAGGAAAGACATTGAAGTGCTGGAGTGAGTCCAGAGAAGAAGAGTGGAGCTGGTGAAGGGTCTGGAGAACAAGTCCTGGGAGGAGCAGCTGAGGGAGCTGGGGATGTGTAGTCTGGAGGAGAGACCTTATCGGTCTCTACAGATACCTGGAAGGAGAGTGTAGCATGGTGGGGATCAGTCTTGTCTTCCAAGTAACAAGTGACAGGACCAGAAGCAATGGCCTCAAGTTGCACCAGGAGAGATTAGATATTTGGAAATGGTTATTCACCAAAAAGGTTGCCAAGCACTGGGACAGGCTGCCGAGGGAAGTGATGAAATCACCATCCCTGGATGTGTTCATAAAACATGTGGATGTGGCACTTTGGGACATGGTTTAGTGGTGAACTTGGCAATGTTAGGTTAACAGTTGGACACAATGATCTTAAGGGTAATTTTTAATGAAATGATTCTATGATAGGCAGTCCTTTTAGTTCTATTTGTAAATTCTCAGATTTAAAAGAACAATAATTTGTAATCAGTGTTACTCTTCAGACTAGTTTATTATCTCACTGTTTTTGTCATAATGAGTGTAACGTTCCAGTAGATGATAATGGGTAGTTTTCATCATGCATGTTTGATAGACTAAGCTGAGCTCTGAGTTGGGGAGAGGCTGTCCAAGATCTGTGTATTTAAATAGGAGGAGAATATATCAGTGATGCTAATTGAGAAACCTGAAAAAGCTGCACTTTCACATATGGTTAAAAGCAGACCTTCAGTAGGTAAAAGGCTCTTCAGTCCTGCCCAAGACTGGGGAAAAGAAGGGAAAATCCCTTGAATGTGTTAGTGAAAGCTAATTAAAGGGTGAAAACCTCATGGTTATTAATGATTGCCATATCCTTGATTTAGATCAAAAGATAATTTTTTTTAATGAACTGAGAGAGGGTGTTTCTATACTGTCAACTTTTCCCAGCCCTGCTTATATATGAAGTCATAACACAGTGACAAAAAGCCCAGCAAGAATAATGTGTGGAAGGAAGTAATCTGCAAAACAGCTTAGTGTTTGGATGGTTATGAAGTCATGCTTCCTATGTGGCACTGAATTTTACAGTAGCTATTATGGAGTCAGTGTTGCTGACACTTTCGGCAATTCATTGTGCTGAATCTCACTGAACTTGCACAGTGTAATAACTTGCCTTTAATTAAATAAACAGTTATACCTGATAGAACCGGCTGCTACACCCTACACACAAGCCCATGATACCAAAACCAAGACTTGTGCAAAATGCATTGGCAGTGACTCCAGCAGAAACCTCAGCAACAAAGACTAGAGAACTTTTCTGGACAGATCTCTGACTACACAACAAAAGGAGCTATGAGCAGAGCGAAAGCCCTGCTACTCTCTATCTAGTATCTTCATTCTTTGTGCAATTAAAATTTGTAGTGCAATGAACAGAACTGCCACAGTAAACATCCAACATCCAACATCCATAATTTGTACCTATGAAAGAGTTGTTGAGAGAAACCTCTCAGCTAGGTATGAGAAGGAGAGTACAGTGATTATGTGGATCATTATGATTAGATTTACTGCTAATACAATAACATTGCCAGGGAAGTATAACTAAATAACCACTTTGTCATCTATTGCAATAGATTATAGTAGAATCAGGTCATTGACCCTCCTGTTGAGTCACAAGCTTCAGTGAGACCCCCTTGCTTTCTAAACTCAGGGAAGTCTAGGTGCAGCTAGGTTGACTTAGTCTAAGACTGGTCAACAGTTGATCTCCAAAGGGCTATAATATAAGCAGGTTGGCTAGAAATATACAGGTTTAGAGTCTTTGGCCTTGCAGAAGTCACAATTACAAAACAACAAAGCACCTATGTTGCTATTGCTACTTTAGGATTTTATGACTCTATGGTAGTGCTTTTTACTCACCCTCCAAAAGTGAGTGTTCCTTGCATGTTGCGGTACGCCTTAACCAGCTAGGAATCTGCCTCCTGTCCCTCCAAGGCTTGTCACCCAATGGGCGGATGGATCCGCCCAGAGGGATGGTCTGTAGGCGGATCCTTGGTCTGAAGGCCTTGCCCCTCGTGTTAATACCAGCCCCCTTTTCCAGAAAATTCTGTCCTATTTGATCTATGATTGGTTCGTTCAGGTTATCCCCTCCCTTGTGGCTCTGTGATTTGTTGTTTGTACCCTGGTTCTTCCCCTTCAATCTTTCCCTATTGGCCCAAGTTGTATACTCCTCCCCTTTTCCTTCCCCTTAAAACCCTGTGTTCGTTTCCTTGTCCCTCGCATCATGTCCTTCCCCCGGAGTGGATAATAAGTGGTCTGGTCTATAACGGAGATCCCCTTCTCTCAGTCCTTTATCTCCGCCTGTTACTACATAGCAACAGACTGCAGCCACGACCCTTTGTTGGCTGAGGGCAAAAGGCTCCCACTGAGCCTGACACTGGGCTTGATCCAGCCACTCGATCGCCATACAGTGTCGTGTGCCAGGGCCATCGGGCGGCCGAGCGGTCAGCGCGACACTTGCAGGCATCCCTGCCAGGGAAGGGACCCACCCTGAAGATGTCTGCAACATCAGGAGACAAGTCTGCCCAGCTGACCCAGTCTTCATCAGCACTTTACCCTTACGCAGGCTGTTGTGCACCATAGTCAATCAAAAACATTTCAGCTCCCCCATCTCTGGAATATCTTAATTATGCGAGCATCCGGACAGTTCTTCCTGCAATACCTGCCTGGTGTTTTTATCTTAGGACAAACCACATCGACCACTAGAGGGAAAGTGGCGGTGGAGGGAAGGACACACGTGAAGATCTGATTGTCTTTCTTCACCATCACAGTGAACTGCTTGCAACAGTCAATAGGATTTTAGAATAAGCAGTAAATGTTCTATATGGTGAAAGTTGGTTATAAAACCAGGGCTGTGATAGCAAACTGTACTGGTCATGATACAAATTAAGCTGCCCTTACTATGCTTCAGTCAAAATATGTTACAATTTTAAGTAGGCTCTTGTCCAATACAAGAAGCAAGAGTCAAAAACTCCCCAAACAACCTCTTACAGAAATGACAGCAATGCTATTTACTTGTCCCTACCTTTGTCCCAAAACATTTTTTCAATGAGTTTAAGGAGCCACCACCACCTTCAAGGACTCACACATGGTATTTCAGTTTTGTTTATAAAATGAGGTCCAAATGTTTTTCTAATGTAGAACTTGTTCCCATTGAACTATACTGAAAGATCATCTTTGAAAATGTCTTGATTTTGTTGCATGTAGTCTAATTGCTGCAGACTGTAACTTTTGGTTCCCTAGGGAAGCCCTGGATTTTGGCTGTGGGGCTGGATGTTGTTATCAGTGTCATTATGAAGAGTGATTGACTCTGGTTTTATGGCTCAGAAAACATCTGCTTCTGTACGTGAGAAAGAAAAACAGGAAATGCCAGCTAGAGAATGCTGTTGTTACAGTGACAGCAATGGATTAAAATAGAACTCTGATAAGTGACTACTACATACATGTATCATGCAGGGCAGGGGGCTGTCAGGGTGGGTTCCCATCTTCCATACACGCCAGAGTGGCTGTAACTTGTGCATTAGCAGCATTTGATATGGTTGCTCTACAACTGCACATACCTGCAAGCCCCAGGCCAGCAGAGAGGCTATTCTAGTTCACTAACCCAAGGGTAATGCCACTTCTAGCTCTGTGGTCCCACCCTCCTCACATAGGGCCTTCCTCCTACTCCTCTTCTGTTAAGAGCAGAGTAAGTCTGGGCTGTTTGTATATTGCTCATGCAGGAGGAGGAAATGATGAAAGCAAGCTGGAGGCAGCTAGTTGCTTTTCTTTGGTACCATGACCAATATCCAAGGTCACTCAAAAAGGCAAACCCACAAAATTTTAGGTGGGAGAAGCCTATTTGCTGATTCATTAAGCTAAGTCTTGTTTCCTTCACCAGAGGCAGCTAAATCTTAGAAACTGTCTTGCTTGTGGCACAAGCAAGACTAGGACCTGCCTATTAATGAGGGCAGCAAAAATTCCTGCCCTCCATATGCTGGAGGAATCCCAGGTTTTGCATGGCACAAGCACTCTCAAGCACAACTATTTCTGTGCTTGGGGCCAGAGGCTAGGCAAGCTCCTGAGCCCCAGAAAAACATGAGGCAGAGCCTTGCTTGCTGCACATCCTAGAGCTTGTATGCTGCTGCACGTGAGCCCAGACTGCAGCAGAGAGTATCATATGGGGGTAGGTGGATGTTGCTTCATCCCTCCTCCCTCTCCTCCTCCTCAGTTTGGGTGTGCAGCTGGGCCTGTGAGAGTTGGCAGGTGGGGGATCAAAGGGCAATGAGGGCCAGGACAGCCAAGCCACCATGAGGCAGAGGCTCCTGCTGCCACCCCAGCTGTCCCCAGGGACCTGGGGGCTGTTTGTCCCCAGCCTGAGCTTGAGGATGTGATGCTGGGCCGGATACATGAAGCAATGTAGCTGCAAATTGTCTGCCTGCTCTGCTGAATGGATTTGCCTTTATTTAATGGTTTTGAAAATCATGACAAATAAAGAAAATGTAAAATCCCATTTAGATTCCAGTATCACTATCCAGCCACTACAGGTACCTTGCTCCCTTGAGCACCTGACAAAGCATGCAAAAGTTGAAAAGAAGATACCATCAATATATTTGCAGAGTTTCCTGTATATTCATAAGAGAACTGTAACCCTCATCATGTGGGCAATGTTTTTACGGGCCTTAGTTTACCTCCAGTGTAAAAAAATAGCCCTGAATGGAGAAGTGGCTTTTTCTTGAGTGGCTGTTCTTTGCTCAATTTGGTTTTTACGTTTTGGTCTGGAAAGAGGGGTGAGGAAGCTAAAAACTAAAGCATCTTGTTTCATTAGAGTACAAACAGTAGATACTGTGATCAAGGAAATATAAAATGCTTTGCTCAAAATAGCAGTTGCTCTTAATGACTGATTTTCAAGTTAGAAAATATTGTCACTGCTTTCACAGAACATGTCAGTGCACTACTAATACCAGTTCATAAAATAAGGTAAGAAAATACAGACCTGAAAGGTATCCAGAATGGTTTGAAGAAAACAAAACACTGTCTTTTTTTCCCTACCACAATCTATAAGTTGGGCGAACAAAAGATAATATACATTTAGACAAGCCTGTCTCTTAAGCAGTTTTAATACTTGATACGTAATTTTGAAAGAATTGTCAGTAATAATATTCAGTATCTTTGATGTAGATATAAAAAGGTTAGAAACCATTTAATGAAAAAAGTCCACATAGTTCAGCAAATTAAAAAATATGTTTCATCTCGTGAGGGAAATGCAGTAAGTCCCTCCTTACAAAAATCTGCTAAAGATAACATAAAAAAAAAAAATTAAAGTAAAGTAAGATATCTATGCTGTATTTCAGAGCTTCTGTAAATATAATTTTCAGTGATAGGAGTATTATATTCTTATACCTCCTAGCTTCTTTTTGAATGACAAAAGCAGAAATCTTCATCACATTTTTCATTTCCTTGGTCATTAAAGCTGTGATAAGAAACTAGATGTAATATATTCTTTGCTGCGTAGGATTGCATATACTTCTTGGAGTCAGGAAAAGGAGACCAAAAAAAGTATGAAAATAAACTGAAAGAAGTCCTACAAGCGGCACTAATATACAGGTTTACTCCTTATGTTACCTATAGGACAAGCATTCAAGAAAAATATCCTTGGAATTATTCAGAAGGAGAGAAAATTTATTAACACTTGAACAGGCAGATAAAACAATGTAGAAGTTTGGCTAGCAATGTTTTCTCCCTCCTTCTCTCTGTTCTTCCCCATCTGGGACTGAGTTCTCAGTACACAGGCTTTAGGCAAGCTGTAAAGGTTTATCCACATTCAGGTTATGCAATTATTCCAGTTATGCTAGCTGACCCAATTTTGGAACTTAAATTTCGTGCATTTCCTACAAAATATGTCAGATGTGAATGGTATCAGTTTACAAATCCGCAAGTTTGCTGCAGGCAGGAAGAAATCTTCTTGGTTAGAGCATGGTGTTAGCAACAAAAGGGTCATGGGCTGGATCCCTTTTATGACCACTCACTTAAAAGTTGGACTCGATGATCTTTGTGGATCACTCCCAACTCAGAATATTCTGTGAATCTGTGATTCTATTTGCAACAATATTGATGAGCAATAGAAGATTGACTAGGCAGCAAAGATTGTTTATTTTAAAAGAGAAAATATGAGAGAAAAATCACAGGAGTGACCATATCAGAAAAGAAGTATTTGAATCTCTGAGTTAAGTTGCTGAGTAAAGACTACGTGACAGTAAACCCTGTGTGATTTGAAAGTAGATCTCCAAGGCATCTTGCTGTGTAAATGATGATGGGAACTGTGTGGGATATTGTCTTGGACAAGAAACACTCAGTGTGTAGGGAGGTTTCAGTAAACAGGACATAGTAGGAGGTGGCAGTGACAAAATGCACCCTTCCAGAGCTGGATGCCTGTTTTCAATTAAGCACCATTCTGTGAGAAAGGAAGTGTTCAACAGCATCATTTCCCATCAGTGTTACCACGGACTTGTGTACCCCCATATCACCTTCTAGCAGGTACGTAGGGTCTAAGGGCTCCCCACATTCTGGAGTATAAACTGAGTAGCTGAGCCTGGCTGAAACAGAGATTTGAAAGGTTTGGTCTTAGGAACCTAGCCTTCTTCCTGTACTGCTGATGGTGAATGCTCTTTCCAGTTTGTAAGCAAAAAAATTGCATTACTGAAACACATATCTGAAGGGGGGAAAAAAAGAGCATTATAAGGAGCCAATAGTGATAAAATCTTTAGAGGTAATTTGGCTCTGAAAGTCTGTTCAATTATTTTCCGTTTCTGTGTTCCCTTCTGAGGGAAGGATCTGTAAAAGAAGCCTGCCATCTCTATAGGAGTCAAAGGGAGAGACATGGGAAGCCAGCATCAGCAGGCTGTGAGGCCCATGGGAGCCTGAACTGGGAGCCCTGTGCCTGGGCCCTGTGGCACCACCTTCACTGCTGCCCTGGGCACATGCTGCTGTATCCATGAGGATGAGAACACATATATGAGAACTGCCCAAGAATTGCTGCCTCTAGTACATAATAGTGTGGCACAAAAAAATAGTGAAAACACCAAGTTCCTTACACAAAGCCAAAATGATCAAAAGGCAAGGACAGTGACTTTCCCAGGTCTACTAAGGAATGAAGAAGAATCTGACTGTCATTTGTTTTTATTTTAGTGAAGGAACAGCAAGACAGGTTTTTATTGTAGGCTGACATTATCAACCCCGACCTTGACGGAGTTATGTTGCGTGCAATGCATTTAGTGACGTTTTAAATGTCAGACCCTGCTTTTGAGGAGAGAAGCTTGTTTGGAGGCTACAGGCACCACCACAGTGAAGCTGGTAGCACAAAGATAAGAAAAATTATTTCCCAAAACTTTGCTGAACCTTTTTACAGGTTCTGTTTAAAATAAAGCCACTTACTTTTCCAACAAAATTCCAATACTTTTTCACCTTTCCAAGTACACATAGTGGTTTACAGAGCTAATCAGAATTTTACAGTTCAGCATGATACTCAGATCTAGTTTCTAGTAGTCTCCTCCACAACAAGTCAAATTACAACAGCCATATCTAGTTATTTTAATGCCCTCTAGTGTTGACTTGGATTATAGCATGTTATTTGTTCACCTTCTCCAGCTGTATTAGCAATGACTAAACCATTTCTACAGCACTTGCAAAATATCATGAAAAAGCATTTATTTGGATCATTAATTTTAAACATGTTAGAGGGTTACATTCTTCTTCTTCTTTTTTTTGTTTTAATTTGCTCAGCATCTTGCAAGATTAAACTGCGGTCACATCGAAAAAGATAAAAACGATCAAAAAAAAAAAAAGGCCTTACGCCGAATTTATTTAAATATTGCACCGAGCATGTCAGACCCGTCTTATTCTTCCCCCAGCTCTTAGAGAGCTCCAGTGCAAAGCCGTAACTGGTGATCTACTACCTGGCTTGTACTTTCTTTCCATTTCTGAATCCTGTCTAAAGTGGGGAGAGATCCAATGACCTGATGCAGTTTGCCTGGTGCAAAACATGGTTAACAAACTTTGCATCGACGCTCACATTTCTGGCTAGGGTTCATCGAAATAGAGAAGTAGAGCTTACAGCCAGCAGACCGTATTTTGTCTGCAGTCAGGCTGCAGGAGGCAGCTTGTAAGGCAGATGTATGCTTGGCATTACCTGACGAAATGCTTCTAGTGAGAACATACCAATCCCTGCAAAATTCTTGCCATGCTAAATTAAGCAAATCTTCCCAATTGAAATTAGTTATACGAGCGACAGCTGGTATATGAAGTATTTTACCAACACAAACCACGCTGATTACAAATCTTGCCTCCACCAATATTGCCACAACATGCAGCTGGCATAACTGGAACATTAGCAAGCTTCCTTATGCGTGTTCAGTGCCTGGCACATCCTTGTCTCCAAATGTTATATAGCACAAGCTTGTTAGCTTGCTTCATATAGAAAATTATGCACCTTACCTCCAACATCATGGCAAAAAATGAAGGAAAGACTGAAGAGCAGAAGATACGGGTAAAACAGCATACACATCAATGGTTTCACATCTCTTGGTCAGATGTTCCCTCCTTCCCTCTTCCCCTGAAACAAGCTGTTAATTTTCTTTCCCAGCTAGCAGTGCAAGGTGCAGTAAGCATGAAGGTATGGTTAGGTTTTCCTGTTAGTTTTAGCATGTCGGTCTAAATTGCAGTACTTTCCTGGTTTAGTTTCTTCAAAAAGCTACCACATTCTGCTTTGCTGCATGGCCATACTCAGCAGTTCATAGAATCATCAATTCACGGAATGGCTTGGATTGGAAGGGACCTTACAGATCGTCCAATTCCAACCTCCTGCTGTGGATAGATACTCCTTCCACTAGACCATGTTGCTCAGAGCCCCATCCAACCTTGGCTTGAACATTTCCAAGGACTGGGCATCCACAACTTCTCTAGGCAACTCGTTTCAGTTCCTCACCAACCTCTCATTAGATTTCTTCCTAAATGTAATTTAAATCCACCTTCCTGCTGTGGTGGCCCAGCCCACTGGGCTGTGGCAATCCCACACCCATCAAGCCCTAGCCCTCCAATGGGCTGATGAATCAGAATCAGAGAGCGTGTCTGTGGGCAAGGATTAAACTAAAGTATAACCCCCAGTTCTGGACAGTTCTACGTTACTCGGTTCCTGATTTGCTGTTCTCTGTTTTTCCCTCCCCTTTTTTTATTGTATTGGTCGTTTGCAATTAAGGCCCTCCTACCTCGTTGTTTCTGACTGGCTGTACCCGTTTGCCCCACCCTGTTTTCCCGCAGTACAAAAAGGCTTGCACAAGACCGTCCGCTCGGGTTTTTCGTCCGTGACCTCGTCAAGGATTAAACCCTTGGAACACTCATGAGAAAGTTCTCTCTCACCTCCTTTATTCCCGGGAGCTTTGGGCTGTGACGTCTAACAACCTCGGGATTTACCACTTAGGCTGGGAGCCAGCGTAGCCTGAACATTGGCCACCGGAGACAGATATCGTATCTGCAGAAAGGTCGCTGCAGCCTCCCTCATAGGCTGAGGCTTGCCCGTAGCGATACCTTCCTTCAGTTTAAAGCTATTACGCCATATCTTATCCCTGAAGGTCCTGATAAAAGTCTCCCTGTCTTTCTTATCAACCTCCTTCAGGTACTGAAAGGCTGCAATAATGTCACCCTGGAGCCCTCTCCAGGCTGAACAACCCCAGCTCTCTCACCCTGTCCTCACAGGAAGAGGTGCTCCAGCCCTCTGATCATCTTCATAGCTTTCCTCTGAATCTGGGCTAAAAAGCAGTCCCCCAGTCTGTAACTACAGGAAGCACAGAGATAATTGTTTTCAGCCAGCAAGGAGTGGATGTCCAGAGTTTCAAGATGGATCTGGATTTTGCTGAAAAACAAGACCATCCCTAATGTGATATTAAACAAAGTGAGACTGTTATTTGAGTATGTCCATTTGTGGCGTCTTAGGCTTGCCAACTATGTATACATGTATTTTCATCACTTGTATTTAGAAAATGGCAAAACCTTGAGAACAAAAATCTGGAGAAACCTCTGATAATGCAATACTTAACCATGCTTAAATCCATTAAGGAACAGACACAAACCAACAACAGGTCAGGGTTAGAAAGTCTCTCACTGTCACACTGTATGCACAAAGATTAGGTCTTGTATCACTTATGCCGGACTGAAGACAGCTTTTTTCCACTGCTGTACTTCTTGGCAGATTTCTGTGGCAAATCCTATAAACAAATTCCTACTTCATTTGATTTCTATTTTCATGTACAGTCTTATTACGTACATGCTTGTTTCTAAAACTGAATTTCTGTTACTTTTGCTTTAGTGTTCTCTGTAGTAAAAGATTGCTCCGCAGAAAGAAGTTAGCTATTGGTTGGCTAAACACCACAGCCATTTCAGCAGACATGGGCAGTAGTGTAAAATGTGAAAAATGTCCACGCTAGGAGAGATAAAGGGTATTTTCAAGTCCTAAATATGTATGATGACTAATCATGTGCAAGAAGGCAGGTTTGGAAACTGCGTAACAATGTTGCGGTGGCCCAGCCCCCTCCGGGGGCCAACGACATCCAGTGGGTCGACTTCCCCGCCCATGAAAGCGATTCCGAGGGCGGACCGGAGGAGGGCACTGCTGTTTGAAGATACCGCCCTTTGGGCATTCCTCCGAAGCTCATCTCCACCCCCGCTTCCAGAATCTTCTATGCTCTCGTGCTTGTGGTTGGTTAGTTTCTCGATGTTTATTTATGAGTCCTGATGTTTATGTAATTAGTTTCCAGAACTTTCCATTGTACTTGACACTGGATTGGTGCCTTGTCATTTGTCCCTCCTTTTGTGTTTTACCATTGGTTAGGTGTCATTTCATGTCATTTTCTTATTGGTGGCTTCTTGTACCCGCCCCTAGGACCTCCCCTCCATAAAAACCCATGTCACAGTCACTTTTTGCCTCTTCTGCTCCCCGACTTCCCAGTTAATAAACCCGCTCCTGTTAAAGCAAAGAGGTCCTCCTCTCCGTCCTTTATCTCCGCCTTTCGCCGTTCTCCATTGACTGCAGCCACGACCCTTTGTGCACTGAGAGCACCAAGCTCCCATTGAGCCTTTTAAGACACTGAGCCTGGCCCAGCCATTCGGCCGCAGGAGAGTGTCGCGTGCCAGGGCCACCGGGCAGCCTAGCGGTCAGCACGACATAACAAGATGATGAATAGAGTTTTCCCGTGTATTTTTTGGAGAGTCATTGAGGTATTGTGAAATAAAATCTCACAAATTTTTGTGAAACTAATTGTCAAAAATGCCACATTCCTAACCAAGATGCCTAGCATACGCTAATGGTAGGAACACCAAAGGATAAGCTAGCTCCAGCTGCTGGAAATTATCTCCGGAGTCACACACTGCACCAAGCAATAGCTGGTTTTTGGTTCCTCACATTCTGAAAACCATACAGACTGTTTTGAAGTGGAATACATAAAAGCATAATTAAACAATTTCAGTGTCCTGAGATACAAAATAATGCTAAGAAAATAAGTTTATAGATAATTCTAGAAATAATGACAAATAGGAGAAAAAAAAAGCCTGGAAAGATACTTTCACTTTTTTTCAGGAACTACTGGATGGATGGAGTGATTCCACGTATAAGAATTTATTCAACCTGATAGATACAGTTCAAAATACTAAAATGGGATTTCTACAATAAACTGAACAATGCAAAGGATCTGTCTGAAAAAAGTTTATTTGAAAAACACTCAACAACTATTAAGAAATTGTTTATCCCCTCTACATTAACCTATTTACATATATTATACATATTTATATATATACCTATGCACACACATACAGAGTTTGAATTGTGCATTACTATAACATATCCATGAAGCTATGTATCGTACAACAACTTGGTTAAAGGTTTTGCATTTCTTGGATATAAGAGTCTTCTTTTAGGCTGCAATTGTGTAAAAACTAAACATGTATAGGACACGTTATCTCAATGCATTGCTAGTAATTTCCTGTAGACACTGTTATTCACATTAGTAGTCAACGTTGCCCTTCTACTACTAGTGGTAGACATTAACTGGCCACTGCTGTTACTACTGTTAGGATCAAAAGTCTTTTTACAATTGAAGAGACTGAAAAATTGTCTCTGATACTGAGAAGAAGCATAGTAGTAAATGAAGGGGTCAATACAGCAGCTAATGCTGCTGATAGAAACACAGAGTAGATAGGCAAAGTAGAGATACTCTAAGGTGTTGTCATATGAAAAACTGATGTAATGAATTAAGAGGAGAACATTTGTTGGTCCAAAGCAAATAACGAAAACAGAAAAGACAGCCACGCACAAGAGCAAGGCACGTGTCTTCTTGTTCTGCTTTGCAACAATGGTAGAAGAACTAAGGCACCGAATGATGCACACATAACAGACAGTAGAAATTATGAATGGCACTATGAAAAACACAGAAGAGAAGACAGAGAAGAAGTGGAGGTAATAGCCGTGAAGTTCAGAATCTCTCAGCACATCATGGCAAGTAGTTATATTTAACTTGGGTATTTCCATTGTTTGCTCTCTTAGGAGAAAAGGTATAACCCCGGTTATCGCGACAAGCCATATGATGAAACAAACCAGTGAGGCACGAGTTAGCGTACGCCACCCCAGGGACTTCATGGGGTACACCACTGCTAAGAAGCGATCGAAGCTTATGCTCGTCATAAGCATTATGGAGCAGTACATGTTGCAAAAGAAGGCAGCAGTGATGAAACGGCACATCTGAGGCCCAAAAACCCAGTCATTTCCAGAAAAGTGATAAACAATCTTAAACGGAAGCACACTAACAAACAGAACATCTGCAAGGGCCAAATTCAGCATGTATATCACAGCTGGCTTTTCAATTTTCATCTTTTTCAGAAACACAAGTATCGCTGTAATGTTCACAGGGAGACTCAGCACAAGCACTACGGTGTAAACTGAAGGAACAAAGCGTGTCAGCCACGGACTAGTGAGGTATCTTGCTGTTTGAGCTGACATCATTCGTTGTTCACGTCGGAATGATCCAGTCTGGTTGGTGGCTCCTGGTCCAGCTTCCAAGTCATTTTCAGTATCACCATCAATAGGTATAAGATCATCCCGCTCACCGGAAGAAAAAATCATGGAAAAACTTCTGATGCTTGGTATGCTGCTGTTATTTCGAAAGCCTGAAAAGTAAAAAAGTATTAAGATTAATAAGCCAGTATTTGGATGGTATGGGGAAGTGAAAACATCTTTCACGAAGGAAAACTAAGATTACATTAGGTAAACAAGATAATAAGGTTAATTTCTGATTCAAAGCACAGGTAGCCCACAGATCAGCCATTTTATTTTAGCTCCTCCTGCTGCAAATTTGGGTAAGATGTCCTCCTTCGTCTCCTATCTCTTAGCTTGAAAGCTTTTATTAGTAGCGATTCCAGTTATGCTTAAGGATCCAATCTTACCTATGCTCCCTTTGGGCAACTTTAACACAAACACAACAGGAAATTTGCCACCCTTGAACTGTCTTGGCCAGACCCTTCACACATTTTGTAAGAAATGAGATGCTGGCATAAATACTAGTACTCATACACAAAATTCCCACTAGAAGTACTCATCACCAAAATCACAAAAAGTAAAAGTGCAATTAGAATATCATGGTTTTGAAATATTTCTGTGTGCTCTGGAGACATCTTACTTAACCCTAAGGCTCCCATCAAGAGAGGTGGCAGAAGTCGGCATGCAGTTTTCAAGGTAGATGTGGATCGAACTTTTGCTTGTAACAGACAGGTAGCCACAGATGTTTGTATGGAGAAATATTTTTAAGATTGTCATTTTCAGTTCTGGCTTAATCTGCTTTGGCATAGGATAATTCAAGTGTACTGTGGGTAGACAGAAGTGAGAAAGTTACAACAACTCAAATAACCAGTCACCTGTTTGGCTGTGCAGTTCATCCTTTGTTGGATCCTAGACAATTAAAGTAAAAATGAGGGTGTCTTAGCTCAGATCTGTGAGCCGAAAATACATGGGAATTATTCACCTGTGTAAGGTGCTGCTTGCTGGAAGCAATTATTTGTTCTATAGTAACTGAAACAAATTTTTTTAGCCAAAGCATCTGAAGGAGGCAGATGGCAAAGACAAGAGTGGCTGCAGCTTTAAGCAGCCAATTACCTCCCTTTGTGCACAGGCAGTGACAGAAGGGCCCTACCCAGCATGGATTTTTGTGAAATTCAGACTTGAATATGGGGTGAGATCCGAGGATTGTTAAGGCAATTTGGTGATTTTTTTTAAAGCTGCTGTGCTTTATGTACCATGATGTGCCACAGCAGTATTCTAGGGGCAGCGAGACAAAACAAGGGAAGTGTTTGAGAGAATAGTTTTCATATGCAAAGTGACTAGATTGCAACCTCTGCCGGTCAGGAAACAAAAGATGCTGGATGAGAGTCTCAGCCTGGGAGCTTGTTACACAGACTGTAGTAGGAATGATTTAGTTTGAAGCAGAAATGACAGAAGCACACACAGATTCAGTGTTTGCACAGAAGGCACTAAACACATTCCATCTTTTTAAAGAGAACACGAACAACAGGCAACTATAGAGCCTTAATCTTTTAACAGTTCTTTAGAGGTTTAGTCCAAGCAGCCGGATGACTCAAAGAGTCAGCTCCTAGCTTGGCGGTGAAGTTGCAGCACAAGTCCTCTTGTACAACACCTCTAACTTCAGTCTGTGGCTGACATCAAAGAGTTAAGAGATTTTCTGTATTTAATGATCATTGTAATAGAAATATGTCATAAATGACAACACTGGTCTTCATCTCTTTTTGGAGGATTATAACTATACTTGAATGAAAAAACCCCCGATTTCTTATGCCCAGAAGCTTGTCTCCATGGTAAAGACATCTGTGCAAGTGAGGAAAAAATCTGTTAACTGTACTTAGTGTATCTCCAGTACACATAAGTTTTATGAATTCAAGACTTTGAATGCTATGAGTATGTATTTCTAAACCAGAAAATTATTGAAAGAGAAGACAGTGATGATTTTAGTCCCCCAAAGGTCTGCATGTTCTTTTTGCTTTCTCCACCGCTGAAGAACAGTGTGGAGAACCAAAGAACGAGGTGACATGGTTCCATGTGAGGAAGGTATGTTTTTGGGAACACAGATATAAACAGAAGACAGGGAAGGTAAAGCCTGGCATTAGGAACTGTGTTGCCAAGATTATCACTGCTTGACATGGTAACTGCAGCACCATCAACTCTCTCATCCCAGTATCCCTGAACTTTGAAGGACCTGAGCTGTGCTGCAGTTTCACACTTTAGAGAAACAGCAAGCCAACCCAATGAGGGCCACTGACCCTTAATGTCCGAGGTCAAGTCATTTAGCATGGATGTCGTGGGTGATAACCTGAGCACTTCTCATTACTAACTCCTAACTGAGAACAGTATGAAAATATGCTACAAGAAGAAAATGCTATGATTGGGTCAGGTACCTTTTACTGAATACCAGCCTTTGTCTTAGCTATTGCTTACAGTTAATTGAACACTGCTGATAATTCTAATTATATCCTGAATTCTTGGAGACATCTTATTTACAAGTTTATCAAATGAAAGGATTTAGAGTCACTTTTACTCCATTATAAAAATTCTCTAAAAATAGCATCCTACTACAATAAATCAGAACAAAAAGTTTCATAAATAATTTAAGTTCAGTTAAAATTCTCTGGTTAATACTCTAGTTTGGTGACAACTATGTGTTCTTTGTATAAGCAGAGATTTTTCCAAGTTCAGAGTTGAACTCAACCTTCATTCTGTCAACATCACTTCCATGCTGACTCCTCTACGCAGTCCATGTCCCCATTTTTAACTTAGATGACATGAGGTACTGCTTGAGTGGAAAAATGTAATGAGTCATCACACTTGCTATTTCTGTGCCACTTGATAATACAACACATAGTGATCTAAACTTTCTTGATGAAACTAAATTTAATTTGAAAGCTTGACAGCCACATATCGGTTCTTATCCTTTACCAAGCTGCTTGTATGACACAGTGTCTGTGTAATTCTAGAAAAAACAATACGCACTCCATACTTTCTGAAACAGAAAGGAAGACACATACTGCCCTGAGATTTTGTATTCCTTTTGTGTCAGTACTTATATGACAGAGCTGAAGATAAAGAGATTTATTCACAGCAGGGAACAGAATGAAATGATGTCATATTATTTCAAAAGATCTTAATGAACCTTCACAGCAAACAAAAAGGTCCATACGGGAAACAGACATTACATTTAAAATAGGCTAGTACAAGACTGCCAATATACAGTAGCTCTACAGAAAAGATTTTGAATGTACTGTTAGATAGCTACAACTATACCAGAATCTGTGAAACTATTCTTTCTAGCTGTTTTCAAGCTATAGATATCATATGATATAAATGATATCTACATATTTCACTACAGCTTAATTATCTTTTAATAATTCAAATAATCTGTTAGGAAAAGAGAGGTAAAGCTTGTATACTGATCATAAATGTTCAGAGGGTCATCTTATTTTTCTAGGCTATCATCCAGTCCTTTTGGAAGAAATCAAGCTTGGTGGATTTCTATTTTTATGACTAATAGTAACTCTGTCATATCAGCAGTGAGAACAACAGCCCTATCGCAATACCTATAAAATTTAAATAGGTATGAAAGAATAAGATTAGTAAACTATGAACAAAGGAACAGCAGGATAAAGCATTCAGGTTTTATCCTTGTGGTGTGTGTAGTCAGGGCACTGAATGATATGCAGAAAGTCTTTTATTCCAACAAGTACTTCAAAAGGCAAAAATTACACAGAATCAGTACAACATTCAAGTTGCCCAAAATGTTCTGTTACTGCCTGTCATTTTTGCATCAGTTCTCCAGCAAGAACACAGAGGAATTATGTAGAAAGCTCAGTAAGTTTTTGATTGTTTAACGATCTACACTGTGCTATTTTCCTTCAAGAACTATATATTGTTCATCTCACAGTCAGAATACACATATTCTGCTTACCCCAACATTTGGGGGTTTTTTTAAATACAGAGATATGTTGTAATTTCTTTTCATGTCTATTTTCATATGCAAGGAACTACTCTGCATATTATTCTGTGAAAGAATTACAGAGCAAAAACACAACAGCTTTGACCAATCTTAAAAAGCACTCTTGAGCTCCAGAAGAAACTTGAAAAATATTTCTGTAGGTCCATAAATATGGACAGGATGTTACAAATGAGCAGACTTCATATCCTAAGGGATATCTTTGATGTGAGAGACTAAAGAACAGGCTCCTACACAAGCCAATTAAATACGTTCCTGTGTGCTGCTGGACAACAATTAATACTGATTTCTGGGCATTACTGGTGACAGCTGTGTAGTGGCTCATAACAAAAGGTTTCTTTTATCTCCCCTTTGTATTACCCAAAGCGATAAGCATCTAGAATCTAAATTACTCAGTGGCCCATAAATTAGGCACTTGAAGGCAGACTGTGAAGTGCATGCCAGACACATCAATGAACAAAGTAAGACACAATCTCGTAGGAGTAATGACAGTTATTTGATTTTACAAAAATAAACATGGAATTTTTAATGAGTCCACATCTCCATTTATACAGAATTCATTATTAGATTACACAACTGATGTAGTAGCAACCTGAACAGATTTTCCTGAAGTATTGCTTTCTTGCAACCGGGTGTCTACTCCTTTTTGCTTTCCTTTCTCAACTCTTTAACTACATGTGCTGGTTTCAAACAATAACATCCCTCTGTCTTGCCAGCAGTGTCCCAAGGCAGGGAAGTCCAGGCAAGTTCAGACCTTAGGCACCTCAGCAGCACCTGGTCAGATTATCTGCAAGCACTTAACACCAACCTACTGCCAAACTAGTGCTTTTTCACCTATGCCCACAGGAACAGCACGGGTCAGTAATGTGGTAACTGTGCGTACTGGGGGATGGGGGAAAAAGCAGGAGAGAAGCTGCAGGTCCAAGGGCAGAGCAGACCTCAGGCTGCATGGGCAACAGGAATTAAGTACATGGTGGTAAAAACAGCGAAGGTTATTTTAGAACAGTGGGGAGATTATATTATTACAATGGGAGTGAGCACAAGAAGAGCAGAAGACATATTCAGATGATCAGGTTTTATTAGTTCTGTTGTGCATCAAAAAACTGGAAGAACAGCACCCAACGATGCAATCTTTTTCCTAGCATTAACATGTATAGTTTGTCTTTTACACCACCACCCCCTTCTTTTTGTAAGATATTTTCCTTAGACTTCCCATATAAACATGATTTTGACAGCTTCATTCCAACTTGTCCTTGTGCCAAAACGTTGTCTAGCAAGAATTATTTGTCCTCCCTGATGCTTCCCTCCCAGCATAGTTAAAAACACTAGGTCTATCCCCTTTCAGTTTAGCTCAGTAGTCAAAGTGTGCTGTGCTCTGAAGTTTCCTCTTAGTTGCTCCCGTAATCAGCCCTTTTACATATGTACGACCTGAGGCTTTACTGCAGGCCATCTCATGGGACTAAGATATTTCTACAGCAGCACTATCACCACTAGCTGATTGAAAGAAATCTTAAACTGAATCAAGCAAAATAGTAATAACAAAAAACCCTTTGCTAATCTCTAAATGCATAGTTCTTCGTACTGCTGTACCTCTACCATAAAATGTGACGTTAAGTGCATGCTTGTCTTCTCTCACCTTCCTTCTCTCAGAATCTCCCTTGTCTAACAAGCTGTGAGCTGGACGGATCCATGGGCTCACCAGTTAGGGTACTGATGTTGCTATTAGTGAATAACCTCAAAGTCATCTACTTGGGGTGGATATTCTGAACTGTTTTGTGCTGGCAGGTCTTCCGAAGTTAGCACGGCCTAGAAATTCAGCTGGCACTCCCTCTTCTTAAGTTGCTAACGAAAGGCAGTGCTAGTTTTTTAAGAGAATCCACCAGCAAGTCTCGCCGGTCTGGTCCCTTCTTTCCACCACCACCTGCTGCTGCCTGCCCGCCTCCTTAGCTACGGTGTCACTCCAAGCCATCTTTCACCACCACCAACAGCCTCTCGTCGCCGCTGCCATGAGCACAAAGAGCCGCGTGTGACAAAGCCGACGAAAACTCGGCCCGAACTCGCACTGAAACTTCCAAGTGGGAGGCCCCTGACCCGGCTACGTGCAGGCACACGATGCTGTGCGCTAGGGAGCTTTTTGTTTATTGCCCCCGTTCCCGGAATACGCCGGCCCCCCGTGCCCGGCCCCCGGGGACCCACCTGGCCGGGGCGCGGCGGCAAGCGGCGGGCAGCAGAGCAGCGCCAGGGCGTAGAGCAGCGCCCGAGGCTGCATGGCCGCGCGTCCCGCCCGCAGGCCCTCCG
>VZRS01003335.1:0-84954 GCA_013398055.1 Ifrita kowaldi | reverse complement strand
CCCAGCCTGGATTGATCCCAGGGCTTGCCCCTACATAGATCTTGCTAAACCTCATGAATTTTCGTAGAGCTGGACCCTGCTGAGCTCACAGGGTCCAAGAACATCACGAAATAGTGATGCACATCCCTGGCTGCATGTACATGGTGATGTTTTATCCTTTGTGCATTGCCATAACTTGAGAAATGCATCATCCCCATGTAATAAAAGAACAATGAAATCACAAAGACTAACTGTTCAGTAGCTTCTGGTGCTACTGCCTTTAATAGTTGCTGCCTGTTGTATCTCTCTGTCCTTCAGCCTTTTAATTACTTCATCAACCGTTCTATTCTGGGCTTATTTGTTAGTTTGGTCTTCAATCTGTTTGATTACAAAATTGAAAGAACGTGCATGAAGACAAGTCACTTATTTTGTAGTTTCAAACATTTGATTCAGCAATAATGAGCGAGAACTGCTTTAATGACAAACAAGACACAGCCATGGAAGAAACTTACATGCAAAACAAAGCGATAGGTTCATCGAGTTAGAACACACATTGATTTCAAGGCCTGTGTTGTGCAAATATTTTCTTTACAGAAAAAAATGAATTAAAAATGACTGATACTGCTCTGAATTATTTTCTTTGCTAATGGAGATGCTAGACCTCCAGATCACAGGCTTAGTTTCTAATGAGCCCAAGTTTCTCCATCAGCTAAGGAGGCACCTTGATCCTTTAATACCTCCTCAGTTAACATGAGATGGCTAAGCTAACATGAAAGAAGTTAATGAAAGTACTTCCATTGAATTTAAAAGGAAAAAAATTATCTTTTGACATTTTCTGTCCTTCTGGATCCTGCATAAATCACTTCCATGCTTTTTCCCTTTGGAGGAATGTTCATAATACTTTTCCTTCTTGGGCCCTATAAGAAAGTCCATAGGTATGGATTATATACCCTTCTTGCTGAAATACCACAAGCTTCAGAACTGAGCCATTAAAATAAATACATATTTAATATTTTTTAAAGACAGAAAGAAATTAAATTGAAGTGTATGCAACGTTTCCCACTTGTATCTATTTTACATCTATTATGGATTTACTCTAACCCATGAAAAGGAAAGTTAGAACAATTATTTTTGTTAAATTTTAGAGCATGTATTTCCATATAAGCAAAATGCAGAAATATTCAGCAGTCTCATTTTATAGATTTATTAAGTGTGTTTTATAGTATTCCCTAAACTTGAAGATAATCTTAACATTTTAACTCTTATTCTAAAAATATGCTAATGAAGAGAGTTTTACTTTGATCTGAGCAGCACACAGCCGATTAACGCTAAGCCTCCAAAAAAGGGATCAAAGATGACAGTGACTGGTGACTCCCTCACGAGGATCTCAGATGGACTCATGTGCTGAAGGCACCTGGTCTTCTGAGAATTCTGCTGCCCTGACTGAGTGGAAGAGGTGGCCCAAACATCACCAGCTGTTCTATGCTCCTGCCTATCAGCATGGGCCTTGCCATGGGTATCCCTGAGAAAATGAGCCAGTAATTAAAGGACAGGTGGTGAAGACAAAATCAAATGTCTTTTATACCCTTTCTCCCTGCTGAAGTTCAAGCCTGAGGCAAAGGCTGGCTGTGTTCTGGAAGTGAGTGAGTGACACTTGCAGGGTGTCATCTAAAATCCATCTTCCCTGTCAGGATCTGGTTCACAGAAGAGCTCTCTTTGTCCATCAGCTCTATAACCCAGGATGCAAGCCTTAGAAGAAGGCTGAA
This sequence comes from Ifrita kowaldi, assembly GCA_013398055.1. Taxonomy (NCBI): domain Eukaryota; kingdom Metazoa; phylum Chordata; class Aves; order Passeriformes; family Cinclosomatidae; genus Ifrita; species Ifrita kowaldi. The sequence continues at coordinate 83,209 of VZRS01003335.1, read as the reverse complement.
GAAAGGAGCTGCCAGGAAGGGATTAATCACAGCCACTTAGCTGAGGACCTAAAATTACCTGGGCTTGGGTTATGCATTACAGGATCACAGAGGAGACAAAACCAGACAGGATGGATCAAGCATGCTGGATTTCAGCACATGAATATGAGAAATGTGGTATAAAAAGCAGGACCAGGAAGGCTTTATGGTTCTTGGAAGATCCTGCAACCTTACAGGTCAGTAAGTTAAGCCTTATTTAGAGTTCAATGGATAAAAATCCATGAGAATATCAGTGCTACAGTGGTAGGATGACTAGTATACACCAGCCACAGGGACAATAGTGTTTAGATTTGAAGCTCTTGGAGATTTGGAGATTTTTTTTTTTCCTGGGGGTAAAAGACCTGTTTGTAATTGGTTGAGTAATGATTACAGCAGAACAGGGGTTGTCCAGAAGACCATCAGAATGTGGCAGTGACATCCCATTGATGACACAAAATCCAGTGGAGGGAAAGTCTTTCTATATTTTCTCCTGGTTAATGCAGAGAAACTACTTGAAATGGTGAAATACAGCTTAGGCAGGAATGATGATGGAATGACAAAGTTATGACATTTACAAAAGGAAGGCAGGCGGAGGGGGGAAAAAATGTAGATTTCTACCTTCTCAAGGAACTGTAGTCTCAGGGGAAATGAGTCTAAAGGGAAAATAACTTGAGGGTAGCTGGAGGTGCATCAGTGAATCATACCAGCACAGTATATATGACCAGAATATGAAAGCCCAGAACACAATGTGAGATTCAATATAAAAAAATATCAAGAGTCATAAGAATTCCTATTACTGAAGCATTTGTAGAATGAGAGGGATCAGGAAAAAATTTGGCTTTCTATTCAACAAAGAAAAAACATTACCAACAGATTGCATAAAAGGGATGAAACACTTAAAGCCTCTTTTGTATCCATCTTTGATAAAAGTCAGATATAATCAGGTTTCTTGGATAACGAATATCAATAACAAATAAGGAAAGAAAAAACCACAGAACATTGCTATGTATTCATATTAGCTCTTAAAGAACTAGCTAAAATTGTCTCCTAAATCTGTGCAGAAATGCAAAGACACTACCTAGCTTTAAAAAGAGGGAAGGAGAAGAACTGGAGAGTTACTGACATATTTCTAAGAAATCTATTCCTGCTTTCAGGCAGTAATTACAGAGTCACAAGGAGTTCAAAGCCTGTTAAGAGACACAAGAGTCACTAGGGATCCTTGAAATCTATCCTGATTTCGGGCAAGCTTATATTTTAAATTATATTCCCCTCCAACATGCACCACTTTCACCCTGCTTTCCTAGGAATATAGTGCAATCAGCTTTTTCATCCACATCTGTCAGCCTGTCCCCTAAATTTGGTGTCCATTTAGCAATTTCAGTCAAACTGGAGAGTGCCAGGGGCCTTCAGACACAGTTATTACAAGTTTTGTGAAGTTGACAGTCACAAAAGGGAGAGACACTCCTCATTCTTCTGGTTGGGAAGGCAGATCCATTATTTTTCCCGTGTGTTAGCAGCCAGCCAAGCAATCAGCATATGTGCTCCTCTGGCCTAGCCACAGACTATGTCTTGCCCAGCTGCTTGAAGTGTGCCATGAGAAGAATGTCCTTTCTCCACCTTTCAGTAACAAGCCACAAGAACATTCCCCAGCTGTGTGAGGCACCGAGCTCACTCCCTGCACATTCCCATCTCACTGGGGCTGGCTTACAGAGTTCTTCACTCAGGCCTAACAAAGCCAGCCTAGCCCTCTACTCTGACACACCAGTTCTGGGTGCCAGGATGCTTGTTGAAGGTGTGGATAAAGCTCCAGATGGTGGCTCAGCAGAAGTTAGAGATGGAGATATTTATTAGTGAGGTCTCTGATTTCTGTTGAATTTAGCCTACTGTGTCCTAGTGACAGAGCTATATCCCATGTTGGTGAGTCATCTGTATTTTTTTGTATCTTGCCAGCTCTCTGCTTTGACAGTCTTTCAGCAGGAATGGTGTTGGGCCTCAGTAAAAATAACTTTGAGGAATTTCTGGAAGATCTTTTGACCTCAAGAACAGGAAGGACAAACTCAGCTTGCAGAAAAAAACCAGGTTTGATTTCTTGACTGAAGTACAGCTCGTATTGAAGCCAATCTTGGAATGCATCTGCCAGAACACTCAGTACCCAAAAAATAATACATAGAAGGAGCCAACCATAAGATCTTAGATATATCCTAGTGTCTTGCAAAAACCAGTTTAGAAAGCATTTCAGAGACAGAGGCAGCCTGCTAGAAGTTTTGAGGATTAAGATGAAGGTCATGTGGAACAGCATCTTTCACCTTAACCACTCCAACCTGTTAACGAACTTACAGGTGGAAAGATGTGGAAATACCAAGATTCCACCCATTACAGACCGTTGGTCCAAAATCACCACTGTAGTAGCAGAAGCCAGATTTGCTTTTCTAGAGACTTCCTGTAATATTCTTTTCCATTATTGGTCACAAATTCTGGCTAAAGAGAGGAGCTGGGGGACTTAAGAAACACAAGGAGGTCACATGATTTAAGAGGAAATGAGGAAATCTGAGGAGAATCTGGGGCAAGACAGGGCATACTCCTGTCTTGAGAGCTGTTGACAGAAAAGTGAGCGTTGCATAGGGCATTCTGCTTTATGGAACACCAGCCAAAAAACGAGAGAAGGTAGGGAGTGAGATGCCTCCAAGGACACATCAGAGTAAAGCGTTATCTGGGTCAAAGGAAAGGAAATGCTTGTGTCCTGACTCTGACCCCACACGGAGGCTATCATGCAAATACAAGGAAAAATACTTCGGGGAGAAGCTTACCTCATGACAAGGGACAGTTTGTTGGTGTCTGCTGTGTCATTGTTCCCCACCCCCGCATGATTAGGCAGGCATTTGCATATATTCAAATTAAAAACAGAGCAGAGTCAATAGGTGGTATGTGTTTGTAGCCTGGGCACCAATAGTGGTGCCACAGGTGTCGTGGAGGTGTGGCTGTGGCCTGCAGTAGTCACAGCCATCAGATGTGCCAGAGTTCCTGATCCTCTGAGAACATTCACATCCAGGTCCTGAACAATGAGCTGTGCTGATTCTGCTGAAGATCACAAGCTTTCTCTTCAGCTGTCGTCACTGGCAAAACCCCAATTTTTGAGTGATGCATTGAGATATAATCCTTGTGCGCCCTGTAAAGTGAGCTCAGCATGTGTACCTGAATCCCAGAGTCTTTGATGAATGATCCATGTGTGTTTGCTCTCCTGTTGCAATGCTTTGAGAGCTGTAAAATTTTGAATACATCTCCGTGAAATGAGAGATCAGCCCAGGACAGTACTTACCATTAGAAAAACAACTTGTATCCTCAGCCTCTCTTAAAGTCTCCTTTCTACACATATTTTTTCTTTATGTTAAACAGAAAATTGTTTGTAATAATGGTAACTTTTTGAAAGCTCTGTTTGCCTTTTTTCTTCTCTTTGTTGTATTTCTTTTGATATATGTGAGCTGCTACCACTTAAAGTCACCAGGAAGAACAGCAATTTTTAAGTTATCCAAAAGCATCTTATAAAATGTTCTATCAGAATTGTTATCCTTTTATTTATTGTATAACCTGGAAAAAAATAAGAATTTAAAATAATTTGGGAGGCTGAGAACAATACATAATACAAATGTCTTAAGGCAAAGATGATTCAAGCAATAAATTTCCTTTCAATACACAGCTAAGGGCGTTATTAAGAAAGCTATCCTTGGAAACTGGCCTTCCCAGGCTCCTTCTGTTGACTACAGAGATAACAGGAACCTAATTTAAGCACTGTGTCATTACCTGGAAGAGCTCCATTGCCTCTAGAAGGAGCCTAAGGATACAAACCTTTGTGAACACCCTGCGTAATTAAAGCTTAAATTATATGGTGGATACTGGGAAGAAACTTGGCTCACCTGACACTGACCTGTCAAATCAGCTGCATTGGTGGAAGAGGGAGCTAAGATCACAGCCACTGCACAAATAAATCAGTTGAAAATCATGAATGAAAGCCCTGGTTTACCCTCATTCAATGCCCGATGTATGAATATAAACTGAAATCCCTGGCAGGCTGAGTTAATGCTCCTGGCTGTGAACCAGACACAGTGTTTGCTCAGCCCCTCGTGTTATTCTGAGGGTAACTTCCAATGGAGAGGTCGAGCTGCTATTCCCTGGACCTGTTAAATGACCCTCTGAAATCATTACTGTATAAATTAGCAGTGCTCAAGAATCAGAGCCCTTGTCATCACTGTGTCACTGCTTCCCTGAGCTATTTAACCTTCCAGGATTTCATTCATGTTCATGAAGCTTTGGAGCAGTCTTGGATGAAAGCAGAAGGCTCCTGGGGACACATGGCATTCCCTGAACTCCACTCACTCCATTTCTATTTGGAAGATACTAAAAAAAATACCTGTGGTAAAAAAAACCACTTGTAACTGAACATATCAAGTGCTTCCTTCCTATGCATTCCTTCTGGGGAAAAATAAGAAAAGAAATCAAAGCTTTCATTTCTTTTCAGAAATCCAATCCACATCATATATACTGCAGGAGAGAAAGTGTCAGAGGGGTGACAAGGAGGGGAAAGAGTCACCCTTTCCCAGCAGTTATGAAGCTCTGTTTAGCTAAAACAAGTGTACTCTTCACAGAGAAAATGGCTGTGAACGCTACACGGCAACATCTGCTTTGTGAGTCTAATCCATGAAAGGCTTCCAAATGCCCTTAAAAATTGTTCCCTCTTCTCCCCAGTCTGAATGCCATCTCCCAGGAAGCCATCTGGGACAAGCATGCCAGTTATTCTGCTGTAGCGATGACAGTATTGTCCTCAAGTGCCTCCGGATGAGTCACATCAATGCAAAAGTCCAATTATAGCAGAAGCCCCCCAAAGCAGAAGTATCATTTCAAATAAATAAGACTGATGTAGCTGAACCACTGGAATTCAGAATGTAATTCAGTCACTTCATCACCTTTTGCTCAAAACCCCTGCATCCCTTAAAGCGCCCGTGCTAAATCCCCAATCTGGTTACAACATTCCCAGCACAGATGTGATAGTCTTAAGCCAGTGTGTATGCATTTAGAGGAGTCAATTACCTGTCTTTTTTTTTCCCTTATTATTTTAAAATACAGCCTTTTAAAAACCAGCATTTCTTACCACATTAGAGTAGCGAATGAACAGTGCCATCCACTGTTTCTCTACATAATCCACAACATTTTCCTAGGGTGTCTTAAATAATATTTAACATAAAAATTAACGCCACATTTGGAACTAAGAAATATAGATTGGTGAAAAGACACGAGGCAAAATGCCTCGTGTTTAAGGAGTCTAAGGAGTCAGGCTGAATCATAGAGTGAGAACTCTAAAAGGAGATTACAACAAAGGAGATTTTATGAAATATCTCCTCACCCATGGGTGAGCCATTCTAACCTAATTAGCTACACCAAATACTACTCCAGTCGAGTAGGTCATCATTGTTGAGTGTGAATTCTTTCTTCGTCTTATTCCAAGAATTACATTTCTTCTCCAGAGCAGTCATCAACTCCCCAGACCATGACCCTGATGCATAATATTGCTAAGAACAGGCGCCTTAAGAGAAGTTTACTACAGAAGAATTAATAGTATGGTGTGAATGAGACCCCATTTTCTAAACACTGCCAGTGCAAGCCTGTAGGTCCCTGAATGCCTCTGACAATAGAACACAAGCCTTGTCTTTCAGACATGTATTTTAGAGGCTGTTCCTATAAGAAGATTCCAAACTCATCCCATCTATGTTGTTGCACATATGGTTTGTTAAATACCTGCACTTTTCAGCAATGCCACAGCTTAATAATGCAAATATGCAAATCTGATCAGTGTTCACCCCAATAGAAACTTAAAAGTGTTATACCCACATCTCCCTGCACTTTGCTAGAGCACAGCCTCAGTGCTCAGCATTTTCCTAGACCGATCTCACAAGGCTTCTCTTTCATCCTTTTAAAACAAAAGCAGGGCAGCCATTGACCACAATGATGAATGAATTAAACCATAAAAGTTTGCCTCTCAGTACCTTACTCTATATTATTTTCTTAGAGGTAACGTTTCGAATTTCAAGCAAGGGCCACTTTCCAATTCAAAGTGGCTGCAATTCCTGACTTTTCTTACAGTAATGATCTCTCGTTGACACAAATAATGGTAGAAACATTATTTAGAAAATTGTATAACTGTCGAGCGCCAGGTAATTCAAAGGATAATTGCTTGTTCATGATCAATGACTAATTATATACTACACAACACAGAGCTATAAAACTGACAAATGGTGAAAGCACATAGTTATAGCACACTGTGCTGGGAACATGACTTTCATGAACCCGGTGCATTACACCCAAAGTTTTCTCTTCAGATATTTATAGGAGGGAAAATGCGTGCAGTAGAATTGGCTGCACTGATCACGCTCGGGCTCATTCATATTTCAGGATCAAAGATTGTTTTCCAAAAACCATCTCCTATTGATGCTGTTGTGTTTGCTCCTCACACACAACAATCAGCAGGACACCAGGTTGTGAGGGTCAGACTGGAAATGATTTCTTTGATTTTTCTATTATGTTTTCAAAGGTAAGAAAGAGCTCCACATCTTTCTGAAAGTCACTGGCTGTAAGCAGAGAAAATCGGAGCTCCTGAGACAGTATATTAGACCTGATTAAAAACTGAACTGATTATATAACTGTAATGTCATTGCAATAAAATGCTTAATATAATTCCCTCTTTCTTGGGCATGGATATTTTGACCCCATGTTCCTCATGCTTGTAGCTCTTTGGACTTCTCACTTTGGGGAGTCCAAATTATATTGACAATTAAATTTTATGTTGAGAATATTAAATTTCAATTCCTTGTTCTTTAAAACAACAGTCTACTGAAGAAAGACATTAATTAATTAATTTTGATTTCTTTGTGTTTTTTACTGCTAAATAGTATTAGATAATGTCATGAATCTGCAGCACAGATTTCCTTTGTTGAGAAAAGGCTTGTCTCACCTCTGAAATGCTGAAATAATGTCAAACCCACAGAGTTTCCAACATTCAGAAACTAAATAAATCACAAGCTGGTCACATGAGGAATGAGGAATCTCTTCCACCAATGTTCTCTCTCTGATATGCTTAAGGCAAAGCAAAAGACTCAATATCTCCAACTAAAGCTGCCATGTTGAAAGACAGGAAGAAAGTTATGGTGAGAAAAGGACTTACCTTAAACCTGTTACAACTCACACATCATCAGCTTGCCTCCCAAATTGTTGATCTGGCAAAGAGGGACAACACAGCTGTAGGACTTCTGTTCATCATGCCATACATTCAGGATCACAGGACTGCAAAACCTTATTAGAATCTTTCCAATTTTCCATGACTTTATCTGAAAGAATCTCCTCCACCATCTAAGTTAAAACAAAATTATATTTACCTAAAAAAATTAGTGTACTTATTTCAAAGCACCGTGCACCATCAGGCCCAAAACTCACGCATGAAAATGTTTGTTCTGAGAACTGACTGAGAAGTGGCTGCAGGAAGGCATCCTCTCATCTCCCTTCGTACATGTGCTTCTGTAAGTGACTGAAGAGGCATGTCTGTGACTGCTGAGGACACTGAGCTTTTGCTGTCTGCTCCTCCTCTCAGTCCTGTAAAACAAAACCCACTAGGACTGAGTGAATTGCAAGTGGCACTTAAGTCACTCAGGGCATGATTTGAAGACAATGTCTTTGCTGAAGGGAAAATAATGATGAAATCTGGCCTACTGAACCTCCTTTAGGATCTGTCTGTGGCACTGGCACTTAGACTAAAATTGTTTTTCATGCATAAATTGAGTGCATTAAAAACAGAAGGTTCTGAGAAGAAACAAAACCAGGATCTTGTTTTGATTTAAAAAGTCTCAGCATAATTGCAGATCTGACCAAACATTGTACTATGCAAAATTTCAGGTGAAAGGAAGGAGGTCAAGAAGTCCTTTGGGTTATCTGAGCTGGCTGAGGACCTAGATTGGTTCCAGGTCCTGGTTCCACCAAAAACCAGCTGCATCAAATGTTACTGTTGTTGGAGCCATCAGGGTGGAAAATCAGCCTGTTTCAGCTCCTAATATCGAAATATTTCAAAGCAATGCACACCATTCAGGGCTGCTCAGTGGAACCTTCTTTCTGTGCACCTAGTATCTCTCTTGACACCAGTGCTATCTGATATCTCTGTTATCTCTCTTGACACTTTGGTATCTCCCAAAAACACTCTCCTGAGTGCCTAAGACAAAGCTAAATATGGGGTCTGTTCACATACTAGTGCAAACCTAAAGGAGTGTTGATACTGAAAATTATGAATATCTTCTTTATACCAGGAAGTAGATTTGCAAACTGCAGTTTAGGTTATTTCTTAGAATAATTCAGTAAGCAAAAAAGCATTTATTTCTGTCAGGGAAAACAGGCATGCTAAGTGTTGCCTGTGGGTTTCAGCAAATAACCTCTCTGTACCTTGGGTGAACAGTTGCAAAGGAAAACATTGTAAGACAGCTGCAAATTCAGAAGAGTCAAACCTGTGCCCAGGGAAATATGCAATGTCTGTGTAGCATATAGAATATATTTTCATGGAATCACAGACTATCCTGAGCTGGAAGGGACCCACAAGCACCATCAACTCCTGGCCCTGCCCAGGACGCCCCAACAATCCCACCCTGTGCATCCCTGAGAGCGTTGTCCAAACGCTCCTGGAGCTCTGGCAGCCTTGGGGCAGTGCCCATTCCCTGGGGAGCCTGTTCAGTGCCCCAGCACCCTCTGGGGGAAGAACCTTTTCCTGATATCCAGCCTACCCCTCCCCTGCCACAGCTCCATGGTGTTCCCTCGGATCCATTTGAACCGATGTACATTATAAAGAATAATAGATATAATAAGAAACAGCAAAATATCAGAAAAACTGATCTGACAACAAAGAGCTAAGAAATACTGCTACTGTTCCTCTGCTGCATTCACAGGGGTGAGCTAGAGATTCCGCTGGAGTTTTCAAAACTAGTAACCATGAGATTGCTTTGCAATTGATGCTTCAGAAATAGAGTCTAGAAGTGATGATTAGGATTATTTGATTGCTAGAATGAATGGGAACCTACTAACTGAGCTAAGAACTGTACACAGAACATAACATTTTACCAAAACACAAACCAGCATTTTGCCACAGTCATTATAAAAGAGGCTATGTTTACGGAATTAAAAATAAACACTTACTACTGGTTCTAATTCTTCAAGCAAGTCTTTAAATTTATGGTAGTCAAGCTGTCCAGTCTGCTTTGGAACAATTAATTAACTCCTGGAAGGCTTTCTTTTTCATTTGAAATACCAGGTTATGTAAAAGTTGATGAAGGTCATTTCTTGTGATCTTTTCCCCACAGACATAAAAAAGAACAAACATTTATCAAAGCAATGCTGATTCCAACATGTGACTCTACACTGCCAGACCATCCTGACCCACAATAATTGAGAGTTTGCACATGTTTCAGTAGCCTGCATATTTTTTTAGATTGTTTCTTCATTGTCTCCAAAGAAACCTGAGGAGACATAATGGGCAGAAAGAAGAAAAAGTGGAATAAAGGCTTTGGAGCAATAACAGAAAAATTAGGAGTAAATAGTTCCTTCAGTGATTCGGTTTTCCTGGCTAAGCACTAGACAAATATCTTTCTGTTCATAAAATTCACCCTAAGAAAATTCTGTTTCCCTTTAGTCCTCCACAGAGATCCAGGGTGGCAGTAATAATACAGAGGATGAGCAATTATTTACTTCATCAGTTGGTCTGGGAAATACTTTAAAGTTTGGCAATCAAAAGATAATGGTCTTGTGAAACTACTATCTGGTATTTGAATTTTCTTTAGAGACTCTTGTCGCTGCATTAAATCATATGGAAGCAAAACCTGATAATGTACCTACCTCCCTCAGTAAATAACTTAGGGAATCCGGTGTTGAAGCTACAAAGATAGCTTGTACTCCACAAGAAACAATTGTGCAGACTGACTAGATCTTACCCAGGAAAGTGAAATATCTGTTATGATAAAAAGAAATTGCATTTTGTTTGAAACTTAGATAACGTGGGAATGTTAAGACACACTACTTCAGGATTTATTAAATATTTACTTATTTGGCCAGCTCACAAGTTCAACTTTTTTTAGTCAAAAGGATTTAATTCTGTTGCCCAGATCATTATCTAAGCCAGTTCAGCATCAGTGACGTGACTGGAGATGTACTGATCTATGCCAACAAAAAAACCCCATAATGTTATGTATAAATATAAACTATTTTACATGCATTTCCTTCACGGTGACAGCCTTCAGATGCTGTGGATTAAACAGTTCTTTCGCCTGTCTTTCCACCATCCCCAATACCTCTGCCTTTGTTAACAACTGCATTCAGTAATGGTCCTGTTCAGTAAATGAATAAAATCGTAGTAGTAAAGTGCTTTACTGAATCATTGCCTGAATGTTGTGAGCATTATTATTATTATCTACTGCAACGTACGAACCTGATTTTCTTTTCCTATAAATTGCTAAGTGAATTCTTTCCTTCTGAGGTCATACATGTATATGTATATGAATGAAATACTGCAGAGCTAAAATGAACAGTTTTTATGTAATTATATTAGAAAGGAATTGTGATATATCATCTATATAAAACCGTCTAATAAAAAATGCCAAGAGTGCTTCTGAAGATATGCCCAGTGCTTCCTTTGCTTGTGTCAACCAGACTGAGAGCTTTAATTTTTTCAGACTGTTATTTGCTCACTCAATTTAGAAACACAGAGCCTACAAGTTAGGGAGTGCAATATGTAGCAAATCAAAGTAATAAAAAAATACAGCTTGTCCACCAGAGGGATGATCACACAAGCCAGGGTGGGGCACACATATCATGGCACTCCATCAACGCAGACAGAAAGGCATCCCAGCACAGCTCTGTGCAGCATGAGGGCCATGGAACTGGCAAGGACAGGCAGTTCTTATCAAAACTCATCTTCCAGAACTAAACACAGAAAGGAATCCAGAGTCTAGGAAATGCCAGATGAAGCTACTGCTGAAAGCGGAGTGAGCTGTGGGACAGCAGGTTGGGCACTGCCAGTGTCACACACGGTGTTACAGTCCAGCTGCCAGATGAGAAACTGCAAACACAAACCTTTTACAAACACCAGAGCACTCTGTATTCCATAATATGATCTTACAATAATTGCTACACGGTTCTGATTCTCAGTAACTTTGTCCATCGCACTGATTCTACCTCTTCATCAAAAGAGATTCGCCTGTCTGTGGTTCCTCCTGTGTGCTCAGGGGGTGTATATCCATGGCTAAGTGCCATATCTGGATGTACACGCCCATGATACCTGCCCTGCTTCCCCAAAATGCTGCATCTCAGGTTCAGGTGTAGCTTGATGCTGCACATATTAATGCCTGCCTTTAACTGAAATGTCAGTCACAACCAACAGGTCTCCTTCAGCACACGACGTTTAATAGGTGTTCATGCTCTGTAGTTTTAAGATATAATATTAAACCCACTGTGTTCCTCGAAATATTTCAGAACTCTCTGAACACTGAAGTTTACCTCATGCCATGTTTCAGAACAGGAGACAAACCAGGTTTGTTTCTCTGATGAACCTGATGGATTTAAGAACAAGAGTGAGGAGATTTTCCAATACCACCTGAATTCCTTGCCCTGATGAGAACAATCTCCTCTTAGAAGAGACTGAGAGAAAAATACTAATAATGCAGGTGAAAGGTTGCAGCTTGATGCTGCAATTCTAAATTTCCAAATTTTCAGGAGATGCAACAATATGCCTCTGAAAGTTATCAAAAAAAAGACGTCTCATCTTCAAATGACAGAAATGCCAACATTTTAGGTGGCTGAGACGCCACATATTATCAACACAAGAGCTATAAAAGAATTCACTTCATATAATGCAATGTATAAAAATAATAGAAACAGCAATAATATTTTTTAGTTAAAAAAGCACAACTTATTTATACCAAATACTGTCCACTCAAATTATTTTCATACCTTTTGTTTCTGTGCCTCAATATATGTAGAGAAACTATCTGAAAAGATTATAAGAGGCTAGAGAAGTTGTTTATTGCTATTTCTTTGGTGTTGAAATACTTGCATCACAATTTTTTTTCTAGGATCTGAGATTTTAAGTAAATCACAAAATATTACAAGATTCACAATAGAATATCAAAGGGTGCTTCACTCATCCTTTTATAAAACATCAATCTAATTCTACATTTTAAAGTCAAATTTGTAGTACAGCTAGAGTGAATATTATATTTCCAGCTTGCACATTAGAAAGCCACAATGCTAGGCTGAATATGAATTAAAAGGTAGGGACCAGTGGCATTTTAGACTCCAACACACTGAGAGCAATTTGGAAAAAACATCAGTTGGAAGAAAAAGGGAGCAGGCCAGTACTTGTGGGTTGGGCAGTGATGTGACAAAAAATCAGACGGATGCTGCATGAACCTTTTAAAATCGTTTAGATAATAACATGAATGGATTTAAGTCCTGTAACAGGAGACATTCATGTTCAAATCTACCTCTATCTCCTGAAAAAAAAAGAGCAAGAAGCTTCCTTTTGTTGTCTCTAAGACAGGAAGAAATATCTTTATTTGGTTTATATGGGTTTTTCACAATAGCTGAAAACATACTCAGAGTGACATAAATATTTAAGAATAACACAGCAGCTGAGCAGGAGGACAGTATTTGTTAAAGGTTACTGTGCAGATCCTAGCGTGAATAGAAAATATGATGTCCAAGAGGACTTTTCTTGTGTTGATCACATGGGTCTGAACATTTTTCATAGCACTCCTTCTCCATTAAGTGATCAAAGCTGGTAGGGATCACATTTCCTTTCACCAGTAAGGCAGACAGCTTTGCTGGGAGCTGCCCTGCTTCATGGTAGATGAGTGGAGCTGATCCACTTGGACCCAGAGTCTTTTCTGACAAGGAGAAGAGGCGCAGAGCCTGGCTTGGAAGCGGGCCCTTCAATCAGGTTAGTTCAACGCTGGGATAATAATGGCAGAGTCTACATAGGGACGTCAACAGCTGCAAATTTAGACATCTGGATCCCTCTGTTGGCAGTAGCAGATATCAAACAAGTGTGATGAGTAAAAGAACCAGATAACAGAAACCTTCGGTAGATTTGTAGACAATAACCCGTTCTCAGCTAGCTCTGCCTCCAATGAGCTCTGGCAGGGGCTGATTTTTAGCCCTGTTCTATCCAAACATTTTATGCACACACATCCATGTATGTGTCTGTGTGTGTGTGAGTGTAGATCAGCAGAGTAAACGCATCCCTCTCCATACATATCTTTATAAATATATACATACACACATGTACAAATAACTTGAAAAAAACCCCTCTCCAAAACTTTGGAAGATTGGGTCACCATAGAAAACTGAAAAATAAGTGGAATGGTAAAACAATAAAGAGAACAGACTACTAATAGAGAGTGGGAAGAATAAGGAAAGAACAAGCTTTCTGATGAAGTCCCACTATGAGAAACAGAGGAAATACGCCAGAATAGGAAGGGAAGGTTAATTACAAGTTTTATTAAGAGATTTGCAGTTCATAATGTATAATCAAAGCATAAATAAATTGCCACTATGATGCTAGGCACAAGGGACTCGGGCAGTCCTTGTCTGTAAAAACAGGGGAACACTTTTCAGTACCTGAGAAGTTATATCCTTATTTATTTTTCTGATACCAGTGTAACTTCTGTGAAAGCACCAACTCTCATTTCTCTCCCAATATTTCATGAAATATACAGAAAAACCAGCAGGAGTTCAAAGGCAGCCACAGGGAGGATTAGACAACTGGCCAATGTGACTTGAAGTGAAACTGTAGGAGGTCAATAATTTTTGGACATCAGAGAAGTTGTTACAGATTATTTAGCCCCCAGTTGCACGCATCTATGTTCAAGAAATCTGAAAAACAGGCTCTGTGTGTTGCTGTAACAGGAAACAAACATTGACAACCAGCAGATGACTTTGAAGAAGATATGAGACAAATGCTCAGCTGTAATAGTAATTAACAGAGGCAGCACCTAAAAATAATTGCTCGTACCTCATCAAACATAAAGGAAGCCTGCTTTAAAGAGGGATAAACATCTTGGATGTATCTGCACAGCTTCTGAAGAACAGTGTCACTGGAGAAATGTTCATCTCCTTTAGCTGGGTCTATTCTGCTAGAGGAAAAAAGAGTTTGCAATGCTTTCATGTCTTACCCTCTTTCACTCACTGTGTTCTTCTCAGAGCAGGAAGAATAAATCACCTCATTAAGACTTAAGGTTTGATAGGATTCGAAATAAGAATGCACTTGGAGAAAGCATTGCCAAGAGATTTTTTAAGTGAATTTAATCAAGGGTGATCTCTGCGTGGATACACTTCTCTTTTTCAATAAATACTTAGCCAGAGATGACTCACATAACAAATGGGGACTTACTACTTATGTTTGCTTTTTCTCATAGGAATTGTCTGCTTGTTTTCAAAGGTGCTCCCAGGATCCTGGAATTTTTCTCAGAATTGTTGCCACGCAATTTTACCTGTGGCTTTCAGTCCAAATCTGATTTTTAAAAAAAGAAAAAGGTTTTTCCGAGACTTATAAAAGCACCCTACATTCCAAGAAAAATTTTGAAGTAGAACATCACATCATCACTATGATGCCAATGTGTGCAACTCTCATCATTAGAGTAAGCTTGCATAGCTTTTCTTTGTTGCTAAATATGTAAACTGAGCCAACTTATTTTCTCCATTCCAAATGCCTAACTGTGGAATTCATCTCACCAAATGCACATGCCTGCACCTGAGCGAGCCACTCTCAGTTCCCTTTATAGTCATTGGGGAGAAACAGGCCCTTTCTGGACAGGATTCATCTCCTCCTAAAGCAGGCATCTATAACTGATTACATGAATCCTGCCCATTGTTCCTCTCCAGTGACTATAAAACGGAGTCCAGGAGGAGCAGTTCAGGCGTAGACATTCACATTACAGATGTCTACAATGAGGTAGTATTTAATGCATCTCTTCTCATTATTTACACATAACAGTAGAGAAACTAACTAAGGGGAATAGGATATTGAGCTGTTTTTAATGTTATGGTGTACGTTGTACCCAAATTTGAAAGCATCAAAAGTACTAAAAACATTAAACTACATTAAACATTCGGGGAGCTTAACTAGCATCATATTTCATAAATAATTACTTTAAAATCAATAAGGATCTGGTCCCATAACCCCCCAAACCATTGGCACATCTCCTATTCAGTTTCAATGGTACTGCAGAAAGATCCAATGGCTAAATGTACTCCTGCTTCAGATGGTTCTTTGTAGGAAACTACATCCCTCAGGTATTACCAGAAATGTGTTGACTTCCTACAATAGTCACCTCAGAAAAGCTTTTAAAACTCCTAATGCTCCTTAAAATGGTGGCAGATGGTATTAAGAGCATTTGCTAATCCAGGATGCAAAGGACAAAACTAAAAAACTAGCCGGAGGTATGCAAAGCTTCCAGGATCTTTTACAAAAAACCTCCTGGTTTTGGACTGCCCAGCAGTTTGTTAAGCTCAGCCAGCAAAGCTAAACAGCCAACAAAGCTTAGCAACACAAGTTGGAAGAACCACAACACCCAGGCTTTGATCCACTGCAACCTGACACCACGGGGTAGGGAGGGATGCTGACTTTTCCCAGCGGTGCTGTCTGTGAGCAGCAGACACCCCAGGCTCAGGGCTGAGCATCTCCCACTGCCCCGAGCCCAAAACAGGGGCTGGGAAGAGCCAAGCACCAAAGACTCAAGATAAATGAAGACAGAAGCAGTGCTGGCATTCAAGTTTCACCAGGGGACTAATTTCATTCCCTGCAGGGAAGGGCTTTGCCAACAATACTGTTGAGGAATGCGTTATTGAAAAAAAGCTGTGGGAAGGATAGATATTTCATGTCTGATTATTGTCTTGGATAAATGAATATGAAACAAACAGTATGAAATAACAGATTATTTTTAAAATTAAGGCCAAGATAACAACAGTTATTTTGAGCCCCTAGCTGAGATCTCTTCACGCTCAAAAGTCTATGGGCTGCTGAATTCCTCAAATCACACTGTAGAGAGCAATTCTGCACTGAAAATGAGCAACCAGCCCAAGCTGTGTCAATCAGAGCAACAGACCTCTCCACTTCCACCTCCTTGCTCTGTAATCCCACAGTTGCCTCTCAGATACAGCAGTGACAACTGACAAAATCCTGGGAGAGTTGGAGGGAACTCAGGAAGAAACACCAGTGTGGATGTGTGAAGGTCTGGCATTTCTCACTCCGATTTCTGGTGCCGTTGATCAGTCCACAGGGTACAGTGGTTTTGCCACGTATTTCAGATTGAGGAGTGGATTGTGGAGCTCTCCCAGTGCTGCCTGTGTCTGGCCAACACAGCACATGTCTCTTGCAGATTTTATCACGGAAAGGAACAAATTTGGCCCTTCCGGAAGCCGGGGTGGGGAGCTCAGGGAGGAACCCACCAGTGTTAAGCTTTGGTTTTAGATAAAGCTGAATCAGTTGGAATAAAAACTGAGAAGGGACTTCAGAGCATTTTTAATTTCAAAACATTCCCTCTTTATATTTATAAAACTGGCCTTCAGATTTCAAGCTATGCTAGAAAGGCAGGAAGTACAACATTTAGATGCCATAGGTAGAACTACTGAGGAATAGAAATATTGCTCCACTGTAGGGCTACGAAAAAAATGTGCATCTTTTTTGAGGGATAATCCAGCATTTAATCTACTATAGGAGGCCAGCTAAATTACAAAAGTAATAAGAATAATTCTGCATGGTATGGCTTTTTGGAAGTATGCTTATGGATATGTCCAAGTTCAAAAGAATATATTTCCAAGAGAATTGACTGATTAGAGCCATAGCAGCAAGAATTGCTGGCAAACTCATGTGATATATCATCCCATACTGGTCCTTTACAAAATACTAGGAGTTTAGATATTTTTAATCATCAGTGCCTTGGCATCTGATACCTTTATACAAATCATAAATCAAAGAAATGAAGCATGAGGGTAACACAGAAACTGCTTCTGCTGCTGAAAACTTTGTGTTTTTAACTGATATTATGTTCATCAAAGTCCTGACCAGCTGAGAGTAATGATTTACCTCATATCACAAATAAAAGTCACCAATTAAAAATCCTGGCAGCCATGAGAAAACTCTCAGAAGTGAGGTCCTCTGCTGGCAAACCCTTCATATTGGTCATGTAGTATTTGCTCCCAGCCATCGACAAGAACACCCTTCACTCACACCTCTTGCCCATGAAGGGACAAAATCCACAGTAAAGCTCAAAGACACAACCTCAGTGTTTCCCACATGGGAATGTTGAAATATTTTGTGAAATTATGAGTGAATTAATTCCTTCAGTTTATTCAACTCTTTACATAATCCCAAGTGATGGTGCTTTATTTCTAAATGAAAGAGTAGAAGTGATGGAATTCAGGGAATTCAGGACTCATCTGAGTGATGTTCTTTGAGTGAAGAACACCTCAGTGGTGCCTTGGATGTGCTTGATTGTGCTGCAGAGGGGACATGCACACAGAAAAATGTGTGGGTGATATGGTCCTAAGCCAGGCAAGGATAAAATTGTAGCTGAAGTCTCCAGGCAAAATTGAATCCACTTCAATGGGCCCTGAATTTTACATCAGGAGCCCATGAGATGTAAATACCCCAAACAACCATCAAATGCTGTCATGTATTATTTCTTACAGATTCCTGGCACAACAAATGTCATATTATTTAAATAAAATCTTAAAAACCTTTAAATCATGTCCCTAGCCCATTAATTGCTTTTACATTTGTTATCAAGTACAATTAAGTTACTTCATTATTAAAATCAGATGATGAGGAGGAGCTTTTGCTGTTGTTCCATTTACCTGGTGGAGCTTTTAAATTGCTTTATCTGAGAAATATCACCTAAGAGATGTGGCATGTATAGGCTTGAACATTCCTGTTTACAGCATCATTAAAATGTCACTATATTTTTCAATGCTAGAAAAAAGCTCCAGTGGAAGAATACATGCAGAAATCTTTCCATTATGCAACTGCCCTTAAGAGTAAGATTTACTTGAAGATTTAAACTAACAGGTGACATTAATTGAGGGGAAAAAAAAACCCCTCCATAATAGCAATTTTTTGATAAAGTAATAGTTGGTCATTGTTATATCACACTGTGAATGATTAGAAGCAAATCAGATTTATCTGCTGAATGCACAAAGCAATATGGTTACTGCAGATGACACTCTCATACAGCACCTGCTGCTGCAGAATGTATATCTGCACTGAGCTCTGTGCAGCAAACTAGTGCAGAGACAGAAAAATATCCCAACTCATTACGTACATGGACAAATCCTTCCTTTCAACAAGTTAAATGGATAAACTGTGAGTTATGGAAACATTAAGCACTAATTCCTGATCTGGTTACTGACCTCCTCACAACGTTTGGTTTAGGTGCCTGGGTACGCCTAAAGCAATCTTTTGGAGTAAAAGTGCTGTGTAAGAGTTAAGTTGTTCTTCCTTTCTCCTTGGCTGGCCATATGCCCTCGGCACTGCTGCCAACAAGTATAAAGTCTATTCTGGCAGTTTTCTTCTCACAGCTTTTGGTTTCTGA
The DNA here is from genome assembly GCA_013398055.1 of Ifrita kowaldi. Taxonomy (NCBI): domain Eukaryota; kingdom Metazoa; phylum Chordata; class Aves; order Passeriformes; family Cinclosomatidae; genus Ifrita; species Ifrita kowaldi. The sequence goes on along the minus strand of VZRS01003335.1, from coordinate 64,532 downwards.
GTACGAGAGATTAATCATGAGAGATACTGGACTAGATTTAACCAAAAGGCACAAAAAAAATTTCAGACCGATGATACTTTGACTTTGAAAAGGAAAATAGGAATTCAGGAAGCTAGTTAGGGTATGACAGTGATCCTATTCAGGAATCCACATTTTGGAAAACGTCCTGTGTCCTAAAATCCATCTGCTGAGATCCATGAGGTTGGGCTGGAAAGGGTTTTCTACCCATTTATATTCTGCACACTATTCTGCCCGTAAGATGATTTGAGTTTTGGTCATAGTGCTACAAAGATGCCTGGCTGAAGTAAAATAGTACATTGACTTGAATTCAGTAGTTGGCATGATTTCTCAGCCTATAAAGAAGTCTCAATAAAAATATTTACAATTTCAGAACCTAAGTTCAAAAGATTTTTGCCTCTTTTTGGCTTAAATTTAAATTCCCAGGTATGAAATTGCAGCACAGAAGTGCCCCTTCCTTTGTCTTTCCCAGTGACTGACAGTGAGCAGTGCAGAATGAAAGCTTTCACCATAAGTCCATTTATTCACTCCAGTTTCACTTCTTCCTTTTCCTCGCCACACCCACATATTTAAAATGGAGAGGCTTGTAGAGCCACACTGTCACCACGCAAATATGGTGTAAACAGTCATGAAGCTGCTCTTCCAGCAAATTTACACCATCCCACATCATCATTTGAATGCAAGAAAGTAATGCTTCCTTTAGGAAATTAAATACAAATTAGGGAGCAAATAGAATTAGAAAGCAGTAACTTAAAGCTTCCACTCCATTAAATCTATGTATCTCATTGCAAGAAAAAAATGGGGTTTTTTACCCTGCTATATCAGCTTTTGCATACTGTGCCATATATACTGCAACACTGGCACAAGTAAGATGAATTAATGATGGTAGTCACAGGAAGCAATAATAAAGTTATAAGACAGCAGTGCTAAAAAATGTCCCCTAAGAAAATAATATGATTCTTACCTATTCATTAGCTCTTGAAAAATTTCATTTGGCAAAGGAAATATAAAGCCATTTATGACTGACTTCAAGTAATCCAACGACACAAATCCACTCTGACTGACATCAATTTCTCTGAAGTCTTTTTCAATGTCCTGGTAGGCTGAACAGAGCTGTAATGAATACAATTTATGGTGTTTTGTTTAGAAAAACCAAGTTCATGAAGCTTTTAAAACAGTGGTGCATTTTTTACGAGACCTTTTCAAATGTTCTTCGTTGTGAGCTGATCAAATAGGTTACCCTGGCATGCTCTGACGGTCAGATGTTTAATTAATAAGCTCACTACAAAACAGTATTCCCAATCACATGCTCTCAAATGACAAGTCAGACAAGTTTCTCAAATAATAACTCTGCTTCAAAACTCAGAGCTAAAAATACTTCGTGGATCAGCCTGCTTGGTAACACCTGTCTTAATGTAACCTTAGAGCCATCCATGGCACAACCTATCATCAGAGTTCTCATTATTAAAATGGGTCATTAGCACAATTAATACTGGACAATATTAGAAGATGTGGAATAGTTAAAGGAGATGTTGTTTAAACATATCACACACTTCTTTGGTTGTTTTTGTATTTTATTTCATGGGTTGTTGCAAAGGAGTTATGTGGATGTGGGTTTTTTGCTTATGGGACTTGTAAAATGCCTGGAAGTTGACTTACTGCAGATTTTAAAAAGGTTCATGAAACAATAGGAAGACTGATCTGTTTTTCTGAAATGTTGGCTCACATTGCGCTGTTGAATACTGAGAGCATCCCTGAGGCTTTTCTCCCTCCACCATTTTTTGACAAGTACCCCACCTGCTTATAAGCTGATTATTGCTCATTCAAAACTGCTGAAATTGCAGGGTGAAGATACAGGATAGGGAGACCTGAGAAAGCCCAAAGTACACATCCAGAACTGAGAGGGCTTGAAAGGTGAGGTGCCCTGTGCTTCCAGTCCAGGCCTTGACCTCCCTATCAAAGAATATTCTGAGCTGAAGGGCCCCACGAGGATCATTGAGTCCGACTCTTACAGGAATACAGGCTCATGCAGGGATCAAACCCTCGACCCTGGCATCATTAGCACCCTGCTCCAACCAAGACAGATGGGAAGAAAGAGGGTCAAGATGTTGAAAATCCCTATAGCCTTGTTTTTCCCTCCTCTCCTGGATTTTCAAGGTTGAGAAAGCCCAGTTACAGGGCTCTATAACTGAGCCTGTGCAGAATATTCCTGGTTCAGCTTCCCTTTTCCTAGAGAGTCAGAATTTTCATGATATAAAGGCAAAATATTGAATGTTGGAAAACTTTGTTTCTTTTCACCTTCCCATGAAGCAGGTGGAACACAGTTATGTTCCACCATCACACTTCACAACCACCTTCTGTTAAGTTAACATCTAAGGGCATGTGGAGAGGTCATTTGCCATGACTATTCCAGCTGCACTCTCTCTGTTCTCAGCTTGCCACCACACACTGAAAATGTGCTTCTGCAGTAGCACCTATCTGCTAATAATTTATTTCAGAGGATAATTGTCAGACTGACACTAGTTGTTACTCAAAGTCATTAACTGAACTTAATCTGACAGAGTGATCTCGCAATTCACATCTTGAAACAGTTTTGATGCATCCTCATTTTGTGTTAGCCCAAGGAATCTGGAGTTCTAATACTTATGTTTCAATGCTGTGAATCTAAGCAAGACTGAAACCCACAAAATAAAACAGAACTGCTGTTTTTGCTAACTGGCTATAAATGCAAACCAGAAATCCCATGCATGGAATTGGTTCATAAAATAAGAGGGTACAATTACCAGGCCTCAAAGCTTGGCAATTTTCTTTTCCTGTGACGCCTGGCTCAGCTTTGCTCTCTGTCAGAGTATTGCAAAGTATTACTGGCGTTCCCTTACCTTTTCTGTGGGTGCCCTCTCAGTGTAACCAGACTGCACTCTGGCATGCAACACTCAGCTGGTGGGGACTGGAGGAAAGGTTTTGCTGGTGAAGACTGTAGAAAAAGTCTTTTTTGCTTCTGCTCCTTCCCTTTTCTTTTCTGGCAGATTAGTGCTGTTAAAAAAACTGTCTTAGCAAAGTCCAGAGCTTTGTCGGCTTCAAAGAAATAAAGCCATCTAAACCCTTCAAGACAGCTTTTGTTAACCAGATATATCTTTGTTTACAAACAGGTTAAACCAAACCTGAAACACAACTTTCTTGTATTTCAGACTAGATCAGTAGCTCAAAATTATGCTAATGAATCTGTGCATTTGTTTTATTTTAAAACTTAATAGAGCTAGCTTACAATCTTAACAGGCTACTTCATTAGATTTAATATCAGAAGGTACCACTAGAAAATAACTCCCCTTCTTTGTCTGTATGTTTTCAGAAGGCTCCACACTAAAAGTAAATTTTCAGAAAATGGAAGACAGTATCCTTAATGGTCTTTGATAATAAATGTGCCTGTTGAGTTTTTCTTAGCCAAGGAGGGCTGGTTTAGAGAACATCCAGGCAAGTTTGACAGCTACAAGTCCATGGGCCCTGATGGGATGCATCCACAAATGCTGACGGAGCTGCTGGACACCACAGCGAGGCCACATACAATGGTGGCAGTCAGGAGAGATGTCTGAGGACTTCTCTCTTCTGAGGAAGAGAGCAAATGTCACCCTGGTCTTCAAAAAGGGCAAGGAGAAGGACCCAGGGAACTACTGGCAAGAAGTCAGCCACCCTCAGATCCCTGGGAAGTGAGGGAGTGCTTTATTCCAGAGGCCATCTCTGTGCACATGGAGGACAACGTGATCAGGAGCAGTCAGCAAGGATTCACTAAAGAGAAATCATGTTTGACCAACCTGATTGCCTTCTATGATGAAACTGCCTGCATGGATGAGGGTGGGGAACAGTGGATGATGTCTTCCTTGACTTCAGCAGGGCTTTTGACACTGTCTCTCACAACATCCTCCCAGGCAAACTCAGGAAGTATGGACTAGATAAGTGGACAGTGAGTTGGACAGAGAATTGGCTGAACATTAAATCCCAGAGGATCATAAACACTGGTACAGGGTCTGTTTGGAGGCTTGTCACCAGTGGTGTCTCCCAGGGTCCAATACTGAGCTCAGGATTGTTTAATTTACACATCAGTGCCTCGAGTGAGAGGGTAGGTGGTGACAGAGCTGGGAGGAGCAGCTGATTCCCTGGGGCTGCACAGCCCTTCCCAAGGATCTCAGCAGGGTGCAGAGATGGGCAGAGGAACTGTCTGAAATGCAGACAAGACAAATNGGTTGAGAAAGCCCAGTTACAGGGCTCTATAACTGAGCCTGTGCAGAATATTCCTGGTTCAGCTTCCCTTTTCCTAGAGAGTCAGAATTTTCATGATATAAAGGCAAAATATTGAATGTTGGAAAACTTTGTTTCTTTTCACCTTCCCATGAAGCAGGTGGAACACAGTTATGTTCCACCATCACACTTCACAACCACCTTCTGTTAAGTTAACATCTAAGGGCATGTGGAGAGGTCATTTGCCATGACTATTCCAGCTGCACTCTCTCTGTTCTCAGCTTGCCACCACACACTGAAAATGTGCTTCTGCAGTAGCACCTATCTGCTAATAATTTATTTCAGAGGATAATTGTCAGACTGACACTAGTTGTTACTCAAAGTCATTAACTGAACTTAATCTGACAGAGTGATCTCGCAATTCACATCTTGAAACAGTTTTGATGCATCCTCATTTTGTGTTAGCCCAAGGAATCTGGAGTTCTAATACTTATGTTTCAATGCTGTGAATCTAAGCAAGACTGAAACCCACAAAATAAAACAGAACTGCTGTTTTTGCTAACTGGCTATAAATGCAAACCAGAAATCCCATGCATGGAATTGGTTCATAAAATAAGAGGGTACAATTACCAGGCCTCAAAGCTTGGCAATTTTCTTTTCCTGTGACGCCTGGCTCAGCTTTGCTCTCTGTCAGAGTATTGCAAAGTATTACTGGCGTTCCCTTACCTTTTCTGTGGGTGCCCTCTCAGTGTAACCAGACTGCACTCTGGCATGCAACACTCAGCTGGTGGGGACTGGAGGAAAGGTTTTGCTGGTGAAGACTGTAGAAAAAGTCTTTTTTGCTTCTGCTCCTTCCCTTTTCTTTTCTGGCAGATTAGTGCTGTTAAAAAAACTGTCTTAGCAAAGTCCAGAGCTTTGTCGGCTTCAAAGAAATAAAGCCATCTAAACCCTTCAAGACAGCTTTTGTTAACCAGATATATCTTTGTTTACAAACAGGTTAAACCAAACCTGAAACACAACTTTCTTGTATTTCAGACTAGATCAGTAGCTCAAAATTATGCTAATGAATCTGTGCATTTGTTTTATTTTAAAACTTAATAGAGCTAGCTTACAATCTTAACAGGCTACTTCATTAGATTTAATATCAGAAGGTACCACTAGAAAATAACTCCCCTTCTTTGTCTGTATGTTTTCAGAAGGCTCCACACTAAAAGTAAATTTTCAGAAAATGGAAGACAGTATCCTTAATGGTCTTTGATAATAAATGTGCCTGTTGAGTTTTTCTTAGCCAAGGAGGGCTGGTTTAGAGAACATCCAGGCAAGTTTGACAGCTACAAGTCCATGGGCCCTGATGGGATGCATCCACAAATGCTGACGGAGCTGCTGGACACCACAGCGAGGCCACATACAATGGTGGCAGTCAGGAGAGATGTCTGAGGACTTCTCTCTTCTGAGGAAGAGAGCAAATGTCACCCTGGTCTTCAAAAAGGGCAAGGAGAAGGACCCAGGGAACTACTGGCAAGAAGTCAGCCACCCTCAGATCCCTGGGAAGTGAGGGAGTGCTTTATTCCAGAGGCCATCTCTGTGCACATGGAGGACAACGTGATCAGGAGCAGTCAGCAAGGATTCACTAAAGAGAAATCATGTTTGACCAACCTGATTGCCTTCTATGATGAAACTGCCTGCATGGATGAGGGTGGGGAACAGTGGATGATGTCTTCCTTGACTTCAGCAGGGCTTTTGACACTGTCTCTCACAACATCCTCCCAGGCAAACTCAGGAAGTATGGACTAGATAAGTGGACAGTGAGTTGGACAGAGAATTGGCTGAACATTAAATCCCAGAGGATCATAAACACTGGTACAGGGTCTGTTTGGAGGCTTGTCACCAGTGGTGTCTCCCAGGGTCCAATACTGAGCTCAGGATTGTTTAATTTACACATCAGTGCCTCGAGTGAGAGGGTAGGTGGTGACAGAGCTGGGAGGAGCAGCTGATTCCTCTGGGGCTGCACAGCCCTTCCCAAGGACCTCAGCAGGGTGCAGAGATGGGCAGAGGAACTGTCTGAAATGCAGACAAGACAAATGCAGGGTCCTGCACCTAGGGAAGGACAGTCCCTGGGGTCCTGGTGGAAAACGAGCTGTCCCTGAGTCAGCAGTGCATCCTGAGGGCAAGGAGGCCAATGGGATCCTGAGGGGCATCAGGAGGAGCACTCAAATCTGACATAAAGCGCTACTTTCTTGCCATCTACATGAACATGAATTTTAATATATCTGCACATTTATCTTCCAATAATATTAGACTATTATGATATTCAAATTCCAGTGTAACTTATGGCAAGTCATACCTAAACTCTGTAGCAAGTTGTCTGGTTTTTATAGTGGGCTGGAAAATTTGCAGCAGCTTCATCTGGATTAAATGGAAACCTCACTTTGCAGTTAGAACTCATTTCCACATGGTATTAACTTTTACAGCTTGATTGCAGCATTTACTTTTTAGATATTTCCCTTGATTGGCAGTGAAGTTGCTGCGTACACCTTTCAGAATGAAAGTCTGTTCAGAAAACACTGCTGTGACTCAAGCTCATTATTTATGTTACTAAGCAAGGAACCTAGAAAGATGCAGTTTTTAAAATGAAAATTAAAATTCTGTCACATAAAGAGGATCCATAAAGTCTACAGCTAAAATGGCACCATTAGCACATCTTGTGTATCACAGGCAACTAACTTTCTCTCGAATTTTTTTGCATTTAGCCCCATAATTAGTCTCTAAATACAATAAATCTTGCTTTTGATTAAAGCATGTCTTACAAAAATACGTCTAGTTAGTCCTGATATATTTGTTCTGAGAAGAATTGATTGCCTTACTTTTTAATTTGAATTTATCTACTGAAGATGCTACGCCATATGATGCAGACACCTCTTAAACTCCCTTCTCAAAGGTTAAACAGATTGTCTGCTAACATTAAGTTCTAAAGCACTCACACCACCTCTTGAATCACAATTATGGTGCTTTGGGATTTTTTTTGCACAGTTTTCCAACATCCTGAGAATGAGAGCAGCTAATGTGAAGCTGTGTTCTGGTTTTGACTTTCAAGAGTAGATGAAAATAAAAGTTCTATTTCTTTCAGACTTTTTCTTGACATCTTTGGGACATTAACCCTTTAGAAGTCCCTCATAGTAGAGGCCAAGATCTTAGGGAAAAAAAAGGCAAATATCACCCACTTATAACCCTCTAATTGCATCAACATGAGGCACAGGAAGAGGGCAGGGGAATTCTACTTGCAGTTTGTGGGACTATTTAAGTGATAATGAGAAGAGGTTAACCAATTGTCAATTTCCATTTGGGAGAGGAAAAGAGACCTGCACTGTGACGTACCCTGTTTTCCTCTCTATTCTTTGGGGTTTTTTGGCAAAGCACAAAGGTATATTTAGCTGCTAAGATCATCATAATTCTGTTACTTTTGTGGAGTACTGAAAGACAGGAATTCACCATCACAACATTAAGTTTACTTAATAAAATTGGGAAGTGATTTAATTGCCTCTTGCCTCAGTTTCCCATATGTGACAATCAGTTGTAAACAATTAAAATTTGTAGCAATTAATTGCAATTCATTAATTTAATAAAAATATAATCCTACCCAAGCCACAGGGCTCTTCTGTTTATCACAGGAAACCACACACCTGTTTCTGATGCAGGTAAAACCCCACATTTTTTCAATGCATAATTCACAGAGGACTTTACTGCTTTTCCCCTGAAATTCCCCCCACATCCCATTTCCCCTCAAGACTTCTCTTTGTGTCTTTCTAGAGGGTGAGGACTATCTGAGAATTAATTTTGAAGGAAATTTTAAAGGGATTAAGATTATGCTAGCTGGGAGTGGTACGTATGGAAATACAGCATGAATATACAGGCAGTACTCAGACATATGTGAAGCATGGTGGAAACATATATAATAAAATTGAGGGATTCAGTTCCACTTTGAACAAACTTCTCATGCCTATATTCAAAATTAAAGGCATACTTCAAAAACATTTGTGATTGGATTATTTGGGGATGGACACTTTGATTTTATCATGAGAATGCCATGAGAAAGTTCAGGTGAATAGTAAATCTCAGCATCAGGAATGATACTCTGGCACATTTTAAGAGTGTCTGAAACTCACTCCTGATCACAGTTTACTTTTTGATCTACTAAAAAAACCCCAAGCTACAACATAAAGAGATACATTCACAAATTACCATGACCTCACTATAAAATAGGAATGCTCTTCAGTCATAATCTTCCATCTGTGTCCATTCCCATGGGGATTGTCCCATGAAAACAGTACCATTCCCTCCCCCAGGAACTTTCCACTGGTTCACTCCTTCAATTACTGCTGCTTTGAACAAAATGGCTTATTATGCATCTGTATACATCTAGGCTGGAAAGAGAATCCCATTTGATTAGCAAATAGAAATACAGAAGGAATTACTGGTTTGAAATTGTGCTTTTGCCCTCTGTTTTTTCTGCTCCAGTTTCTTACACAGGATCCCACGGCTAGGCCAGGATCACCACCGTGCTTTGCACACCATGAACCAAATCCCTAGAGAAGGGCAGGGTACTGCCTGGGTGTGTAATGAATGAAAATTAAGCTGGTTTTGGCAGCAGCCATTGAAACTGAGCCAGAGCCTGTTTTTATGATAAAAATCACCAGACTTTTTATTGCCCTCACCTGGGTGTATGAAGAGAACGTAATTAAACCCCCAAATTCTTGCTTCTAATCATGACAGTGATTGGTTTGCCTTCACAGATATACTGACCAAGAAAAGTATTCCCAAAGATTGGCTTTGGACATAGCAGTCTCTTCCATCCTTTTCTACAGTGAGAAGGAGGAAAAACAAGAAACCCTAAATTATTGTCCTCATCTGCTTGCTCTCTGGATATACTAATATCTTTTCACTTACTAGGAAGGGCAACAAGCCCTGGGTACTTCATACTAGCTTTTGGATGGCCTTGCTCCTCCTGTCATTAAATATTTTCCCTATTTATTTTTATGACTTCTCTATGTATATAATGTAAATCATTTCACAGGTTATAACCTGAAAAAACCATTCCAGTACCTGTTTATGTTCTATACTTGCTTGAATTCGGACACTGCTTCCACATCTTTGCACAAGTTTTCCTTAAAAGCTACCTCAGTGCTGATAAGACTTACACCAGTAATGTTCTACACATTTTAAACTCCGGATTTATTTTAATTTCTATATATATTCCTTAAGCAACACTTCATCTGAAATTTTTTTTTAGTTAGTAATTTTCAAAAAACGGAAGCTGACAATGCACATTTAATAAGCATAGAAATGGCTTCTGATTTTCTAAGTATAAAAATATGCTAATTATAAGTACTACTATTCATTATTTTCCTACGTCCTATTTTTACACACTTACGGATACTCCTAATTGTTAAAAGAGAAAAACAAACAAATGTACCCATTATACTTTTTATGAATCCAGCCCATTGTTCAAGGAAAAGAAATCATTCTTTACACAAAGATTTGCTCTGAAATTGCTGCCAAAGAAAATAACCTTGAGTTATTTGCTGCATAACTGCCACATGAGAACATTAAAGGTGCCTAGGGACAGCTTCATCTCGAGCATGTGACTTTTAAGAAAAAGCTTTTAAGTTCAATATTTAAAAATTGCTGCCGTATCCTTTTTCTTCCTCTGATCTTTAAATTAAACCCAGTTACCACACATAGGAAGAATTTGGGTGTTTTCGTTCCTATGATTCTGGCCATTTATCTAATAATGAAGGTTTGTATCGCCTGGTTGCCATAAATTCAGGATATCACTGGAATGTTACGGAAATAGGTAGATGTATCTGTAGATATGGATATTTCATGGTGGCTTTTCCTCAAAAAACTGGAGAATGAGGCGAAGCCCTGATGTGAAACCTGAATGACTTTCCTGACCATTAAGACTAAATGACCAAGCCCAACTCTGAAACCCTAAAAGTAGGTTTGGTCTTAGGGAGAGTTGTAATTTCCACGTAATCAAGTAAATCTTTAGATGGGAGATCCGTTCAAAAAGAGTTCACTATTTCCTAGATAAATCTGGGTTTCAGAACTGTCAGACTTCTGAGGTTTTTCCAGAAATTTTTTAATAACCTTTTGGTAAGGTAAAACAATTGCTCTGTCTCCCTGGTGTTGAGTTGACTTATCTGAAAGAAATGCTGTGAGTGCAAACAGGGCTCTCTGGCTGAGTTTGTGGACCCAAAACACATCTCTGAAAATGAGTATTTCTCCTATACTACGTAGTATATTTCCTCAGCCCAAAAGATATGTATGAGCCATGCCTCAGGTCAGGATCTTGACAGAAAAACCCTCGTAATAATTACAGGACTGGTCCAAAGTCCATAAAAGTTAATTGAGAGACTCGACACCATGGCCCAGAGCAACCATAACAGGATTATGGGAAAAAACACTTGTTAATCGATCCAAGGCAAATATTTGGCAGGCTCTGGCTTGAATCAGAAACAGCTGCAGAGTCCAAAAAAGCAGAAATCAATTCAGAAGACCACACTGTGAAGGCACAGCAGGAAGAAAGTTGGTGGCAGAACTTGGCCCAGAGAATTCAACCGGGTTTGGTTTTGTCTGTTTGGTTTTTTTTGTAATAGATCAATGCAGCAAGAAGAATTTTAAATGGGTTACATTATGCTATAATTCAAAACTAGAAACCTGAAGATCAGCAGGAGCACAAATCAAATCAAATCTATCAAATAAGAATAAATTGTTCTCTAAAAGTCACAGCCACAGGTCCATGCTATGAGAGGTGCACTGTCCAGAGAAATGGGACAGACAATCATATCAAACACAGCCTTGCAGCCAGCTGAGCAACCAATATCCTAGAANGGACACTGCTTCCACATCTTTGCACAAGTTTTCCTTAAAAGCTACCTCAGTGCTGATAAGACTTACACCAGTAATGTTCTACACATTTTAAACTCCGGATTTATTTTAATTTCTATATATATTCCTTAAGCAACACTTCATCTGAAATTTTTTTTTAGTTAGTAATTTTCAAAAAACGGAAGCTGACAATGCACATTTAATAAGCATAGAAATGGCTTCTGATTTTCTAAGTATAAAAATATGCTAATTATAAGTACTACTATTCATTATTTTCCTACGTCCTATTTTTACACACTTACGGATACTCCTAATTGTTAAAAGAGAAAAACAAACAAATGTACCCATTATACTTTTTATGAATCCAGCCCATTGTTCAAGGAAAAGAAATCATTCTTTACACAAAGATTTGCTCTGAAATTGCTGCCAAAGAAAATAACCTTGAGTTATTTGCTGCATAACTGCCACATGAGAACATTAAAGGTGCCTAGGGACAGCTTCATCTCGAGCATGTGACTTTTAAGAAAAAGCTTTTAAGTTCAATATTTAAAAATTGCTGCCGTATCCTTTTTCTTCCTCTGATCTTTAAATTAAACCCAGTTACCACACATAGGAAGAATTTGGGTGTTTTCGTTCCTATGATTCTGGCCATTTATCTAATAATGAAGGTTTGTATCGCCTGGTTGCCATAAATTCAGGATATCACTGGAATGTTACGGAAATAGGTAGATGTATCTGTAGATATGGATATTTCATGGTGGCTTTTCCTCAAAAAACTGGAGAATGAGGCGAAGCCCTGATGTGAAACCTGAATGACTTTCCTGACCATTAAGACTAAATGACCAAGCCCAACTCTGAAACCCTAAAAGTAGGTTTGGTCTTAGGGAGAGTTGTAATTTCCACGTAATCAAGTAAATCTTTAGATGGGAGATCCGTTCAAAAAGAGTTCACTATTTCCTAGATAAATCTGGGTTTCAGAACTGTCAGACTTCTGAGGTTTTTCCAGAAATTTTTTAATAACCTTTTGGTAAGGTAAAACAATTGCTCTGTCTCCCTGGTGTTGAGTTGACTTATCTGAAAGAAATGCTGTGAGTGCAAACAGGGCTCTCTGGCTGAGTTTGTGGACCCAAAACACATCTCTGAAAATGAGTATTTCTCCTATACTACGTAGTATATTTCCTCAGCCCAAAAGATATGTATGAGCCATGCCTCAGGTCAGGATCTTGACAGAAAAACCCTCGTAATAATTACAGGACTGGTCCAAAGTCCATAAAAGTTAATTGAGAGACTCGACACCATGGCCCAGAGCAACCATAACAGGATTATGGGAAAAAACACTTGTTAATCGATCCAAGGCAAATATTTGGCAGGCTCTGGCTTGAATCAGAAACAGCTGCAGAGTCCAAAAAAGCAGAAATCAATTCAGAAGACCACACTGTGAAGGCACAGCAGGAAGAAAGTTGGTGGCAGAACTTGGCCCAGAGAATTCAACCGGGTTTGGTTTTGTCTGTTTGGTTTTTTTTGTAATAGATCAATGCAGCAAGAAGAATTTTAAATGGGTTACATTATGCTATAATTCAAAACTAGAAACCTGAAGATCAGCAGGAGCACAAATCAAATCAAATCTATCAAATAAGAATAAATTGTTCTCTAAAAGTCACAGCCACAGGTCCATGCTATGAGAGGTGCACTGTCCAGAGAAATGGGACAGACAATCATATCAAACACAGCCTTGCAGCCAGCTGAGCAACCAATATCCTAGAACGTCCCTGCACACCGGGCATTGAAGCAGAGGCTCTTTACATTCACAGAAACCTCCACAGCAGCCTCAAAAGTAGAAGAATCCAAGATTTTTGCCCTGCTGGCTTTGGAATATGGCACTCCAACCTTTTCCTCGAGGATGGGAGCTGAGTGGGAAGCAAAGACCGTTAGCATTTCCTTGGCCTCCCTGCTTATCTGCTCTGCACGTGCTAAACAAAATCCTTAGAAGCATAAGGGCTACTGATTTTTGTCAAGGAATTTCAGAGATGAAAATTTGGAGAACCCAGATATTCCATGGGAATTTCCAGATTTTTTGCTGTTCATGTTGGATTTCCCCAGTTTCACAGCCATTATGGCTACTGTCAGCAGTACAGATTTTTGGAGCAGTCAAGAGACTCAATAAAGTTCCCAAAAAGCAAAAAAAAGTATTGTCCTTGCCCAACATAACAGGAATTCAGGGGGAGGCATGGATATACTTGAAATAGCAGGAATTCAGGGGGGGACATTAATATATTTGAAATAGCAGAGGCCATTTAGCTTTGAAGTTCTTGACTTGCCCATGTCTCCCCAACTACAATAAAGACAAAATAAGTCAACAGAGTTCATTTCAGGCATGATGATTACAGAGCGTTCAGCTTTTTGCATTACCAAATGTGCAGACAGAGGAGCAGAGCACACTCCTCTGTTTTATCTTGTCCTCGAGATTCAACTGGACCCAAGCAAAATTTTCAGCACAGAAGTGAATTGGATCCACGATTTTAATGATACTTTGAAGCAAACCAAAACACTTTATTCCTTTGACGAGGGCAGTAATATCCTCCTTTAAACATACCATTAACTGTCTCACAACTTGTACTTCGAGAAGAAAATACACTTTCATCTCCTTTATGGTTCATCTAGAAGAAGAAATTCAGATATAATTCAGGTGTATTTAAACATCCTCAAATTTAATAGGCTTCTATTGAAGTTGCTTGTGTAATATTCCATCAGTAAGAAAATAAAGTAAAGGTTACATTTTATCTCTGTGTTGTGTCTGGTATCCTGTTGCTTCACACAAAAGTGACTCAGGACCATTATTTTCATCTGTTAAGCTTTGGAAGTTTTTCTGATAAAACTTAATTTTTGAGTTTGAAATCCCCAAAATGAAAATTTGTGCTCTTTTTTATCATTCAGCACTTATGGGATGTGGCAACATTTTTATAAAAATTTATTACCTTTCAGATTGCAATGCCAAACATAAGGTTTATTGTCAAATAAAGCAACATTTTTGTTTTTTGATTGCCTGCTTTAGAAGAGTATTGCTTCTGCTCTATAATTGCCTCTACCAAATTATTTAACTGGTTTTGTTGATAACTAATTCTGGGAAGTATCCCAACCAGAAAAATTACACAGAGTGAAATAGTGTAGCCAGGCAATATGAAATGAGAAAAAATACTTTGGAAGTCGCTGACAATGAAATTAAGATACAAATAAAAAAACCTGAACAAGCCCTCAAACAATAAAATACCATCCTAATTTGCTTTGTTTTCTTTTAGGTCCCTATCCACCAAAGAGTATCTCAGGTGGTATTTCCTGATGGATATCACAGACTCCAAAATCCACAGAAAGTCATTCAAAATCATAAGACACTAAATATTTCTTAGAAACAGAGTGTGCAGGATAATGGAATCATATGAGATTTGGGGCTGGACAGGACCTTTAAAGCTCATCCAGTCCAACTCCCCTGTAATGAACAGGGACACCTTTGACTAAAGCAGAGTGCTCAGAGCTCCACCCAACCTGACCTTGAATGTTTCTGAGGATGGGGCATCCACCACCTCTCTGGGCAACCTGTGCCAGTGTTTCACCACCCTCACTATAAAAAATTTCCTCCATAAATCAAGTCTGATTCTCCCCTCTTTTAGTTTAAAACCATTACCCTGATAAAACCAGATTCTGATAAAGAGTCTGTTCCCATCTTTCTTATAGGCCCCTATAAGTATTGAAATGCTACAATAAGGACTTCCCCAAAACCTTCTCTTCTCCAGGCTGACCAACTCCGATTCTCCCAGCTTGTCTCCATGGCAGAAGTGCCCCAGCTTCACATGGTGCCTCCTCTGGACTCACTCCAACAGATCAAAGAAGCATGGAATGGTTTGGGTTGGAANTTGGTCTTGTTGAACCTTATGAGATTCAATGATTCAAAACTCAATGAGTTTTCATTTCACTGGATCACTTCACATGAGAACTGTGCTAAAGCAAGAGGCAGAACATCACAGTATCTGTGATACGACATTTCCCTGTTCACTGCCTCAAGCTGCACAGGACGTGAAGATATGCAGTGGTACCTCTGTGTTTAAACAGCAGAATTCCTCCACCCCATGGGAAAAAACCAGTAATATTCAAGCCTCTTGCAGGAATTCAGCAAAGGCTTGAAACGCAGGTGATAAGAGATGTTTCCTTTTCCAAAGGCGGGGTGTCACTTGTCACCTGGTTATCAGGATCTTCTTCCCCGTGAGAGGCAGTAGCTCCTGGCTCTCTCTGCTCACTGATGCCAGCAGGAGTGGGGAGCCATTTTCTCACTCAGAAACCAACAACTTCAGATCAGCTGCAAAAGGGATGGGGTCTTGGCTCCTGTAGATATGTCCTGCACACACCTTCTGTCCTCTTGATATATTGATTCTGCTGAATAATTTTTTTTTTTTAATCTTTTGTATATCCTGTGTCAGACCAAGGAACTGAAGGGGTGAAGCGAAAGGCTGTCCTAACACCTCTTATAAACAGAGTAAGGAAAATTATTTCTTCTTTTCACTACTTCTTCCTCTGCAGGAGCCTCTGGGGTTCTCACTATCTCTTCTGTGCAGCTTTCAGAGTGGAATAGGCACAAACATCACCATGCAGACCCCCCAGCCCCGCCCTGGATCTGAGAGCAGGGACGCCCACCCCCAAAACCACTCTGTGGGACTGCAGGCAAGGGCAGTCACACGTCATCTCTCCAGTACCTTAACCCCCATCCTGAAACTCAAGGTGATTGGGATGAATTCTGATACAGGGATTCATGCCTTTGGAATGAATTACCAACACATTTATCCTTGCATACTATTGCATCCATTAGTCAGAGAAAGGCTGAAGGCTGCAACTTGCATGCAGAAGATAAACTGTCAAATTAGCCTGCTGCTGCAGCCGGCAGCCACTGTCACTCAGAAGATCACAAAGGCCTCAGTGTTTATTGTTATTTTTACTCTCACAGAAAAATCACAGCTGTTTCTTTACTTACTTTCAAATTCCGAGCCCTTCATCCTAAACCAGGTCACCTTGAGGTGTGTTCCTCTCTATCCATCCCTCATAGCTGCTGTCAAAAAGTCTGCAGCACCTGATAATGTTTTCCACATCCTCTGCAATCTACAAATTACAGGCGATTCTGATAAACAGGAATACAGTACAGCCTTCCCTGCCACAGTAGGAAATGTTGCAATAACACTCCCTGAGAAATGAGTATTTGTCATTTACTCAGTGTTCTAAGGCAAATTTCTCTTCAAATGGTGCTAGTAAACTTCAAGACTATTTTAGGCAAAGAAATGAATTTCAGATTCACATATTTTAAATAGTAGGCAAAGGATATTCTTCCTTCAGTACTAAAACCCAGAGGTTTGCTGGAAACAAAACATCAAGGCAGATATACATTT
Source organism: Ifrita kowaldi (assembly GCA_013398055.1). Taxonomy (NCBI): domain Eukaryota; kingdom Metazoa; phylum Chordata; class Aves; order Passeriformes; family Cinclosomatidae; genus Ifrita; species Ifrita kowaldi. The sequence continues at coordinate 47,967 of VZRS01003335.1, read as the reverse complement.
CCAAAGTATCAATGAACTCCAGAATATTAGTGAATTATTTGTTCTATATAGACCAAAACTTTTTTTTTTTTTTTTTTTTTNTTTTTTTTTTTTTTTTTTTTTTTTTACGTCTCCAAAAATTCCCCAAATCAAGAAGATAGAGGTTGAAAGAAAATGTACACATGGGACAAAAATACAAATATGTAAACATTCTAGTGACTGTAGCTACTTTCTCCAGGTCTGTTAAATATCTCAGCAGCCTGGACCTTGGAGTAAACTTAAAAACTGAGAACTGACAATAAAAGTAGTATTGGAATTCTTCCATGCTCACTCTGTTCCGTGTTGAATTGTTCAGCTTGCAAGAACAAAGCCTTGTTTTAAAATATCACTCTTTTTAACTGCTTTTTTCTGCAGAAGCAACTGGGGAATTGAGTCAGGCTGTGTTCTCTCTGGCTCACGTAACAGCAGCAATAATAGAGATCCTGCCACTGCTCCTTACTCACTCATTCGAGTTTGGCTGCCTGAGACAATTAAATTCAGCTTAGCTGTACCTGTTCTGCAGCGCTACTTTCAGGAGTAAGGAGGAGGAAAGTCCTTGTAGAGAATCCTGATCATAGAGAAGTGACTTCAGTGGAGCCAAGGTTCCATATTTGGTTTTTTTCACCAAAAGAGCCAACAGTCCAAGTCCAGTCAACATTTCAAGCCCGGTCCTCCCACTGCAGACCATTTTGGCAGAGGGAATAGACCTCTTTGTGGCCATAACCTGAGCTAAGCAAAGGTAGCCCAAAGAAAGAAGCTGTGAGTCAGGCAGATTTGACTGCTCCTTGGCATCTCTGCCTGCCAAAACAAGGTGGAAGAAGACAAAGCTGCTTATCTAGCTAAAGACATGAAGACAGAAAAATAGATTTTATCCATTAAAAAAGCATTTTTTTATAATTTTATAGAAATTTATATCTATAGTTCCTATAGATATAAAGCAACAAAGGAAATTGAAATTCAGAGAAAGGATTAGACTTCACCAGAGCAAGGATTTCTCTTCCTTGCCATGACTGGCAAAATATTTCCACCACAAATCCAAGCTTTCCATGGGGAAAGAAACACAGAAGTCTCGATTCCTTTCTCCCTGCAATCAGATTTATCCAAAATGTATTATTTAATGAGTGAAGCCCAGGTTTGGATGCTGTGGTGCCTGGCACCAGTGGCATGTTTTTGTGCCAGCCTGATGCGACCATTTGTCCTTACAGGTTAGAAAGGCCACGTAGCCACCAGTTTATGCCATCAGACTCTTTCAGCAGAGCCACTGGAAGCACTGCTCCTGTTTGTTCTCTGGAGTGTTGGTGATATCACACACTCTCAGCAACCACAAGGCCTCGCCACAGTGTCTTTGGCATAACGTGCTCTGTTGTCACCGACACGTGCCAGCTGGCTGCTGCTCCCCACCCCAGCAGTGACTGCATTTCAGTAGCATTTATGCATGTAAAACACTCCGGCTTCCCTTGGGAGCAAGGAAGGCAATTAATATTTTAAATATTTTCTTGGACTCCAGGAGCACATAGGATATCCAGTGAAAACACATCCCCTGCAGGCATCACGAGGGGGGAACTTCCAGGCACTCCCTTTTGCACACTGCGGCTGACTGTGAGATGATTTCCTGCCACAAATCACTGGAATTCGTTTTGTTACCCACGCAGGTATTGCCAACCACTGCATCTCCAGGCATTTTCCTCAAAAACTGAGTCTGTCCCGTGGATCTTGCCTCGTAAGGTGCACAGAGGAGCCTGGGACAGACCCAGTGGTTCTTCTGAAGGAAACAAAAGCTGCTCGCCCTTGACACGAGGCTCAGAAGCAAAATCTGTGTTCAAACTTGTGGCTGCTGCCCCTCATTAGAGCCATACAGCCACCCTAATAAACAACATATGGGAAATCTGGGGTTCTTATCTGCCAAGAAAGTGAAAATAGCAAAAATTTTAATGGCAGCATCAAAAAATATGCTGCAAAGAGTAAGTAGGGGGTAGAGCGGTAAAACATGCTGTCTTCTTCCATTTTTGTGAGAATGTGTCAAAAATGCATCAATTAATAAAGAAAAACCTGTACTATTACACCTGGTACTCTCTCTAGCAAAAGGACTAGAGCTCAGATGTGCTTTCAAGGCAAAGCCTGCCACACAGCACAGCTTGGAAGCCCACTGGCCCACAGCTGTCCCTTAGGAGTCTCCAAAACACCCGTCCTGAGAGTGTAGGAGGAGCACCTGAGGGCAGGAGAAGGAAGACCCTCAGTCACTCTGCTTCCAGGCTGTCTCAGGGCAGTCTAGAGCATTTAGCAGCAGCCTCTGTGTCTGACTGTCCCTTTCCCTTCAGCCAGCACACCCGGGATGGACACTCTGATGTCCTGCCCTTCATGGCAGCCTGCTGCACCAGGTGCTGCAGGAAGAAAGGGGAAGGTGGGCAAGATTTCGAGGTCCACATCTCCAAATGGGAGATTTCAATCTGCAAAGATCTATCAATCCAGCATATTGCATACAGGGAGATACATCCATCAGATTTTGTTTGTTTTGTTAGAAAGAAAGAAAGGAAATAAATGCCTGAAAAAGATTCTTCTTTGTGCTATAAACACATCAGTGCTCATTTTCTCCATATTCTACTTTGGGCCATTCTGTGTAAAATCTTTAATTAAAGTTTTTCTTCGAAATTGTCATCATCAAACCAGAAGAAAGAAAGTAAAAAATGGAAGGACACAGCTGTGCATATATGAAGTGCTATTCAGTACCAAATGAATTGGAACAAAATAAGTATCGTGACTGTTATGCTCTTAGTTTTGGCTCTGTATTCTCAGTAGCACAGTCTAACTTGTCACTTTATATTGATTCCATCTGTTTACACTCTGCAGAGTATTGGCTTCCTACAGTGAACATTTCCTATTTACCAGCTGGTAAAGATAGGCCCAAACCAGATAGAAAAGAATTAGACTATTTTCAGATCCTCATAAACATAAAATCAAAAATTAATGGGGGAGGGGAGATAAAAGTAGAGGGAGGGAGTGGAATATATGGGTCTGATGCTTGTTTCGTATTGATAATCCTCTACAATCCATTAACAATTTTTAGAGACCTTGAAATTCAGGCAATGAGTACACAAAATAAATCAATTTTCACTCCTCTTTACTTTCTTCTTTATATGAACAGCCTGATTGTAAATGTGAATCAATCACAGTACTTCAGTAATCTTTAAATAGAAACAGTTGGGGTCTGAATTTGGCTAATATAATATTCTCACTCCCACCAGACACCTCTGAGTGAAGGACCTCCACAGAAAATGGATGTGCACGTGCAGTACAGAGCCATCTCTGCACTCTGACAAACTTTCTTTTTCCACAGCAGTTGGATTCTTTTTTTAAGGAGACTATAATTTGTAGGGACTGACTCACTTCAGGAGAGTCTTATTGCTGACATTAAAATAAAAAAAACAACTGTTGCAAGTTGCAGGCTCTTTTTTAACAAAGTTGGGGGGTTTTTAATATTCAGGAACACCATGTCATGAAAAAAAAAAAGGCTCCTTTCTATGGCACCACGTCCTCTTGCAAGTGGGAAACAAATCCTGTCCCTGCTTTTGGAGCCTTGCCAGCCAGGTCAGTGAATCATATAACCATAGAATGATTAAGGTTGAAAAAGCCCTCCAAGACCCTCAACTCCAGCCTTCAAACGAGTACCAGCCATACTGCAAAGCACCACTTCCACTTGGTTTTTGAACCCTCCCAGGGATGGTGACTCCACCACTTCCCTGAGCAGCCTGTTCCAGTGCTTAACCACATCTTCAGGGCAGAAATTGTTCCTAATACCAAACCTGAGCTTTCTGGTGCAGCTTGAGGCCATTTCCCCTTGTCCTGTCGCTGGTTTCCTGGGAGAACAGGCTGATCCCCACCTAGCTACACCCTCCTGTCAGGGAGATGTAGAGTGAGCATGTGNGTTGAAAAAGACCTCCAAGACCCTCAACTCCAGCCTTCAAACGAGTACCAGCCATACTGCAAAGCACCACTTCCACTTGGTTTTTGAACCCTCCCAGGGATGGTGACTCCACCACTTCCCTGAGCAGCCTGTTCCAGTGCTTAACCACATCTTCAGGGCAGAAATTGTTCCTAATACCAAACCTGAGCTTTCTGGTGCAGCTTGAGGCCATTTCCCCTTGTCCTGTCGCTGGTTTCCTGGGAGAACAGGCTGATCCCCACCTAGCTACACCCTCCTGTCAGGGAGATGTAGAGTGAGCATGTGACCCCTGAGCCTCTTTTTCTCCAGGCTGAGCCCTCCCAGCTCCCTCAGACACTCCTCATAGGACTCCCCCCCCCCCCCCCCCTTCACCAGCTCTGTTTCCCTTCTCTGGACATGCTCCAACACCAGAGCATGGGAATATCCAAAGGAATCTGCGACCCAATGGGAAGCCCAGGGTGGGGCAGGCTTCCTGGAAGGAAAAGGTTGTGTTTTGGGGGCCTTGTTTGTTTGTTTGTTAATTTTTTTATCACACATTAAAAATGAAAAACTTTTTCAAATTAAAAAGTCAGTCAGAGTTACAAATATGAATGTATCCTTGATGGGTGGTGTGCATCCAAACAGAAGCAGAATAAGGTTTGGCTTGAGAATAACCACTGTGATAGGTCACAAATAAATACTTAAGAGTAAATGAACTCTTTAGTGCATTTGAGTGTCTATCTGTGTACATCATGCATCTATATATCTTGAATTTACATTTACTTCTTTAACTGAATTGTTCTTGGGACACATAGGCAGCAGTAACCTCGCCTGAAGTTAATCATTCTTTCTGTTAATGTACTAAAATACATGTAACAGCTCTATTACACAATGCTGTTAAAAAAATACCACAAGACCTTGTAGAATAAATACAGCTCTAATTAGAACTTTGGAGGATATTTTCAATTCATAAATTCTGTAACAACAAGGCATTTCAGCAGTTTCTTTTGTGATAGGAAACGCTTAACACAAAAATGTAAACGTTGCTTTTCAGTTAAGTGCATATAGCCAAATGAATAAAAGCTATGGCATTAATAACAACTATCCCAACTTATGATTGATAGGCTTTTCTAGAGCGAGAAAAGATTGTCTTGGATACAATCTGTCCTAACAGCCTTGTGATATGTTAATATTTTATTCAGGCTAGATCGAGGATATATTCAGATGTCCTACTCGGTGGAAGAGAAGCAAATGGGTTGCAAATACAACTGCAGCCCTGAGGTGCAATAACAGCTGTGAAATCAGAAAGATTTTATTTCCTTCTCCCAAATTACAGGCCAAGTCCATGCCAAACACAGCAGGAGGTTGGATTTTCCAAGGAATTTACATCAGGTTATGTTTAATGTATTTCTTCTTCTATGAGCAGTTTTAGGGTAGAGCCAACAGACTGTCATACAGTGCTGTGAAAGGCAAGGAATAGTCCTCTGTGTCCTGGTAAATAATAACTATTATTAAGCTAATGATAGTGATATGTGACATTAGGTAAACTTGCAAATGCCCAAACATACTAAAATACCATGATGTTTATAAACAAATTTTCATGGCTCAGTTTGTGCAAAAGACAAAAATAATAAAAATCCAGATTTCCCAGTCACATGAGCACTTTCTCCTTGGTGTATAAGAGAAGGTTTGTGCTGCTCAAATTTGTGTTGAGATTTGAGTAGACTGAGCTCTCGGGTATCTGGATATTTCTGCATAAAAAGAGAACAAAATGCCTAAAATACCATTCTTCTGATGTGACAGTATGTTTTACACAAGCCTTGTAATGGGCTGGGCAATTACAGAAGTTGTGCTGCCATGGAGAATCTAGTCTCTTAAAAAAGTCAAATGTCTTTGCTCAAGACTCAAGCATATAATGAAATAAAATCACAGTGGGACTGTGTCAGTCCTACACCAGAGATCTGTGGCAAGACTGCTTGAAAGAGGAGAGTTCTTAGGGTTTTGATGCTAAAAAGGGATTCACAGTGGGGATTAGAGAGGCTTTTAAAATATTCCTTGAGTTTAAGAAAAAATGTGCACACAACAACAAACCCCTAACCATACAAGTATGAATAGATTTTCATGACACAACAACAGGGCCACGTCCTTTAAAACTTGTTACTAAATTGATATCAGTACATCAAGAACACCATCTACTTATCTGAAATGAATTACTACCCCTGCATGTGGTTTCTGTTATTACCCTGGTCAACATACTTTCTCCTTGAGCAGTGATTCCAGCTGACTTAATGTCATTGTTTGGCAGCTGCGGCTGCTCAACCTGAAAATAAATATAATTAAAATGACCAGGTGAACATAAACCACAAGTCATCGATGAACATAAAACACAAGTGCTTCACAGTCCCATTGACCACTGTAAGAATATCAGTGAGAGAGTTTTGTTTTAGTGTGAACGACTACAAATGGAAGAAAGTGGCTTGATCCTGCCTTTGTCGTGGCTGCTCTTCACAGCTCTGCTCTGCTCTTGGAGAACATTATCACAAACCTGAATCCCTGAGAAACGTGGCAGTTGCTCCTCGACCACAAGTGTGATGACTGTTAGTGTAAAACAACTTTTCTTGAAGGATTTTTTTTGGCTGCCATACAGAACACAAAGGACCATCTGCAGCTTGATCTGACCTTTGGAATGACAGAGTATTTGTGAGTCCCAAGGTCAAGAAATTATAGCACAAGTTCTCCCCTCTCCTCTGCTCAAATGTTCTTCAGAGAACAATCATGTTTTCTCCTCCCCTTCTCCCCAGCACACACCTGCAACCCATTTGTCACCAGTAAGTATTAAAATCTTTTAAAAAATGAAAATACATCACCTCGCTTTTGCTTCTTGCTTTTCCATCTTATTGATCTGCATCAAGCACTGTAGCAAGTCGTTTTCAGAGTCAACTACCAGCCAAGTTTGCTTCTGCAAGTAGGATCTACAGGTGCCAAATTGCACCCTCTGCACATCCTCCTTTGCTTTCAGTCTTAACTAACCGCTTCTGAAAAGCCTTGTGCAATTTCAGTGGGATCTCTGTTTATGGGGTAAAGTCCTAGAAGCCAAACTCTACTGTCAATTCAGCCTCTGAATTCAGCGGGATTGCTTGAGCTTTAAATAGAGAGCATCTCTGAAAATTCCTCCCGTTCCGACTCCTGGAAAACAGCACCTGCAGTGCCCTCCCGTGGAAATCTCCCCGATCTGTGCCTGGCAGCTCGAGCAGACCCCTGGGCCAGTATTTCAGCTCCTGTGCAGAGCAGACAGCCTCGGAGAAGTTCCCTAACGAACCAGCGGGCCAAAGGACAAGATTGCCTAAGCACGATCCTTACTCTCCAGGTTTTAATGAGTTTAAGAGGAAGTCAAGAGTAACACATATTCTCCTTGAACACTGGAAGAAAATCCAACCCCAAGAGTACAAAAAGCTTTACATTTTATTATATTGCATGTAATAAAGAAAAGATTACCCTTTTATTCTGGGAAAGTTCTGTCATTTGTTATTTAATTAGTTTTCACTAATTAATTAGAATTTTTAAGCTTCCCTGTCTCTCTGGGAGAAAGTGGCTTAGGTGCCTCCCTTTTTCTTCTTTTCTTTTGCTGCTCCTCTTCTTCCTCCTGCTTCCTTTCAAACTCCTAATCCCATTTTTGTATCCTCAGTATTACACTCCTTCATTGTCTCTTTGTCTGAGAGTTTTCTTAGCTTTGCACTTGCTGGGAACAAAACTGGGCCAGACTTTACAGAATATTTTTTGAGAAGACTCTTTATTGAAGGCCAGATCATATAAGCCCAGAGGAAAAACTTAAGGAAAAGGAATTTCCCTGCAGATCCTCTTGCAGAATTTCACCCTTTATATTTCACTGGAGGAGTGAAAAATATTTAGTGCTCCACTAAGAAAGTTACTGTGACAGCACAGATTTGCTCGGGGGTTTTATTTTCATGCAGAGTACAACCTTCCTTTTTTACTTCGTTGAAGGAAGAATCCAAACTTAATCCCAGTTCACACACAGCTGGTGTCTTCACAACTGTATTAATGAAAAATTACTTTCCAGGAAATTAAGATGAATGTGAGTTATTTATTACAAAAGTATTGAGTCCTAAACATTATAACTTTTCCATCAGTATGTCCCTTGGCTTAGCTTCCATATTTCACTTAAAGACATGCCAAGCTGAGTGGCATGTTTTCAAATCACAATTAAATCAATCAGTTACAATTTCTTCCGTACACAACAACTTTCCATTGTTGATTTAGAGAACAGACTGATTAGTCTTAAAGGCTGCTAGTTTTCCACCAGCAGATCAGTGGCTTAGCAGACCATTCCCTTCAGCAATCGGGTAACATTCCTACGGCAACTACACCACTTGCATGTACAGAAAAGGCAATTTTAGGAGAAAGTGCAGCATATCTCTGTATCACTGGCAGCTCACATTAGCAGCTACATTATGGACTGAGAGCTCCACAACCCATAAGTGACTCACAACTACAGTTTAGGAGAAATTTGACAGCAAACCACGGAACTCTTGCTTACCTTTTAAACATGTTGCTACTTCTGGCAGTTTTAGAGAACTTCGATAGGAAGTCAAGATACGGCACAGGAACTTTATAAAGTATTTGGGGTCTGTACTTTAGTATGCATGGATAAGGCCTACATTGATTTTTAAACAGGATTTTTAAACATTTTGTTTGGATTACTAGCCCCTTAAACAGCAAAATATAAATTTATCTTATAGTTTTGGTTTCATTTTGCACATTATGCATTACTACTTCTCAGTGATTTGTCTAGAATTACGCAGGGCATTAATTTAATATTGCTAAATCCCTCTCAAAAACTTACAACCTACAGGTCTTCCCATCATGTAATATAAATTTTTTCAAACCTTTGGCTCTATGAACTTTCATATGTTTATATGAAAGCATTTTCCTTCTCATCAATCTCACTGATACATCCTTCTCTTCTACCAAAACACTCTGGAAGTGTTTCAGGAGTCTCTGTGTCCTCCTAATGATGACTTAGAAATAGCAAAGAAATCAACACCAACCTCAGCTGAAAGGGGCTTAACCCGTTACAGACTGATTAGTTCAAAATGCAATGAACAGATCAGTTCACCTAAATGAAACAAACAAACAAAAGAGAGTCAAGTACTTAGGAAAATAATAAATATAAAAGTTAGTCACCTCCCCATTCAGGACAGAAATTGAAGTGTACAATAATGCTGGAGCAGACTGTGCATCAGAATCCTCCTCTGATTTTGATAGGTGTCAGTTATGATATCATATAAACATCCAGTGCTCCTGCAAGTCCAATCTGATGGTGGTTTATAAGGTGACAAATTCCGAAAGTGAGCAGAGAAGCTTTCTGTGCAGACAAAAACCAGCTGGTCTCTGACTCAGGGTTCACAACCTAATCTATGCATATTCATAACACTGCATGTATATGAATTTAAGCTGTGAGATCTTCTCTTAAACCAAAACAAAAATCTGCTGGCAAACTGCAACTCTTCCACACAGAGAGACACAATATACAGACAAAATCTCATGCAAACATTCCAGCTGTCAAATTTAGGTCACATCACTTTTGCAAGTTTTCCAAAACTTTCACTTGAATAGGTTTTGACCATGTGTTGCACCGTTTTGATGTTACTGGTCTGGAAACCTGCTCCCAGCTGAAATTTTGCTCTAGACGTAAACAGGGACAGCCTGTAAACAATTTTCAACTGCAATGACACAGTGTGGCCCTGCCAGCACAGCATCACACTTCACTTCTGCTGCACAGAGGAGAAAGGTTTCCACACCTCCTGAACTCACCCTTTGAGACTGTCAAAGTTTGACCAACATCAAGCATCTGAAATGCTTTTTTTTCCCAGTTCATCTTCTTTGTCAACTATCTTTTGAAGTAAGATCTGTCCAATATCCCAGGAGAAAAATGTGGGATCTGGGACAGAACTCACAGATGTAGCTGTAAAATATAGCTGGCAGTCACCCAGATACTCCTAGGTTTGGCAAAATCACTTTTTTTTTCTCTGAGAACTCAGTAAGAATCAGTTCACTTCTATAAATGTATAAATGTATAATGTAATTTTCTATATATGTATAAGTAAATCAGTTATTGATAAGTCCGCAGCTTTGAAAGCAATAAGTCGCCAAGCACAACTGTTAGTAATCAAAGAAAAGATTCCAGGGTTTCTCTTTCTGATACTACAGACTGAACAGTAAGTTGGAATATACACTTAAGTTTTAAAAGTTAAAAAACTTTGAGTAGAGCGCACAACTGTGTTCCATGACAGCAGCACTCTCACTTCAAACAACAGAGAGGAACCCACTGCCCTGTAAAATTTAGAAACTTTATTCAGTTATTGACCTTTCGGTAGAGATGCCATGTAGCAGTGGGGTCAAAATTCATTGTCTGCAGCAGGGGTCTGTGGCTGGTACCTGTATCAGCAAATGCCAGCTCCTTTCCCACTAAAAGCACAACCAGCAAGGGAGAGTGAAAGTACCTGGCAGTACAATAGAGTGTACAGGGATGATTTATATTACTTAAGGCACCTCTGGCTCTCATTAGTTTCAAACAAGAACTAAATAAGGACGGAAGGATTTGGCCTGATGTTTCTTTGCTCATGATGAGCCAAATTCAGCCATGGCTGTGAGCATTTATTTACCTTCTACTTTAATCAAAGGAGGTTTTTTTACACAAATTTGATGTCTAGGGCTAGTTCATAGGTATTTATGTTTTTTCCAAGCTTAGGATCTGCTCTTAAACAAAACATAACTGCCTTCAGGAGAAGCTTTGTTTACAAAAAGCAAGATGGCAAAATACAGCTTTTTGTTATTTACAGCTTGGCTGCAGTTTTATGAGAGCCAATTTTTTTCTTATGCTCATCCCTTCCTTACAATGAAGATACACAATCATGGACACCTTGCACATTTCATTTTGACTTTAAGCCATTCTGACAAAAGAAAGCATTCAAATTCACAGCTGGATACAGTGAAATCAGTAGAGCTGTCACAGCTTACTCCTGCAATGAATCTGACCCTAAAATTCCATGGCAAGGAGAGGAGGAAAAGTGACACCAACTGTGATGGAGGCAGCCTCACATGACCATAATTAAAAATTACTTGCAAGCGAAATGTCCAGGTTGAGATTACCAGCAGATTTATACTTGATTGGAACAAACTATAAATCTTACTTGTCCAGAAGATGAGCTTTCTTTGGTAAGTGTATTGTCTTTCTAAGGAAGTTGTCAAAGGATGAGATGTGTACCACATCCATTATAATTGGAACTGGTGGTCTTGTGGTGACTTCAGAACAGAAGTGAGTCCAAAGGAGGCATCTCTCCCAAGTTTCAATGACCCCAGAGCAGGGAAGGAAATAAAGACCCTGTTTCCTCACATACAAGCAGGAGGAACAAGGGCTGCGTGAGCAGGGCCACAGCTCCCTCTTCCACCCTCTTCCCATATGAAGAACTAGATTGGTTAACTCATTCCACAGGACCCAGCAAACATGTTGTGCCTGACAGATGACTTCCCAGGCAGCGGGGAAAATGTGTCCCAAACCCTAAACAGGGATTTTGACCTGAAGTTCCAAGACCGTGGACACAACCCGCAGTTGATTTAATTGAATGTCGCCTGCTGCCACACAACTATTTTTTTTTGTGTGTAAAATGAAGTCCTGTGGGGAGTGTGATGTCATGGCAGGGGCGTGCAAAACACTGAGTTCTTCTGCAGTCTGCACCCTGGCCATGGTGTCCCCTGGGTTATGAGAATACAAGAGTGTAGGACACCAAAAGAAGCAGTGACGCTGGCACAGCAACAAGGGAGACCAAAACTGATTTCTTGACATGGGATCTAATTTGCTAATAAAAGAATAGACCGAGATATGTCTTGCTGACAGCAGTGACCAGGTGAGAGGAGGTCACAATTTCTGTGGTCATGCTGGATACTATCTGCTACGTCAGCACTTTCAGACACGCAGTCTAGAGTAGGAGGCTGGAGTGGTAGACTAACTCTTTTACCACAGAATTATACCTGGAAATGTTTTCTGCCATTATCTTGAAGTCTGTGCACATTAAAGTACTCTAAAAATACTGAAAACCACCACCTTTTAGTCGAGAAAGCCTGCTATTTTATTAAGCAGTACAGCTGCTTTAAATGTTGATCTTGACTTTTAGGGTTTTGCAGGAGAAAAATGCATATACCAGCCACAAGCTCATTACACTAATTACTCTGTTTCATGAAGAGATAGTATTAATTTTCCAGGAAATCTGCAGCAAACAACACTGCAAGTACAAAGAAAAGAATTAAATGGGGAAGCAGCAATCAGACAATTGCATGGCATTGCCAGAGCAGCGTCAGTGCAGCTCCGTGAGGGCCTGCTTGGCAAAGCTGAGGGATTTGCATCTGCTCTGTGCAACCACCCAGCTCAAACTGCTCCTGCAAACAATGCTCTGAGCTCCAGGGAGGAATCTGAGAGCCCAGGACAATCTATGGACCAAAACCTTGGCAGAGGCCTGATGCCTAAAGTTTTTTCTGGTTTTAGGCTGCTCCAAAGCTTATTCAGGCATGATGAGGCACTTGCTTTTTCCCCTGTGTAAAGGGTTTTAAGTGCTGACAAAACAAGGGAGACCCAGGTGATGGTGCTATCATCCCATCTTCTCCAGACTGTTTTATAGTCATCAGTCACAAAACCACTTTTGAATATTGACATTCTTATGCACTGGATCACAGTGTAGTTCTAGCGATACTTAGGAGGTTAACCCAATCAAACCTCAAAGGAAATGTTTCAAGACCTTGTTTTCTCTATTACAAATGTAATTCAAAATCAGAAATTTGGTTTCTTTCCAAGCCAAGCGACAGTCAGAGGGTACAACATATTTCCTCCTCTCTCTGATATGTGCCAATCAACTGCACCGTGCTCCTGCCATTCAATTATCACAGTATAGAGAGCAAATGTTAGCACAGGGAATTCTGTGAGCTCTGCAGCCTTCGAGTTGTTTTCCATCTTTTGTCTCCCCTGTCCAGCTGAGAAGGGAGAGCCATAGAAAGGACTGGTGGGCAGATGGCATCCAGTCAAGGTCAACCCACCACTCAGTCGATTACAACATGGTAGTGATGCCTCGAGAGGCCTCCTAGAAACAGAGACTAGACAGGAGTAAGGGAATGAGGTAGGTATTTATTTGAAAGGCCTTCAAAGGTACCCCTGGGGAGCCAGAGGCTATTGCCAAGATGGGCCCCAAGATGGATCCCAGGTCACGAGTTCTTCACACTTTTATAGGTTTGGTTTATTTGCATATCAGGGTTAATTCTCCAATTAAAGCTTCAGTTTAATGATGTAATTCCCCTCAGCTTTCCCCCCCTCTCAAAGGCTTTTGGTTTATACTTTTTGGGCCTAGGATGGTCTGGGTGTCCTTGGAGAGCAGGTTTGGAGAGGCTTTGTTATGTCTACCTAGCATGAGAGAGCAGAAGTTAACAGGCTACAAGAAACTTCAGAGTTACACACCAGGCAGTACAGGATTTGAAAAATATAAACGTTAAAACCTAAGGCATCAGTAACGGGAGATGAGAAGTGAAAACAAAGCATGTATTGCACAGCCAAGTGAAAAACAGCAGGACAAGAGCAAGACTCACTAGTCACCTAGTGAAAATGCAGCACTGTGCAGCATTTTGCATAGGTAGAAAAGCCCTTCTGCCCCCCACCCTGCTGCAATCCAGTTTAAACACAAAAGAGCAAAGAAAACTAAGCCTCTGTGTATAAAGCAGAAAGAACTTTGAAGGTTCAAAATATACCCAAAAAGGAGATTAAAACCAAACAAGGTTAGATATTGGTGCCAAAAAATTTGATATGCTTTGATTTAATATAAAAGAGGCAAGGAGAAAGAAAAAGAATCTGACACACCCCGAAAAAATCCACCCAAAAATAACAAATGGACAAACAAACCCACCACAGCAGCTGACACACTGGCAAGTCGGACCTGTGTGTGCAGTTTTGGCTCCCTAGAAACCATGAACAGGGAGGGTCCATCTCTTAGAGACCAAGAACTCAAATGAACCAGTTCTGCCTGCAAGATCTACCCCACCATAAACATGGGCAGATAATAACCATATTTCAGACATACACACACAAGATGATTCTGCTGTTGCCTCCTCAGATACTTGTACCAGGGAAATTCAGAGACCAGCCAGAGGGAAATTCACAGACCTTTCAGTACTACTCTGCTCTTTTTGCAGCATCAACAGATATACTTTAAACAATTTGTTAGCAAAAGGACCGCCCAAAAATCTGATGCAGCAGCAGCAGCAGGTCTGTGGCTCAGTAACTAGGCTACAACAGGAATATGGTGGGTAGTAGCACATCCTGGTGCTGCTGAAGTCATCAGCAAAGCTTTCTTAGACTCCAGAAAATCAGGATGGAGCTCTAAAACACTCCTGTAAAGTCAGCTGGCATTTTTCTGGACTCTAAATGTTTTCTGGTTGAAGTATATGTGTGTCAGGTGTAACTCAGCTTGCCTTTTTCACAGACCCTTCAGAAATAGCACGTGGCCCATAAGAAGTCAAAATTACTGATACAGAGCAAACAGATTTCAAGTTTCACCAAACACTGAGCGTGGTTCTCCTCTCACTTACATTGCCTTTATACCTGCAAAATATCAGTGCATGAATCAAGAATAACTTACCTGCGCTGAATAGCTCCTGATTTATGTGTTATTTGGAATTCCCGGCAGTGCATAAAAAGCCATAAATCAGATCCACTGCTTATATTTTTAAGTACATTCATACTAGTATGAGAGCAAGATCCTCAGTTATCATAAATCAGAACAGCTCTGCTTGCTTTCCTATCTTAAGAAGAATTACAGCATTTATAGCCACTAAGGGATTTGGCTCTCATTTCAATAATTTAATTGATAAGAGTTTCCCAAGTGTCTGTATGTGTAGCTCCTGCAGCCGAGCCATGTTTCACCATAGTTACAAGATGGATGAATCTTGCAAATGTTGTATTTCTGGTCACTTTAGATAGAAATGTAGAAATGCCACTCCTTCCCCCTCACACTTTTCCCCTGCCCCAGTGCGTGTCCTTCCCACTGGCTAGAGTCCTTCACAGAGTGCTCCTGCACGGGCTCCTTTCCCAGGGCCACAGCTCCTGCCAGGAATCTTCTCCAGCATGGATCAGCCTCCTCCAGGCCATGGCCTCTGCACAGGCTGCAGCTTCCTTCAGGCCATGGCTACCTGGAGGTTTAGCAAAATGTGGGTCTGGAGTGGTGCCTGCCCCAGCACGGTCCTCTCCATGGCTGCAGTGAAATCCCTGCTCCACCACAGGGGAACCTGAAGGTGCCATTTGATCTGTTGTTCCATCTGCAGGGGACTCTCTGCTTCAATGCCCAGGGCACCACCACCTCCTCCTCCTCTCTGGCTTTGGGATCTGCAGGGCAGTTTCTTACACTGCTTTCTTTCCCCTCACTCCTTTCTCTCTCTCAACACAGCTGTGCACACCTACACGTACCACAAACACACAGGGCAAGCCACCCTGAAATGCAGGTTCTGGGCGAAGCAGGAGTTTCCTGCAAAATGACTCCCACCTCCCAACTCTTCCTGGAGCTGTGTATTGGAAGCAGGCAGCGTTTTTGCCAGCAATCACCAGCCAGAGGAAAAATCCTGATGTGCAAATCACAGACTACCCACTGTAAAGATGGTGTCTTCTCATTGCCTTCCTTTTCTCACCTCACTAACTCCAATTATGAAATCCTTAATCGATACCTTCTCAGCCTGCAGTTGCTACTTTTCCCTGTTTCCATGGCTAGAGGGGAAGAGGCTCATTCTAGAAATATCAACTACTTACAGCCAGCCTTTGCCCTACTCAGAGGATGACCAAGGAAGTTTCCTCCTCACTCGATACAATGCAAGGAAAACAGCAGTAGCGCTTGCTTTATGGAACATAAGTAATGTAAGTAAATAAACATGAAAGCACTCTCTAGAAAGAATGAACAATCCTACAGATACCACATTCCCTCTCACATGTCACCTGTCCCTGTGTGACAGTTTACTGCATTCCAGCACAGGTCTTTCATTTGGAAAAACCACCCAGTAATGCAGCAAACTGAAATAACCTACAGGAGGTGCATTTTATTTTAGAGAAAAAGAGAATTTTGTATATCATGACTATGTAATTTTGTGTCCCAAAGGCAGAAATACCCCCAGAGTGAAAGCCAACCTACAACACATCACGTCAGGAGGCTCAGTAGCACACAGGCTGCCCTCTGGTCTGCCCTGCTGCATCCAGCACCACTTCCTCGGTGTGCAGCAGGTCATTCCCATTATCAGGGCATGCCCTAAGTTGGGCTGCAGGGACACACTGCTGGCCTATAAAGGTCCTGAGCTATAAAACCTCTCTGTTTCAGGTACTTCAGGGGAAAGGTGAAAGAATTCCTGTCAAGCAGAACTGTGGATTAAACCATGCATAAACCAGATTCTTCTTCATCAGGGGCAGTTAGGGGTGGCCTCCTGTTCTCCCCAACAGACTACGTAAATCACTGCAGTCCAACATGAAAAACAAAAAAAGGCCTTATTCTATCCCTGGGCTTTGATATATTTTTTTAATAGATTGAGGGAGATTACTTGAAAACTATACTGTAACCACTTTCTGGAAAAAAATGCAGTGACTTGCAGAATCCAGACACACTGGCCATGCATCAGCAAGCAAATGATAATGCTGTTTTCAAACATCCATGAACGAATTCAGTATTTCAGTAGTTCTTGATACAGACTAATGCCTTACAGAGCACATTAAAACTGTTTCCCATAAATATTTGTGTATGTAGCTTACCTTTCATGTGGTCCCTCTGAATTCAGTGACAGCTCTCATTTAGAGACAATAACTTGAGCAGAAGTGTGTAGGATCACAGGAATGTAATGGTTGTACATAGCAACATAGTTGTTGCTAGAAAAAAATAGTTTTGAAATTACTTCTTTATTTCAAAGACTTCATGTAAATTGCTGCAGATTACTGAGTAGAAGAGTCACAAAATGATCTATACTTGCGTGGTTAAAACCCAAATGTTTACAGCTTGGATTGACCCATGACATATTTTTGTTTATATTCCTTTTTCATCCTGTTTAGAGTACACAGGCTTATACAGATCTTTAATACTAAAAACAAATCAGAACTATTTTAGCCTCTAATCTCACTGGCATTTACTGAGGAGGGAACAAGGAACATGTCCAAAAGGGTCTGGCTGCTAAGAGAGACCAGCCCCTCAGCATGTGTGGCTGGAGCAGGGTGGTTACAGAACTGAAACTGGAGACCCACTGTGGGTCTTTCTTTGTGAGTTTAAATCCTACCAGCTATGGGGTGGCAGCAATCCCAGCTATTGAAAGCCTCCTGCAGCATTTCCAGGATTACTTGTTTCAGTAGGGTTAGAACTGCCTTTGGGACGGGGTGGGGGGGTTCAGAATAAGGTGCAGAAGCAAGCAAGAATGGTACCTGGGGAAAATGATGGGTTTTTTCTTTTGAAACAAAAGAACTGTTTTCCCAGTGGAGCTTGAAATCTAAACATTTTCCCTAGTTCTTGTTTTGTTCCAATTGGTTCACTTTTTGTGAGTCCTTAGAGCTCTCCCACATTTTATGGGTGACTCTCCTCCAAAACCCAAAGGAAGCAGATGCTGCAAGGCCTGCAAGGGCTGCAGTCTTAACACACTGTGACACCAGCTGCGAGGATTAAATTGTCATCTTATGCTCAGTGCTGGCAGAAGCTGAGTATGCGACAGAGATGGTGACAGTGGCTTTAACGTCTGGGTGGCAGTTACTTTGAATATCACTTGTACATATCACACATACCAAGGCAGTCGGCATATTAGTGACTGTGACTGGGACCAGTCTGAGCAGTCGCTACACTGAATTCCTTCTTCATCTTGTGTGCTGGCACACATTGCAGCACTCCCTCCTACAAAACAGCATTCCACCCAAACGCAGGTTTTAGTTAATACACGCCATGTGGCAGTGTGGATCTGTCTCTCCTTCTTGCTCAAGGACACGGTTCCACCTTTCCAGACAGTCTTTCACAGGTGAAACTCAGCCTGTGTGTGAAACAGACTGTTCCCAAGCAGAGACCTCTGGCCAGTTGCAGGGCTGGTACAGAGGAGCTCAGACAAGGACCTGGGAGGACACCTCCAACCCGGGGCAGCACCTGAGGACATGCTTTGGCTCTTGGCACAGCCCTTTACCTGACACCACCATCCACGTCGGTTCAAGTTAATGTCAGCCTGTAAATTACAGCAACTGAGGAACCAGCACTCATTTGCTTCTGCTGTCTCTCCTCCGTGGTGGCCATTCCTGGCAGAGAGGCAGTGTGGACAGCTGGAGGTGGCAGCTTCTCAAACTACTCCAGTATGCATTGCCAGGGCTTATCATCTGTGCACAGAGAGAACTCCAGCAAAAGTTGTTGCGTGGCTTTGCAATTTTGCCCATGCATGAAGCAGCAAAATCCAGAAAAATTCTGCTGGCACAGTACAGCTCACCAAAAGAACCTAATGTTCCTGACTTCGCTCTTCACTCTTTTTAAAACCAACTTATGGTAAGGAGTCCTGCCCTGCTAATAATTATTCTGACGTGTCGGGGTTCTAAAGCACAAAGGCTTGCCCTGCATTTTTGTAAATTTTTCTCACATTCATTTTGAAAGACCACACAGCTCAGATGCTTTCAGGACATTGGAGATTACATGCACCCAAATGTGACTCAAGCCTGAGAGCTGCAAGGAGGAGTTGTTCCAGGCTGCCTGAAGAATTTGTCATCACTCTCCCATCTTTAAGAGGGGTGGTTTTTAAGCTGATAGACCAGAGTGGAGTGGCGTCAGTTTTCTTGATTTTCTTGCCACTCTCTGAAGCTAAACCAGCAGTTTGTATTGGAGTATGACTTGGCACTCGAAGTCCAAACCTCATTAAGCTGAAATCCAGGTATGTTCTATTTTAAAAAAGATGCTCACTTTTGCTGATTCTCTTTCCATTGCCAGAATGAAGCTGATTATTGGGTGCATTTCTGTTCTGTGTGATGCACACTATGACAGGTAGCAGAAAATACTCATCTGCACATGTTTTATGATTCAAACACTAGAGGACACCAGCCTGCAGATCCTGAGGTACAGAAATCAAATGGACTACATAATGAGATTACACAGTGAGATTACACATCATCATTTCTGTACTGTGCCCTTCCCACAAGTGTGGTCACTGGGTTTGGGAATTTTTTTGTTAATATTATTTGATTCAGCTGAATCTCTGTTTAACCTTTTTCTTTCGACTGAAGCAACAAAAGCAGTTCCTTAATCCTCTCTTTAAACCTTTGCTGGTAGCTACTAAGTGGTGTTATTTATAGCCCAGGCAAGACTGGATGGTTTATCATTCCAAGACAATTATAATGGGGACTCAAGCCTATACATGTAATTATTGCCAGAACTATTGGTGCCATGTTATGTTGTGAGGCTTACACAGAAGTGCTGAGAACCTTTACTGGTTATTCCTCAGCTTTCTTGTCTTTCCTCTTTCCTGCTCAACTTCACTGTGAGGAACACTTGAACCTTCATGACTGACAAACCTGGACAGGGCACAAACTTTGCAGCAATTCCCTCAGCAGCAGCAGCTCACCAAATTGGAATGTTGAGGGGACAAAAAAAGAAATTCCCTTGGTCTTCTTGTCTTTTTGCTCCTAATTTGCAGTGCTTTGGTACCAGTGAGGCATTCTCTCCACAGACAATCTGGGCCAAGGGGTGTCTGTGCTTGTGCAGAGTCTCGGTAACATTTGGCTGAGTCCTGACAGTTCAAGTTGCCAAAAAAAGGAAGGAGCTTACTACCTCTGGATTTTTATAGAAAAACTCAAATGCTCTCAAGTGCCAGAGATCCAAAGGTAGAATTCCAGCACAGCTAACGTGGCCTGGCAGCTGGTGGCCCTCTGCACAGGCAATGGGCATATGGATGGACCTGGCTGATAGGAATGTGGTTGTGGGACATTCCTGGCTTTTGGGCATTAGCTACAGCAAAGGAAAGTGGCTCTGGGAACCAGAGCAGCATTCCCTGGTGCCTTCACAAATGTTGTAAGGTTGTATTGCTTGTACATCTTCGGGATTAAGTGATTTTAGTAGATTTTTGGTGCTAATGAAATTTTCTTCTGACTCAAATCTGCAGGAACTGTGGGGAAATTTTGCTTTCCTCTGTAGCGAGAGGGAATTCTCCCTCTCCTGTGTTCCTGCAGTTTGTTGTAGTTTGTCTGCAAAGACCACCTGGCCTGAGTGGGAGGTCTAGAAAATGAGCAGCCACAATGCACAGAACACATCTTTTATTCAGTAAGCAAGCAAGCACAGAAGTATAATGTGTAGTGCTTAATATTCATACAGTACTAAAAATATAAAAATAGAAATAAAATTTCACTGAAAGCATTTTCACTCACAAATATACAAGGAAAAGTGCTGTCAAGCCACATCATGCTACACCACTCGCCAGTGCTGAACTGACAGTTTCCCAACAGAACTGAAACACTAAAAACTAGTCCTTCCTCACAGTTTTTGGTGAGACTGAACATTTGACTATCAAAAATGGGCCTCCTGCAGTTGAGAACCTAAAAAGCATAGATGTTATAATGGAACAATAAAATAATTTGGGAGAGTTCTGTAGTGATAGTAGCCTGCTTCAGGCTGTTTGTGTAGAGAGTAAAAAAAGAGAAGAGAAATAAACTTGAATCCTGATTATAATCCAGATCAGTCATGGCTAACAATTCCTGGAACTTATTGTGCATGGATATTTGTGCAATACTCCCACCTGCTGGCATATCCATCAACTTTCTTCCTCAGATGCTGCAGTTCCCTTTGCCTGCTTTACACTGGCACAGATCTTGCTCTTAAGTCTGGTGGAGTCCAGGAGAACAACCCATAAACAGTGCTAAGTGCCCTCAGCTTTCGGTGGAACCAGAGCTTATCCAGCACCTTAACTTCTCTGGCTGCCCCTGAAGGGAGAAGAACATCCACACAGCAAAGTGATATGGGTTGGAGACTGATTCTTCAGGAGAGTCCCTGCACCAGATTCCTGGCTTTTAAGCCCCATTTTGAGGGAGTGACCTAGATCTGAGGGCTTAAGAATCTTCTGTTTGCTGACCCTGGGCATGGAGCTGCACTGCCTCCACCAGGGGCTGTCTCCATAAAGGCATGGGTGGGGTTTGGGATCAGGCTGAGAATCACAGCTGAAAATCAGAACAAGCCCTGTCTTGCAGAGTGTGTCAGTGCACAGAACCTACTCAAACCACACAGATAAGGGTGTGCAGAACCTAATGTGAACCCCACTTGGATCAGTTCCTATTTTGGAATGGGATTTATTTATACTTGGTTATACCTGCTATAAAAATAAATGTGACGATTAACCCCTGAGATCATTCTAGCATACTGTTTTGGCCTGTTACTTGTTTCCCTCAGAAATAAATTTTTATTTGGTTTACGGATGTTTATTTAGGTTCTAGTGACAAGCTTTTATAAAACACATTAAATAATCAATGTGGGGCTGAAAAGGTGTACATTCTAGTTGCATATATGATACATACCTTATACGTATATAATACATTCCATAACAGCTGAATGTTCTAGTATTGTCTGGGAAGTTCTTGCATGGGGACAAAGGACTTAAATACTAGAAGATAAACAGCTGTTCAGGATCAAAGATAATTGCATCTGATATGGTTTACTTAGATTGTTTTTCTTTCTTTAAATCTTATTACACATAATAGCTACAGTAGTTTGTCCAGCAGGTAATAAATGAATGCATAAAGCACTTCTAGCTATATCTGGATATCATATGCATGCATTTTTTATAAATAAAAATCGAATGTGAGGTCACATTTTCCCATCTTCTGTTTATAAACTAAATCAAATTTCTCATTCATTGAAACAGTGAAGATGTCTTTCCATAGCCCAACTCGTCCTGAAACACAGAAAAGAACACAAGTCAGAGAGTGGATGTAACAGGACACCAAATACCTACAGTCTAATTGTGCAGGGCACCAAGTATCAGCTGTGAGATTCTGATCAGTCTGGGCTTTCACTGAAAGCTTAATGAGACCTAAGGCTGTTCACTGTCACCCAATTACTCTGGCACAGCCCTTGCAAAGCCTTAAAGTAAGAACCATACACCTCTTCAGCTGCACCAGCCCACTGCTACACAGGAAGAATTCCGATTTGTATGAGACTTTACTCTGGCCTTAATCAGAAATGAACACAGATTTTGGGTTGGGTGTTCACTTAAATGTGGATTTCTGCTTTCAGTGCAAACTATGCACTGAAATCCACACTTAAATGTGGATTTCTGCTTTCAGCTGTTTAATAATTCCACTGCTAACAACACATTTCAAAATTACGGTGCCTACGGCACCCACTTGTTAGAGAACTATCCAAAAGGTACATTCAATGTGTGGTACAAAACTGACTACTGAAGTGTAACATTTTCATTGCTAATTTCTACTATTTTGTGTCTAGAGCTAAGCCCAACAGATGAACTTCCATTTCTCAACAGGGAGAGATTTGTTAGCTAAATACGAGTTTCTATCTATGAAAGAGAACAACTTGTGCCACTGATATTTTAATTTTGAACACAAGGAATAGGAAGCTTTTGGGGAGTGCAATATGGACACTGAACATCTTCCACATATGACGTATTCTGAACCCAATCAGTAACATAAACTGGTGACCCTGCTGAACCTACCAGCCAAGGACAGCAGCCCACTTAACAACTGTTTCAAAGCAGCCCAAAATATATTTAACTCAAAGTCAGCCAGGGTTCTTGTGGCTAAATAAGCCCCATGGAATAACCAGACTGAGAGGCACAATTCTCTTCTCATTTATGCTAGAGAAAAAGACAAAATCCAGACTTGTTCAACTGGAATAAATGAAAGGAGAATTGGGACTGTGCTACCAGAGTTCAATCGTAACAGCAAGAACAAAGCTACATGCAGGGAGCTTAATTATGCATTTGATGCATAAGAAGAATACCCATTTAATTCAATTACCATTGCTTTTATGCAGCAACTTTATAATTGAGACCAAAGACAAAACTGTCTGAAACATCTACATATTATATTACTTATTAACATGATGGTTTAGCATGTGTGGCAAGGGCCATTTTATGAAATCAGGGCTTTTCTGTAACTCCTGAAGGTATGAAAGTGTCCTGGTTTCTTTTCAGGATTCAAAGACCAGAATAACCTGACACTGAAAATGCCATTTATTGTTTTCACCAAATTTCTCATGTATTCTTAAAAAAAAAAATTAAGAAAATGCTTACAATCATAAACATCTGATACTAACTTAAATTTTGCTCTGGCAACTATAACTGCAAAAAGTACAGCATGAAACACAAACCCTTGTGTTACCCATTCAATAATGATAATAAAATATTTTCTTCCTCTGTGAAGAAAAGCCTTTTATTTCTGAGTCTCCCTAACAACATGTATGGACAAATGACAAGTTTTACAAATGACATACATACACAGTGGATTATTTGTAACAATTTTTTTCTTTTTCACCATATGAATTGATAGCTTGTCAAAAAGTCACCCACCTGGTTTATGATTTGAATCATGCAACTGCGTAAATTATGATGTGATAAGAGTCAAATACAAGTAACATATCTAATCATTGTTCTGCTTTCACAGCAGTTCAGGGTTATCTTCAGAGTAAAGATCAATGTGCTAAAAGAAAAAAAAATGAAGAACTAAAATAAAGCAAAATAATAAAGTAAATGTAACTAATGACAAATTAAAAATATTTGAAACAAATTACAATCAGCTGTCATGTCATTGCCACCATTCTTTGTCACAGAAACGAACAGAGAAGGAACAAAGCACTGCTAATGAAGCTACATTCTGGAGAAACAAAATATTGTAAAAGCCAAAGACAGCAAAGAAAAGAAATTCAAAATAAGGATATTTATACTGAAAAGCACACAGCGAACAAATGACAAAATACCACATTAAGTGCTGTAGCTCCCTTCCCTCTCTATTACAACATGAAGGCTTCCTTTTGAAACATTTGTAGACAGTAGAAATAAGAGGCTACGTGTGGGCCAGCAAGGAGAACACAACCCCGCTGTTTGTAAAGCCTTGCACCCACACGAGCACCTTACCCAAGGACCTCGGGATGTCCCAACCAAATGTGTGGTAATTGAATAAATAACTAGCTGACACAGAATTAGTAGTCAAGAGGGACTGATAACATCTGGAATTTTCACCAGAGATTTGAAAACAATTACTAATATTACAGTTGGTGTAATTTGCAGATCACATCAAGGCTGGCTGAAAATGGTAGTATGGAAAGGGCTGCTACTCACTGAAATCTAAGAGCTAAGTATTCCTGTCATAATCCCTGAAAAAGGGACAATAACCTGCAAACTGATTCCTCTGAGAGACTTTGTGGTCATGATAAACATGTGCTTCATGTATGATGCCGTATCATAAAGTGCTAACAGGGCTATGGGTGGAAAACAAGGGAAAGTTCCAAATAAAACTGGATTAAATTGGTGTATGAAGTGATTGTATGCTTGGATCAGGCATATGTTGGGGTAACACAGGAGCTGACCATCTTGACCTGGTTCCCTCATCTCCAAAAGTGCTGTAAAGCAGCCCACGGAAAATAATTTGAGGGAGCTTAAGTTCACTCTTACACTTCTCAAAGACTACTAAAAGGACTTGATTTCTTATCAAAAGACACATGGATCAACAGATCAAATGGCACCTTCAGGTTCCTAGAGAAAGAGCTCACCAGAATAAACATCTGGAAGATAAAGACATTTTAAACAGCTGAGGTAGGCAACGAAAATTAAAAGCTCACAAGGGAAGCTGTGGCTCCTTGTAATTTTACACATTAGAAATATCTGCTGTTCTAGAAAACCTGATATACTTAAACTTGAGGGCTCAGGCCAGGATAAACTGTATGAATTGGTATGGGCTTTGGCAAACCAAAGGTCAGAAGGAGCAGTGCAGAGTTCTCAGCACGAAGAGCTGAATCCATCGAAGCAAGACAAAGACTCTCTGACAGAGTGGTCTGAAATTACCCTGTTAATCTTGGATTCTTCCATCCTTTTCTGTCACTTCTACCTAACTTGATTTCAAAAGAACCCAGCCCCCAAATTGCACCAACAGTCAGCTCCCTCCCATCGTTTACATGGCAATATTTTGCCAACATCTAGCACACCCTGGAGGTCACTGATCTGCTTCTCCGAGAAGAGTTTTGCTGTGGGTTTTAAACATACCCCTGCCAACAGGAAGAGCCTCTGCATTACAGCACTGATCAATGAGTTGATGGCAGTGTTCCACCATGGATTCCAACTGTGCTTTGTCATAAGAAACTCCTAAGAACCTCACCAGCTGCTCAACCATTGTTGCTAGGTCCTGTAAGAGAGCATGTAAAACCCGGGTTATTCCACAATATGTAAAATTCCATTTTTAATGAGTTTAAATACTTCAAAGCAAGATATACCCCAGTGAGCATGAAAAATACAAGTGCAGAAGTTGCAGAAACACCACTGCCTTGAAGTTTTGCCACCTTCCAATTTGCTGAAAAGAAACACATCCGAGCAATTAGAGCAAGACAGGTTGGCAGAGAACATGGCCATGTAACCTTCAGAAGCTGGAACAGGGAGCAACTGGAAAGTAACTGTGATGCTTCTCACTTCAGAGAACACCCCACCCTTAACTGATCCCTTTGGAATACCAGTGCATTTCAGAGGATTTTAAAATTACTTTGATTTTGACCTCAGTCAAATAAACGACTGAAAACACTAGGAGAGCCCTTCTTCCTTTGGCAGGTTCTGGGACTGCATTCATGCAGATGGAAAGGAGCTGGTGAGGTGGCCTCTGAGAATAACCATTAATTTACATTTCCAGAATTCCAGGGTTCCTCAGTATGAGTAGCAAGAACAAAATAGTAATATTTATCAGGAAGCAGAAGGATGCTTTGATGCCACCAGCTGGTGAGAACAGCTAGAAATACATTAATTATTCAAAACCCTGGGTTTGAAATAATTTCGAGTAAACTTTACTTACTCTGATTGTATTACACCTTCTTTTAGAATCCCACTCCATCAGAAGGCTCAATAAAGCTGGAATTATAATTTACCCAGCTTTTTATTGAGTCCTGTCCTGATTTTGTCTTTTTAGAAACAGGAGCTGGGTTTTTCCCCAGCATTTACATTTGCATTAGTTTTCCAGACAAATAAACATTTTGAAATATTTTCATTAGCTCTCAAGAATGCATTACTGCAATAAGAAATACATCTATTTTCACTAGATTTCTGACTAAAGTGGATTTATTAGCCAGCATACTGTAAGGACCCAATAATCATATCCACCTTACGCTACATGATCATACCCTCGTTGTTTTCAACATTGTTTCACAGAAGGCAGTAAGAACAACCAAATAATCATGATAAATGCCAAACACATAGGAAAAAATATTGATTATATACTTTTTTTTGGTACAGCACATACAGTAAGACTGGTTTTTTAATGAATGTCCAGGGCTCAGTGTAGCAAGTACTGAACAGTTTCACATTGCTGCCTTCTCTGCAAATAGTTCAGTGCCTATGGATGCAGGCAGACTCCCCATTAAATTAATATGTATATGAAAGTGCTTAAAGTCCATAGAAGCTACAGAATTTTTAAAGCCAGTGCTTTAAAAATGGTATCAGGCATTAGGGAGCCCAAATATGGACATAAGAATGGAATTTTGTGCTTCATGTATTTGAAAAACTAGGATGCTAAATGTGATTAAAACACCATTTTGCTACATCTAACCTACCTTATGCATATCTTCATACTTGAGAAAAAGTACATTGGCATCCATGTGGTGTTCCCAAAACTCTTGCACATGTTCAAACCACGAACCATATCCTACTACAAAAACATTATGATTGGCATGAGGAAAATGAACATTTCTGTCATTAAGCCATTTTCAAAAAGGAAAAAAAGAAAAAAAAATGAAATAACTGGAGTGGTTCATAGCCCCAGGAGAACAGTGTCTCATTTTGACCCATGTGATGGAAGACCTAACCCTGCCCCCCAAAACATTATTCACTTGTTTTCCACTTCTCTGATTAAGTCCACATTTGCACTGATTTCAGTCAATTTATGTGTCTCTACCAGAGGTTCAGCCACTGGTACTTGGTACTTACAATCTCAAGAATCTCTTTTGTTGCCAATATTAGAAGACAACCCCACGAGAAATGCATTTTGCATATTTCTCTGTTACCAGTGACTCACACCCACAAAGTACTTCAAGGCAGGAGTTAAGCAAATATGGTAAAAAGTTTTCCAATTTTTTCCCAATATTTTTTTGGTCAATTTTATCTTTTCAGCAAAGCAGCTGTAGAAAAATTAAAAAGAAAAAAAAAGCTTTTTTTAGGGTATTTTGAAGCCACCTTTTCTCTTTGAAAAAGAACTGTTTGATTCTGGTAACTGGAACACCGATGTGTTACCTTCATGCATCCATTTCTTAAGGGGTCTGTGGAATGGGAATAACAAAAATTGAATCTTTCCTTTATAAAAATTGAAAATTGGTCAGTTGATTAAAATTATTTTCCTATGAAACTGATCTCTTTGTCCACTGGACATGTTCGAGTTACCAGGATTCTGCTGTATTGCTTCCACGAGGTGCAAACACTCAGCTGAATGCTAAATTTACTGTGTTATAAATATCCCATTTGCACAATTATGGCCACAGAACATGCTGTGATGTTTTACTGGCTCTAGGAGGTTGTGATAACATCAGGTAGCTGCTACAAGATAAAGACACAAATAACTCTGGGGATACGTACATGGAAAAGAGCACCCAACCCTTCTATCTTAGAAGACCTTCTAACGTGTCTTTCTTATGTCTCTGATCTAGAAGTTCCTGATCATGGGCTACAGGCAAACATTCCATTCTCAGGGAATGCAAATGGGAAACTGAAGGTGGGCTGGAACAGGAGGAGAGCATTAACCCTGCTCAAGGTTGCAGGGTAAGGAGCAGCAGAGGTTTTTAAGGCCTGTTAAATAACCTCCATCGGTAGGCTTCACCCTTTTTCTTCTCTTTGGTATTACAGCTCCTTCAGTATCAGCTCCCCTAAATTCCAGGTTTGCTGCTCTGGATCTAAAGGAGATTCTGCTATCAGAGCTCAAGGTACCTGGTGAATTCTTAGTGTCACATTAAGGTATCAGAGGAGATTTTGTAGAGAAATAAAAGGCAGTAGGAATTTCGTCCTCTTCCTTAGCTAGAGAGTGTGGCAGTGCCTTGGCAAGAAGCCCAGTGGCAGTCATCTATGTGAGAACGTGGGGCTTGCCCTCCCTATCAGCTGCCTGAACTGGTGCAGGGGAGCCACTGCAGGCAGTGCAGCCCGAGTGGGAGCACGGTGGGTGTGCCACGAACAGCCCTGATGGAAGGAGCTGCGGGCTGAGCAGCTGGGGAGCTCCTGCAAAGCAGGTGATTGCATTCTCCTCACACAGCTGCGTTTTGCAGGCAGCAGCAGCCTGCAGCTGCCTTCTCACGGGCTCTCACTTGAGCTCACTGGTGCACCCCAGATCAGGCCTGTGCAATCTAGAGAACTTTGTGTCAACTTGCAAGGGATGAACCTTGAGCTTTTGGCTGAAATTTAAATATTAAAGGAATTACCAGGAAAATAACCCCAAACCTGAGGACAAGAAACACTCCTGAGAAGCCGCTGCCAGTGAGGAATAACTGAAATCAAATGATGCTGCGAGTATTCATCCCTTTTTATAAGGTACCTGGCAGTCTGCAAACTGAATTTTAGAAGAGTAGACCAGAGTTTTGCTCCGGTTCAGGTGGAAAACTGCTGAACCCATGGGGTCAAATACTGTAAGGCAAATATTTACAAAAAGCACGGCTCATAGTTTGCATGGACAAATCTAAATCCCCGCAGCACTATCCGCAGCAACCTCCTTGCTGTATATGCAAAACAAATGCACCTTTATCCAGCTCACTTCTGTACTTGCAGAAGGAATGCAGAGATGAAAATAAATGTGTGCAGAGAGAACAGCTCCTTACACTTGTCATTCATAAACCTTCTGCAGAACTCCTGAAACGTTCCTCTGTAGCTCATGGTCCTTAGGGAGCGGTGGAACTGGTAATAAGACACCACCAGGTCTTTGGGGTTGCGAGCCATGTATATTACCTGTGATGGGGGGAAAATCATCTTATTGAAAGCTTTTTCCTCATCCCAAAGCACGCACACAACTGCTGCCAGTAGAGCTAAAACAAACATGAGCTCATTTTCACCTTTGAGTTGCCGTTGTGGAGGTCCGAAGGCAAAAACCGATAGGGCAGGTGGCTTTTGATGAGGCGAGGGGACGTCAGCTCCTAAAATAAAGCAGAGGGAATTGTTTCCTATTGAGCACTGCCTCAGGGTACATCCTGAGCTGTCCTGAACTGTCACACTTAAAGCCCGTTACTACAGTGACTCCCATTCACAAATTCACTTCCTAAATTAACAAGAGCTTGGGACTCGAAATCAGGTCAGGGAGTTACATCTGGTTTTTAAATATCAAAAGCCTGGATAGTGTATTGGGGGTTTTGTTACTTTGGGGTTTTATCACTTTCGTTTTCAAAGTACTTCCATCTGTAGGACCTTCTCAGAAAGAGAATATAACAGCTGAAGATTTTTAGTATCAAACTAACTTCATCTCCAGTGATGCCTCCACTAAAAATCCTTGAAAAATATTAGAAGTTCTGAAAACATGACCCCTAGCTTCTTCCAAATTTTACCCTTGCATTTTATTTTACCCTCAGAATTATGCCCAAAGGTTTATCCCAGTGTCTTTCAAACAGTATTTCTTCTGTAATTTGAGACAAAATTGTCTTATGACACAGATCATGCTCTGCTATTAAAAACTGAATAAATCCATATTGAATCAGGCTGCTAGCACATGGCATAGATAAGAATGCGTAATCTCAAACTAAACCTCTTACTATTACCACCACTTTTTTGCATCAGGGCAGCACTGAGGTCTTGCTGGATTAGGCATCGCAGATGAAAAGGAGCAATCTCTGACCTCTAAACACTCTCAGCCTAAAGTAGGCTGAGGCTGCAGTTGTCATTGACCACAAGCAGCTTAATTCTATCCCTGCCAGCCTTAGCTTGCTCAGTTCAGGCAGCACTGCAGCTGCTACAGGATGGCCCTGTACAGCTTTCTCAATAATTCCAAGATGTGCCTCTGTCCGAAGTGGTTGCAGCAAGGACAAGATCACACCTATGTGCCACACAGCTGGACCTCAAGGGATTCTTAATAGCGTGGGATTTCATGCAGGATATTCCAAACCCCTCAACCTACACCCACAGAGTCTATAGAGAATCAGGATCTGTGGATCTGAAGAGTGAGATGTGTAAATTCGGAGCAGTGGGAACACAGATCCACGGATATCTGCATTTGTACTTCCTCTTTCACACATTCAGGGAAGGGATCAAAGCAAATTTGCCTCATTTGGCCAGCTCCTGTTTACATAAGCAAGAGAGGCCTGGAACTTTGATTCAGAAAACCCACCGCCAAGGTATTTAGGACATGGAGAAACACTCAAAGTATTAAACAGAATACAATAAAGCTTAAAATAAGCAATTTAAAATAACCCAGTAACACTCCAAATCATTGCAACGTTCTGAACAAGTCTGGTGATGAAAAGGAGAAGGACACAGGATGAAATGAAGTGATAACCATGGAACCAAGCAAAAAGATACCCAAATGCTGGAAGACTTTCTTTGCAGTAAGTTGTACCTTGATGATGTCCAGACCAGGCTGAGGGTACTCTAGGACTGGAAGTTGCTCATCTATATTCATTAGTCCAATCTCATCTGGATCAGCTCCCTGACTCACTAGATAGACCACTTCCTGCAGCAAGCCTGTGCCTGCAGAAACCAAACAATGAAAGAGAACAGACTGTATTACAGTTCTTATCTAAACACAACCATATGAAGGGAGACCTAAACACAGAAATAATGGCAACTTTTGTCCTCAACAGTCTGCTGTGAGCTAAGTCTGTAACTACTGTTTTAACGTAGTATGTCAGCTCCCTTAGTTTTAAATACACGCAGATCTTTCATGCAAAAGACCGGAGATTTTTTTAATTCAATAACAATTTAAATATATTTCTGTCTCCAAACTGTTTAACCCGTGAATTGCAAAGCATTTAACAGGAAGTTTTACCCCCTAAATGTTACCTTGGCAAAACACTACTATTTCCATTTTAGAAATTAAAAAACGAGGCGAACAGAGGTCATCCAAGTTCTCAAAATGCATTAGTGGCTGTGCTGAGAGACCTTTATTCTAAACTGCAGGCAAGGCCCCTGTTATGCAATGATTTGAGAGGCTATTTATGCGTCCAGGTTATGGAGTGGATAAAGCCCCGAGCACATCCATGCACAGTGAGTCAGTCACAAGCTTTAGAGGCCCCAATTACGTTATCTCTCCCCACTCTGAGGGCATTTCCAAAGCAACCATTAGATACGATGGCCAGTGACTGCACTTTGGAAAATTAATAGGTACTTCAATTAGACCTTTGGATGGGGAAGCTATTTCAAAGTGACTTTACCTTCAGGTAGGGTAGGGAACCCTCAAAACAGGCAAATGTAGAGATATTTGACAGAGGGTTATGGAGAGAAAAGCTCTTGGTGAGATGGAGGAACGGAATGGGGAGAGATCCCAGTGAGCCAGGGGAGGGACCCCACAGTTCAGATGAAAAGTCCCAAGACTGTGGGACGTCCTAACAACTGCAAAATCCAGACCCATTATTTAAGAGTTGTGAGCAGTAAGGGAAACAAGACCAGGATTGATTCACTCTCTTGTGCTGTCTAAAGGAACAAGTAATGGTTCCAGAACAGGTTACAAAGCCCAAGCCTGCCCCAACATCCCAGTCCTTGGAAAGACGAACTGTAAACTCTGAGATCATGACCATTTGAACATGAAAATAATTTGTGAGTTGCAAGTCATTGTAACAGTCTCCAGTTAATTCACATTAACTAACAGGTCTGTGTACACAAACAGGCATCTTTGCACCGATCCTGTATTTTATTGCTCTTTTTTTGTTCCAAAAAACCCCTACTGTATCATCAATCTGATTATTGTTTAATCCGAGACAGAAACAGTTAAGTAAGCACAAACAGGCATCTTTGCACCAATCCTGTATGTTGTTCCTCTTTTTTTGTTCCAAAAAACCCCTACTGTATCATCAATCTGATTATTGTTTAATCCGAGACAGAAACAGTTAAGTGAGCCCAATGGTTGGGGTGAACACAGCCTGGACACAATGTGAAAGAACACACACCTCCAAGAATTGTTTTGGATAGCAAGGACTTCAAGATTCCTCTGTTCCCTTGCTGACTGGTGGGTAAATTTAAAAGGTGTGGGCCATGAAAAAAAAAAAGACACATTTACATTATCATCACCCACAGAGACAGCTGTCACACACTCAATACACACTTGCCCCTGAGGCTGTTCACTCTGCATTTTCAATTTCAAGCATATATTTTATGCATTAAAATTAACATTCATATAGTACTTTAGTATCAGTTCTTGCGACTCTGAATGAGCACAACCCTTGTTCTCATTAAATATTTATTTGGACAGGAAACACCCTGGTTCTCCATAATTTATTTCAGTATTTCCAATTCCACCTGCAAAGAGAAACGCTATTACAGCAGCCCTGCTCCATGAAAGCAAAAGAAATAACTCTGTGGGGATACACAATAAGCTATTTTTTCATTGCTCAGCTGCTCTCTAGGCAAAAAGCTGCCATCTCTATTGTGCCTCTGAATACAGGAGGACTGCAGGGTCGAGGCAGAACCACCCTGAAACTTCAGGAGAGCAGCACGTTCCCTACCAGCTCTCCACGAAGTCCCCTGGAAAAGTTAAAAGTGAGGGCCAGGGAGCACAGCCCCCAAGGCCTTACCTGGTTCTGCTCTGACCTCTGGCTATGCACCAGACTCAGCTCGATTGCCATCAGATCCCTGGAGAACTGCAGAGGTGGGAAATGACACATTTCCCATCCTAAGCTGGGGTTTTGGAAGCTCAAAAGTCTCCATCTAAATGTGTTTCCACCAAAACCAGTGACACATTGAAAGACAAATGCTGGGACTATCCTGTAGGCTGGAACTTCTCCTCCCTACACCTGCAGCAGGATCACTGATCCCGATTTCCCTCACTCATGAACTCTGTGCTAGCTTTCTCTTTTGTCACTCTCTGTATTAGCCTGACTTTTTTCCACACTAGCACTCAAGTTACTGTGTTTTGGAATTTCAGGGTCTTAATGCAAAGGGAAACTAGGGAGTTAATTTTTGAGGGAACAGCGATTTTTTTTAACTCATCACCCTAAATCAATTATTATTTACCACACACATTCCAAGAGCTCCAGGTTAAAAAATTATCATTTAAATGGCTTCCTGTTCAAAAGAACAAGTTAAAGCATCACAGGCTTATTTTTTTTTAAAGAAAAAAAATCTAAAAGCTTTTATGTATATAATTAGATATGTATGACCTCCTCACATCTCTACTAGGACTAAAATCAACTCAAATTAAATGTATCAGAGCTGAATGTTCTTTTGGGTTAGAAAAGATGACTTTAACCTAGCAACAGGTGGCCCAAATTCCAGACCTGGTTGCTAGGGCAACATCTTCAACCCTGGGAACACTGGCTGGCTGGAAAGCCAAATAAACTGGGATACTGAACCTATCTATGAGATGAGAAGCCCAAGTTTGGACTAGGGCTAGCAGAATTCGTTAAAATGCCACAGCATGAAGGGATGTGAGTCTTCTGCTGCAGCCCTATCTGTGTGTAAAACATACAGAAATTTGCCATTTGACACAGCTGATTCAGTGATCTCTGTGGAGATTTGCAAGAACCATCATTTTATGGATGGAAGGTATATTCCTGAAACTGAGATTATCAAAGGAGATTATGTGAATAACACCAGTAATCCCAGTCTATCACAAAACCTGGCCAGATCTAAATGTGACAGAAACTTTCTGAGTAAAAGGAAAATTATGGTACTTGCTGGACAGAAGAAAAAGGTGAGGCAAGCTAAATAAAAAAAGAAAATAAAAGTATGCAGAGCTTCTCTCTGTACTCCCTAGATTTCTGGCCCCCCTGAGGCAATGGATGGTGTGCATCTCCAGTATCCTCATTGCCTCCTCCTTGTGCTGTTGAACACCTGTACATGCACATGCACACCTCACTTGGGATGGTACAGAAGGATAAACACAAAAGGATGATTAACTGCCAGCCCTCGGACATGAGGCACCAAATGCCACATTAATACGTTCCCTGCAATTCTACCTTTTCTTCTCCCATCTGCAGCATTTCAGTCTGGAGGAAGACTGTTCACCCTGCTACCTCTAAGGTCATATTGCCAGAGCAGACATGGAATTCATGAACACTTATCCAATTCCAGCTAAAATGGAGCCAGTCAGCATCTGAGGAACTTCAGTGCAATGTACCTGAGCAAGGCTCTTCCTGACAAGCTCCTCTGCGATGTCAATAAAACGCCTCAGGAGAACACGGAGTGCTCCAGTTTATCACACAATATCTGGAAAGAGAGGAGGTGGGAAACAGCTGCAAGAAGCTACTGCCTGCCAGAATCTGCAGGTTTTTAGGAGACCTTTTTAAATGATCTGTGAACCTGTATTTCTAGCCTGCATAACAGCGTGTAGGAAAGCGGCCGAGCCTCAGCAGCGGGAGAGCGCGCTGGTGGGGATGCGCTGTGCTTTGCTGCACTACCTAGTGACGCACAGAAACCACGACTCATTAAAAACCCCGTCACGCCCCAGCAGGCCCTGAGACTGGGAACTCTTCCTTTGTGCCCTTGCCATGGCCAATGCCTCAGCAGCAAGAGCAAAATCAGTCCAGGGCCGCTCCGCCTCTGCTCATCAGGAGCTGCTGCAGCAGCAACCAGGCAGCACGGTGAGACAGACACGGCTTGGAAACACCACAGCTACTGCTTCAGACACGGCTTGGAAACACCACAGCTACTGCTTCAGACACAGCTTGGAAACACCACAACTACTGCTTCAGACGTGACTTGGAAACACCACAGCTACTGCTTCTGGCTTCTGTGCGTTAGATGTCTCCCAGTGTCAAATTTAGTCACTGTGGGAGGGAGGAATATTCTCTCATGCAGATGTTCTCCGGCTTCTCTCAACACTTTCTGGCCACCGGCTATGAAGCCACTGGATATCACAGATGTGTTCAAAGTGAAGTAGCAAATATAAAACCATAAGATTTCCGGTGAAATTTCACTTCTCTACGTGGTTTCTAAGGTAGTTTCTTTCAGTTTCTCCTCTCTTTTCAGCTAAGATGGGACAAACCTGCAGCCCAAGGATGCAAAGGCCTTTGGTATATTCCTTTTATTCACCCCTTGTTTGGAAACCCCATGGAAAACTAAAACAAAGAAATACTAATGCTAGTAATCTAGCAATCCCAATTAGCTGTACTTTGTTTGATCTGCCAATGCTTGACCAAATTTTGGCTAACCCAATGCAACAGATCCATTATGACTCATAACTTTTTTATAGCATTGGTAGATGCAAGTGCTCATTAAAAATGAGGGCTGCTAAAGCTGCCAGACTGGCCTGCAAGTGCTGTAGAGCAGAGGCTCACACCGTTGCTCTAATTGCCTGCAAGCTCATTCCCCCTTGGCTAATTTCAGTGTAAATCTGCAGGTCAGTATGACAGATTCATCTTCACCCTACAATACCGGAGGGAAAACCAGATTTTTCCATTAGAAGAAAAAACCATTTCCAAGACATTAAAGTATCTCCTTTTGAGGTCTGTATGTTAAAGTTCTCCTACTCATTCGAATTCCACCTGGCTTCAGAACAGAGGT
This sequence comes from Ifrita kowaldi, assembly GCA_013398055.1. Taxonomy (NCBI): domain Eukaryota; kingdom Metazoa; phylum Chordata; class Aves; order Passeriformes; family Cinclosomatidae; genus Ifrita; species Ifrita kowaldi. The sequence goes on along the minus strand of VZRS01003335.1, from coordinate 12,134 downwards.
TTTCATTAACAACTAGGGTTTCAAAAATAAAAGTAACGTATATACCTTGGTGCCATGTTTTCCAATTCTTCTGTTTTCCTAAATGAGACTGGGGATTCAGAATAAAGACTAAAATTGTGATGTCATATTGTCACACTATTTTTTTTTTTTGACTGACCAATTAAATATCTTTTAGAGGGCCCAATTTTCAGAAAGACTGATTACTCATCCTGTAAGACTAATGACCTTCCTATATGGCCTAAATACCCCATAGTCAATAGTGACCTGTCATGGGAGTCTGGTATACAAGGAACCTGAACGCAGACCTACTGAAAGTAAAGGCGACAACTTAAGTAAGACTGGATTTAAAATAAGTGTTCAATACACAATTTCTAGCAACATTCAGTAAGCACAATCTTAGAGTTTTAGACTTCCTAATCCATTTATTTTTCTGCTTGCAGCTACCAGCTTTTAAACCAAAACCAACAGGCTAAATTCTGGAGACATGGGTCCATTAGTTCTGAGCTGTGTTTCGAGTATGTTTTGCCAGAGGCTATAAACAGTGCACTATGAAAACTCTATTCTATTTAGGAGGAAAACCTACCTTCTGTTTGGTAAAAATGCTGTCTCTGAACTGTTTACACACATGGATTATCCACAGAATTATTGCCATTATGTCCAATACAGTATCCTAAAGCACTGCTTTAATGAACTGGTTACAAAGCAGGGCTATTTTTGGCTAATGCATTAGTACTATTTTTTTAAAAAGTGGCCTGAGTCGTGATTCTCCCTTACATTAGCACACTAACTACTCAATAAAGGACAGGATGAGAAGTGCACATCGACCACAGAGTGTCTGGGAGCTGGCACTGGCAGCTGGGGCAGCCCTGCACCCGCACAGCAAGGCAGGCAGCCACTACTGTCCACACTGAACACCAGCCTGGAGACAAACACCTCCTTTGGACCATGCTGGATCCTAAAACTGGAGCAACACTAGTAAATAAAACACACCAGGTCCCGTTCTCTGGGAGATTTGTGGCACAGCCAAACCCACACCCGCAGGGAACGATTCCCCAAAGAAGAGAGACTCATCCATCTCTTCCTGGGATCAGCGCTGGCTCCAGCTGTCTCCCCCACCATGCTGGGAGCACACTGGAAGAGCACAGAGCTGTCAGGGAATGTGCAAGCAAGGAAACAGCATGGATGGGAGCCTGCCAGAGCCTCTGCCTAGTGTACTAGTTAGCTAGTGTAGCCCTGGTGAAGCAGATAACCAGATTTTCTGTGTTTCCTACTTTAGACTTTATAAAACCACAAGAATATCTCAAGAGTCACATACCCTCCATAAAAGCCATGGCTACCCCAGTCCGTCCCAGCTGGCAGAGGTCTCTTGCTGAGGACAGCTGGGGCAAAAAGCCTTTCTCTTCTATCCTTGTCAATTATCCACAACATCCTCACATGCTCTGCAGCAAGGGCTGGGTAAGAAGCATCGTAACAGCTCTAAGAACTGTGAGTCAGGTCCGCAGATCTCCTGTTAAAAACATCAACAGGTCACAAGTTTGCCTCTTCTAGTTGAAGAGTCATGATTTGTGTCTTCAAGCTTGTCCTGACATCCATGATTTCCTCATACCCAGATTTTGTCACAGGTCCTTCACAGACAGTTGGTTACAGGCCTCTCTTGGTAGCAGACATTCAAAGGGAAAAGTGTTTTACTCTTCTCTTGAAGCTTTAGCTGGGCTGTCCATATCTGTGGATGCTCATCATTTCTGCACCAGGTGTCATCACTAATGGAGTAACTTCACACAAACTGCTCCAATCCACTTAAAATTAGATCGGCCAAATTAGCAGAAGGAGTTTCTACTTTTGGATTCAACTCATGTAGCAAATTTTGCCTGGGACAAACCAGAATGCATCCACCCAAAACACTCTGCAGGTTGTTTTTCTAGCAGGAATGACAAACAGCAGGCTAAGGACACTAACAATCCTGCACTAGCACAGGCACCTTTTTAAAGAGGACATCTGCCCATACATTTAGGTTTATTTTCTTCCAGTTTCTACTCGCCAGCCAAACACGCTCTCACGATAAAAGAGAGCACAACATCCATCAGGCTAAAACAGAAAAACACAACGTACAACATGCAGGAACACAGAAATGACAGATAAGCCTGCTTGCTCTGACAGAATGACATTTCTTTTCACCCTTCCCACACCTATTCAAGGCTGACCAGGTCTAAAGCCAACTCAGCACATGAAGTTGTTACCTTCCTTGCTGAGGCTCCTGCTTGGACGGACACCCTCACGAGCCAGTTCAGGCACCGCGGCTTTCACGACAACAGTGCAATGCGCCGGGTCATGCAGCCATGACAAAGGCTTGGCCAAAAGGACAGGAACTCGCAGGGGAAGAGATCTCTTGTTGGCTAATGCATGCTACAGGTTCTGCCTCAGGCATCTCTAAATTACCTGGCAAACCTTCCCCGTGTACACCAGCAGCGGTGCCTCCCCACAGTGATGGGCAAAAGCGCATCAGCAAAGTTTCAAATCCCACCTCCTCTCTGGAGCATAGAAAAGATGCCCCTAAGCCAGCCTTACCTCAGTTGTATCCTGCCCTCCTGCATCCTCTGGCAGTCCCATTCTCCCATTTTTCAGAGCCCATATCAAAAAGCATGCCTAAATTACATAATACATTACCCCAGCAGGAGCTCGCTATCTCCAGCTGAAAGTCTTCCCACTGTGCCTGCTTTCCCTTCATTTTCACACACTGTACCAAGGACAACAATGCAGCAAAGAATTCTGCTTTAATGACAAGCCATTGGGTTTTTAAATCGTGCTCAAGGACTTCATTCTGTTGAAAGGCACTGCATAGTTACCCTTAGCACCACTGATTTCTAGGACAACTCTATCACTCTGTGCTCTGCTCTACAGTCATAAAATGGTCTGTGGGTAAATGCAGAGCTTCACTCTGCTGACTGAGACAGGATCAGAAATCAGGAAACAACAGGGCACCTCCACTGTGTTGAGGTAGATCTCATACCCTTCGCTGTGAACATACTCCTCTCCCCATATAATAATGCCAGAAGATGTCTGTCACTACTCAAAATGCAATTCTCTGCCTCAGTTTCTACCCCTTCCAGGAAAATTGTTAGGCAAAACCTGCCTACACATCAATGTGCATTTGCACATATTAGGTGGTCAAATTTCAAGAGTGCAGCACGCCAATAACATAAAGTGAAACAGCTGCAGGTACAGGTTACACATCAAAGTAAAAAAGGCAGCACGTTTGTTTCCGAATTTCCAGAAACGTTGCTTGCCCTCTACACAACCTGTCCAGTCAGCTATCGCTTGTCTAAGGTCAGGGAGTAAAGCATTTTATCCCACACAGTACCAAATTATAGCTGCATGAAGAAGAAGCAAAAGCCATTCTTCTCAAGGCACCTGTGTCCCCCCTCACGCAGCACACAGTCGTTCCCCCTGTCTGCCGGGCTGCAGTTTTCAGCCAGCTACAACCATTTCCATTGCTGCTCTTCAGAATCAGAAATGGAGAGAGAGATCTGATTGGGAGTATAAAAGGGGATCAGCCAATCGATATCACCACGGGTCTGATGCCTAAAGATTTTAGGCTTTTATACATTTTTTTTAATATATTTGTAGATTTGTGGACTGTTAATACATGGTTGTATACCTCCTGGTATTTTTCCTACCCTTTCTCTTAGATTTTAGAATAATAAGCTAATCTTCTATCACATTCCTGAAATACTGATTAGTCTTGTTTTCAAGAAGAGAACCTGCATTTTGTTTTCCAACCAGAATCTGAGAAGACACAACAAGAAATGGGGCAAAGAAGCCCTGGACCAACTCTAACAGGGCAGAACCTGGGGGAAAATTACCTAACCAACTGCTCTTCTAACTGGACAATATTTGCTAGATGTGACCATTTCTGAAACTTATAAAAATTGTAGAAATCTGATGTTGGGTGTGCCCATAACCATGGGGGCACCTGGAAGCTTCCAATAAAGACCTGCTTTTTTATCTTACCATTTTAATACTGTCATAAGGGTTTTTCCCTTTGATATAGGCAACAGGTTACAGTATTGCAGCAAAATGGTTGCAGAGAACACAGTTTTTTTGACAGAAAGCACTGGTCATCCCACAGAAGCACTGACATCCATCATTACTAATGTGCATTTCAGCTCTGCATGTAGAGAGCAATCCAGCTTCAGCAATGCCTATAGCTGTTCTGTGCTACTTTGGCAACCCTGACCAGCAGTAAACAGGCTTTTAACTGCATGGTTAATCCGTGTTTCTGATTGCCTTGCATCAGCAGGGGGGCAGGAGGCCAATGGCACCGGGGCTGTGCCAGCCATGGGGTGGCAGCAGGGCCAGGGCAGGGACTGTCCCCTGTGCTGGGCACTGCTGGGGCCACACCTCAGATCCTGGGGCAGCTCTGGGCCCCTCAGGACAAGAAAGGCATTGAGGGGCTGGAGCGTGTCCAGAGAAGGGAACGGAGCTGGGGAAGGGGCTGGAGCAGCAGGAGGGGCTGAGGGAGCTGGGAAAGGGGCTCAGCCTGGAGAAAAGGAGGCTCAGGGGGAACCTTCTGGCTCTGCACAACTCCCTGGCAGGAGGGGGCAGCTGGGAGGGGATCGGACTCTTCTGCCATGGCTCAAGCAAAAGGACGAGAGGAAATGCTTAATTCAATTTCAGACCTGCAATTTTCTGGTTTCTCTACAAAAATATATACGGTAGGTGACATCTGTTTGCCCACGAGAACTGCTTTTCATTATATATGAAAACTTCTGGTAGAGAAGAAACACATCTAATGGAAAACACAGACAAAAAGGTTGTATGGCTTATCCCACATCACAGAATCTGCAGCCACAAAGTCACATTGCATGCCCAGTGCACCAAAGCTTGCATCACTTCTAAAGCAGCATTTTTGGGACAATACAGGGCATAGTTCCTTCTCCTCAGTACAGGGTGTATGAGTCCCTAATGTACTGAACAAGAGAAAAGTCTTCATTTAATAAGACTGCATAATAAGAATAAATAAGGAAGCATTTTGCTTCCTTTCATTAATAACTTCGCTGTGACAAATGAACATTAGCATGAAATGAGAACAACTGGCTGGTGGGTTTGGCTGATCTACATCACTTTCTAATTCTTTAGTCTTTGAGGTCATTATCATTTAATACAGTCAATAAGGATTTCACATGTTCAGAACACACTTTTTACCCTGGGTAAAGCCTTTTTGCTTTTCTTTTTCCTATGCCTGTTTACAAAAAAAAAGCAAGTGGAGTTTTGCACTACTTCACAGCAGGGAAGCAATTATACTACATTTGCAAAAGACCCAGCAAAACCTATTAGATAACTGGAGAATTCTTCCTCTTCTGAACCATTTGTTCTGCCTCTAGTAACATCTCTTCACTGGTTTGATAAAAGGGTCATGAGAGAAACACTGCTATATAGATAATAAAAGGAGTTTCCCTCAACCGCAGATTTTTTTCTCCGCTTTTATTTCAGGTTTGAGGCATACAAGGACCTATTCAATTCTACTCACATTGAAATCAAGTCAAACGCATCAGTGGCAAACTTAACATTGTCTTCAATTACTTAGGTTTTGATAGTTTTATTTATCATTTCTTTGCCTAGCAGCATTTAAGACTGAGTCAATACCTGAACGTATTTTGAGCTTTACATAAATAAAAAGATACGCCCATTTCAGAAGGACTTTCAAAGCACAGGAACCCAGTGGCTCTAACCCCCAGAAATATTAATCCACAGGAACTACTTTCTGCACCTGAATGGTCTTCAATGGGGCGAGTTTAAGCCATGGAGTATTTACTGTTCTCAGTGGTGGAAGGAACATGATTCAGGCATCGAGAGCACGAAATCAGATTCAAACACAGACCCTGTCCATCAGTCCCTAAAGAGACAGCTCACTTATCTCTATCACACAATGCAGTTTGCTGTTCCCTTCCTGTTTGAATAAGAATTCCATTCATTCTGGCCAGCTGGTATGGGAATTGATGCACATTCATCTGCCATTAAAACAGAACAATATCTGAGCTTTATACACTGCTTAAAGAAACCAAATAACTGTGACGCTACTGTCAAAGAGAAAAAGTTATGCGCTATATTCTGATTTTAAAGGTATCAACTTATTCATCCAGATTCATGACACTTACAGGGGGTTCTCATCATTCGGTGTCACAGGGCATAATATTGCCTCAAAAACCAGAGGTGCAAGGAAAAGAATCCCAAATGTATTTTGTGCAAAAATGTCTTGATTTTTAAGCCAGCCTCATGATTTCTCAAGGCATGCCTCTGGGCCAGTAACATTTGCATTAATTCTTTTAATGAAGATGGTTTAAGCCCAAGGCAACAAAATTCTGCGGAGGTTACAGCACTATAAATCCAGCACAGCAGAATCCGGCTCTTTTGCAACTGCAAAGCTGTGGTTATAAAATAATACCAACAAAACTGCTGGGAGAAGCTCCATATGAGAACACTGGAAATTAAAGCAAGTCAATTAATTTAACACACATGGATGCTTGTGTCCCCTGAGGAGCCTTTGCCACGAAGGCCACTCAGACCTGCCATTAGCAGGGAAACCTCTGCAATCCACCGCAGCTGCCACACGTCCCTCTGACAGCTCCCAGCCGAGTCTCCCACAGCTCAGGAACATCCTTGGGCAACCTTTCAGCCTGATTCTCCTCTCAGTTATGACTGTGCAAATCAGGACTGACTGTCAGCAGCGTTTGACCTGTGCACGCCTGGGTATCTGCAGCAACCTGAACTTAGTCAGGCAATAATACTCTGGGTATTGAATAATAAGACTGTTACTGTGAAGTACAGTAATGCCAATCTCACCTGCAAATATAGCCCCACTGCCAAGAGATTTTTATAGTCTGTGGAAAACATGAAAGGCAGGATTGCACACGATAAACAAAGCAAGATTTTGGCATACTCACTTGGTACATTTTCTTCATAATGTATTTCTTTACTCAAGATTTTGCCAACCTGATTTTATAACATGGTCCCAACAGACAGCTAAGGCTGATTGGAAGGGGAAGAAACAAGAGGCCAGGGATAAGAAATCCTTAAACTAACTTCACAGCCAAAGAAAAAAGTATATATGTCTACATCTCCAATGGTTCAAGCCTCTCTTTGCCTTAAGTGTAGTAACTTTTGGGTGCCAAGAATATTTTAGATGTCGATGAGCTGAAGTCTGTTACTTTAACTGGGGACAAACAGGAAAACTGTTGTTTATATTGTACCCTCTGTTTCTCATTCACAGTTTAACAGATGTCCCTGCCATAGCTGTAACGGCCAGTGCATCAAACAACTCTTTCCCCATGACAGAAGAAAACCCCAGGGCACACAGGGACCCTGCACGGGAAGAACATAACAGGGATTATGGGATGAGGGAAATGGGCTGTGGAAGAATGCAGAGAGATTGCAAGAGACAGGAAGGACAGAGCTCCTCCATCAGCCAGGGAAGGGACTGGCACATCCTGGTGACCCAGCAAGAGGAAGTGTTGGATTCAGGAGTGCTAGAAATAGGAGGATCAAAGAGGTGTGCACGCAGTGGGAGAGGCACACAGAACAGGAGGGGAACAGAGAACCCCCAGAGCAAGCAATGCACTGGCAGAGGCATGACCTGCACACACAGAACCTCTCAAACAAATAACGAAATGGACAACCCAAACTGACCCACCCTGGTTTACTTCACCTAACACCCACAGTGAGTGTGAAAGAATTCCACAGAGGAGAACTCAGCAAATATACACACATGAAAGCTGTCCTTGGACTGACCCACAAACTCATTGCTGGCACTTCATCAAGGCAAAGGTCTAGAGCCATCACATTCCCTAACAGCCACTAGGTAGTTACAAAAATCCAGTGCTACAAGGGAAATTGAGAATCTCTGAAAAACAGCTCCAGACAGGTAAGGCCACAGGCAACACTTGCTCTTTCGAACCTTTGTCTGGCACCAAATGCAAGTTCTCATGAACTGGCTGGACTTGAAGCTGATATTTGCTCAACTATTGACATTTTTCCACACAGACGTCCAAAAAATTATTTGGCAAAATAATCACCATGGGAGAGAAAGCTTCATTATTAATGTAAATAGTTCGCTTCCTCAAATTACCAGTTTTGCAAAAGGCATGACCGTGTGGGCTTTGACCCAAGAATGTGAAGTACACATTCCTTTAGAACCCACCCAAGATGGTATCAAGGGAGCTGCTGTGCCCCTCTTCTGAGTAAGCACATGGACAGATCACATTCAGCCAGGGTGACACCGTAAGACACAGTAAAACACTGAGTGAACCTGAGCTAAACACTACACTTCAGGGACTGATTTAATTCCACTGAAATCACTGATGTTAGCAAACAGCTAATCTGGCTCTTAGCACGTTGACTGAGGGAATACCACGAAAAAATTTGCTTCTCTGTTAATCCTGTAGTTTAAGTTCACAGATGAGATTTTTAATTTTCAAGTAGGGTACAGAAAGTCCACAGGATGAGAGGCTTCAATGCAAGCTGTGACGGAGGCACAGTGCTCCCTATAAACTGTGCATCTGTATCTTATCTGTGGTGTGAGCTCCAACGCTATAGAACAGCATTCTGGTTTATTTTCTCCTGCAAATCTGTGTGTCCTACTCAGGCTGCCCACTCTACACTACAGAGTCACGTGAAAGATGAAACTTTTGACTTCACTTCTTCAAGAGCAGTAGCACACCTGATTTTAAATCATGCATCACAACAGGAAAGGTTTTCTATAATTACAGTAGCACTGGATGTAAAAACGAAGACACATTCATATATCTAAGTGACTCTCTGGGTTTTAGGCATAAGTTTCTCATAGCCCAGAAGCTCCCAAAAGCTGTTACCATTGATTGGGCACAGGTGTTAAGAATAATTAAAGATATAAGGGATATCATTATTCAGCCATCCATCAGTGGAAATCACATTAAAGCAGAGTCACTTTCCATTAGGCTTATTACATTACTCCCAGTAAGGCCACTGGTACATTTGATTTTCTATCATTATTGGAACAGCTTCTTCCTGGGTCACTCCCAATTTACCAATAGCTGTAACTATTTCCAAGCACCACCTGCATTTCACCTGTTTGGAGCTGCATTGTCTATTCCTGCAGTGTACACTGTCTTTCAAACGGCTTCCAGGCCACTTCACCAGTCCCTGGCACAGCTGAAGCAGTCCTGGCCCTATAAGCCATTTGTGGATTTTCTTTGCCAGATAAGCCACCACATGGCCACCAGCTACTGCTGGAGCCTTCTGCTCGTAGCCACAGGCTCTGGCCTCTCCCACATCCAGCACACAGACTTGTTCGGGTATTTTCCACAGTTTGAGCAGATGGAGAGCTGCTGCTACACTGAACAAAGCTGATTTCCTTAGGAACAAGAAAAAAGTTTTCCATTGGACCTACTCGACATCGGTGTGTTTTTCTTTCTTGAAGTATTGTTGAAACACTATTTATTTACAGAAACTAGGTAAGTGGTTCCAGCCATGCTCCACCTGTAAATATTACCAGAATAAGCCGAGGAATTTCACCCCAAATAATTACATTTTGTGCAAGAAATCTGTTTTGTGAACCTACATTTATTCATTTCAGCAACACCATGAAAATTCTGATTAGATCCAGTAAAGAGAAAAATCTGTGTCAACACTATTGAGAGGCAGAAAGATGAAGTTGTGGTTAGGGTAATGGGGTTCTGGATTTAATTCCTGGCTTTGCTGTAGACTTTCTGCATGACCTTGGCTAAATCAGTGGGAACCATCCCAGGGAAGCCAAATTTCTGCTGTCCCTAGCCACCAGCCCCTCTGAAGCCCTAAATAAGCTGTAAAGCAAAGAGGATCAGCTGACAAAACAAGCATCCAAGGGTCTTGGTAGACTTTGGGCTACAAAAAGGTGGAGCCTGAAGATGCTATTATTGTCTAGAGCCTATTCCCTCAACAAGGACATCAGGTTACTCACCACCCAAGCATTCTCTTTCCTGGCAAATGAAATCCTATTTTGATCTCAAGGCTGCTCCTGTAGCTTGTAAATACTGCACCTTCAGTTTTGGTGCCCCAGTTCCCACCCATCTTTCCCTTCTCCCAGTGACTGTCAGTAAATCCTCTTGTAGCATGTTTTGTAAGCAGGCAGTTCCCTGTCACTGGGGCCCCAAAAGATCTCATATTATGTCGCTATATGCACAAACCAGCAAATTAAATATGATTATGCAAGCTGGCTTTCCACAGCCAAGTGTCTAGCCATCAAAACGAAGCTATTGCCAGCTATTAATGGCATTGTGGCTGGCTGAGATTGGCTGAGGATGTTTAACAAGGCACCACTACGAAACTGGGGTGCAATTCTAACATAGGAACATTGCAGCCACAGATTCTCAAAACTGGAATCTTAAACCACAAAGAATTGGATAGTGTTGGTGCTGCATGCTATAAATCGTGAAGAAGACAGTTTAAAAGGACAATTAAAATGTAGCTGTCTACTCCTAATCTTAGTATTTTAGGGGCCATCCATCTACATACTTCCCCTTATTGAATGTGTTATCTATAAAGCTCTTGCCAGTCTTTAAGAGCACAGTAAGTAATAAAATATCAAAAAAATGTAAAGACAAATGCTTGAAACCGCTTGAGAAATTATAAAAAACACAATAGATGCTACATTGTAGAAATGTGCATGCTTGAAGCAGCACACCAAGAAATTGAAAAGCATTAGCCATTCACACAACAAACAATGAAGTAAGTGAGAAACCCACAATACTGGAACATCGTTTTACAAGGGCATTTACAGAGCTGACATCTGTTATCTCCAGTGGACTTTGGACTTCCTAGAAAGAGATCATCTCATTGTCAGGAAAAAAGTCACTCAAGAACGCACTTATGAAAGAGTTTATCTGATATTATCAGGTGGGGTACAAAGCTCCCATATTGTCTGTCTCTTTGCAGGCAGCACTACATCCATGGTAATTCTCTTTAATTATTTTTGCTTGGAAATGGAGAGAATAAAAAATTAAGAAATACAGCATTACAAGCAGACACCCGAACGGTATACAGCAGCCAAAGGATGCATTTACTGGACACAGCATGCACTCGTCCTGCAAACAGGAGGCCTTTCTGGTGAATCAGACAGTGCAGCAAGAACGTACTTGGAGCACATGCTCTCCCAGAACGATCTGGGCAGCCGCCTCGGGAGCGCAGCACAGAGGGAAGGCTGTGGAGCAGACACCGAACCTGTGCAGCACCACAGCAGACATTCGCATTTATGCCACAGACCTTCCCCGTTCGACATCTTTGCTGAGCGAGATTTCCCTTGCCCGGAGCAGCAGCGTCATCCTCCAGCGGTTCGGGACCACCCAGGCGGGGTCACCGGGGCAGCGCTGAGCGCCGGCGTGTACCCACCCTCCGTGGGTCCCCCGCAGGGCCCCCGAAGCCCCTCCGTGCCCGGGACAGGCTCTTAACTCTGCAGAGCTGCGGGGGCTGCTGGGCGCAGAGTAGCATCCCCCGCCCCAGGGCACCATCCCCGGACACCGGACATCATCCCTGGATACACGGCACCATCTCTTGATGCAGGGGACCATCCCTGGACACAGGATACCATCCCCGGCCACAGGGCACCATCCCTGGCCACAGGGCACCATCCCTGGACACAGGGTACCATCCTTGGACACCGGGCACCGCAGCATCCCCGGCCCCAGGGCACCATCCCCGGCCTCAGGGTACCATCCTTGGATACAGGGCACCATCCCCGGGCACACCCGCGGTGGCGAACGGGCTCAGGCCTCGCCCCCACATCCCGCGGGGGCCGCCGGGGCACCTGCAGCCCCCGCTCCCGGCACCGGCTGCCCTGCGAGCGGGGAGAGGAGGAGGACGAGGAGAAGGAGGAGGAGGAGGAGCCGCCCCACCAGCCGCGGCAGCCCCGGCCCGCCCGCCCGCCTACCTGATTTGGGATAGGTGACGATCCAGACGTCGCTGTCCCTCACCGGGAAATTGGCGATCTCCTCCATCTTCCCGCGGCAGAAGGGCGGCAGCCGCACCCCATTGTACTCGAAGTACTTGCTCTCGAACTCGCAGGGCGTGCTGGGGGTCTCGGCTTCGCTCTCCGCCATCCTCTTCCCTGCGGGCCGCGGGGGAGGCCG